>CM076578.1:1220049827-1220325069 GCA_034641835.2 Pinus albicaulis
GATCTGACGATGGAAATTGTTTAATTTAGGGGTTTTTTCCTTAGAAGGAAGCCCCTCGGTTCACATGAGGGAATGGTATTGAGGCTGTGTGTGGTGTGTGTATTATGAGCGAGAAAGAGAAATAGGGACTATGTGAGAGAGTAGATAATATTACAACGGATCTGCCGTAGGTTGTGTCTCTTTATTTTGTTGGATAATATAAAGGAAGGACTGGTTGTTTCAAGGATTGGATGTTTCTTTGTGGACATAGTCCAAGTTGGGTGAACCACATATATCTGCGTCTCTCTTATTTATATGTTTTCTATGTTTGTATTTCTGCATATTTTTATTTATTCCATTGCTCTGTAATATATTATTTCTAACAAGAGGGAGGGAGGGAGAGATAGATAGATATGGAGAGAGAAAGAGTGTGTGTGTTTTGGGGGTGAGATAGAGAGAAAAAGGAGATATGTAGGGATATATATATATATATATATATATATATATATATATATATATCGAGAGAGAGAGAGAGAGAGAGAGAAAAAGAGAGGGGGTTGTGTTGAAATTGTAGCAAGAAAATGCTTCATTTGATTTGTGCCTTAGTCAAATGGAGAAATTAAAATTTCCACATCAGCAGGATGACTTGGATTGCAGTTAGCTAGAGTGACATGGCTTTGTCTCCTAGTTAAGTCAATCAATTTGATTTTGTAGGCTAGAAGTAGAGTTTTACATGGGTGGATTGTTAGAATCTAGAAATCTAGTTGAGTTATTGTTAGTTAAACTCATTTATCTGAGCTCTAGTCTAGAGTAGAGTCAATAGGAGTTCAATTGAGTAGTAGAACTATTGTTAAATCATTGATCTCTTAGTTAGGTGATCAATTTACTAAAAATAACCCTAGTCATGAACGCAATTCGAAAAATCCTAGTTGAGTGGAGGGAAAATTAATAATTTTATTTATTGTGGTATACCAGCTGAGTGTACAGGTTTTGCATCAGAGCAGGTGATTGATTCCTCTAGCAATTGCGTAAGTAAATAGGGAATTCTATTTTTTTGGGGGGGGCTAATTTCCTAAAGGATTCCACAAGGAAATAGGAGGAAGGATGAGGCCCATTTTGGCTAAGTTTTGGTCAAAGCATGTCAGTGAGAAGGAGATCAGAATTGCAGTGTAGGGTGTGCTTCATGCATGAAGCATTAATTTTAATTAATCCACATTCTCATATGAATTAATGAAAAGAAGTGAAGGGGTTTTTCCCAGTTGGGTTCCCTTGTAAAATCACTGTGTTCCTTGTGTTTTGATGGTTGCATGTTATTGCATGTGTTTCTATCGCGTGTTTTCATTTTCGTGGAATAGTAGAAGAAATTTGTGTCTCTTGTTTTTAGAGTCAAATTCATTAGCAGTAGAAAATTTCTTGAAATTTCTACATGATATTAGAGCTATTGAAAACTACACAGAAACCAGGATCCTAATATTCTCTCAGGGAAATTTTGAATAACAGATTTGTGGTGTAGGAATTTTCTTTAGTGTAGGAATAATGTCTTTTTATGGATTGAGGCTTGAGTATGCATTGTGTTATATCTCAAGAAACAATCCCTTGGCTGTGGTAAGGAATCAGTTCTTAAGAAATTTTATAAATGTATGTCACAATTACGATATCAAATGGCCTCTATTTAACACCTTTGGAATTTAATTTACTTAATACCCTCAATAATATGATATAATGAAAGCCTTCACAATGCCATAAATTATTGATACTTGAATGAAATGAAAAGAAGAACTATAAGAGAAACTCAAAATGATATGATGAGAAACATAATATATCATTTTTAAGATTCAGAGGAAATCATGGAGAAAGAGGAAACTCGAAATAATATGCTGTAAACACAGAATCTATTAGTTTAAAGTTTCATGAGGAGTTTGTGAAAAGAGAAGAGATGAAGTGAAGGAGCGAAAATTAAGGTGATTTAACTCTTACTCATAGATGTAATTAAGAGACCGACTGCTACATTACTTCACTTCATTCAAAGAGGAATAAAGACAAAGCGAAAGAGGAAATACATATCAACATCAACAGGTGCAGGAAACTTGATATTCTTTCATTAATTTCTACGAAAATTCAGTACCAAATTAACAGTCATCCAGAGGTCCAAAACTCGGAACCCTTTTTATTTATTTCTATCTACTTAAATAAATCAAAGTAGTTCATAACTGCTGAACTTCTTGAAGCTATTCGACTACCTAAACTATTAAGATTACTTATGCAATCATACAGAGAAAACAAATAAAAACTGGAAATATTGTTCGTTTTGCTGAATCTGATGTTGCTGATGCGTCGTCACGAAGTGCCGAGGTGTCATTTATGGTTATGATGCAATAATTGCACAGTTTTATAATGACACCTTGGTGCCCGACTTGACCCAACTTTCGTGCTTCCCACAGTGCCAATATACATTCTACTGCCTGACTCTGCTTATGCCTCTTTATTCATTGGCCATCCCTTCGCATTACCTTATCGCATACACGGTGCAACTTCATACAAACCCTGCAGACCTGTGGTTTACGGGCCCACACATGACCTGACCAATCACAAACAATCGCACTTTACAACTTATTTGATATCACATGTCGGCAACTATAACAAATAGCTTAAATGGTAAACAATAATAATGCCGATGTGCGAAACCGCTTTGTTTGTGATTTAACCTCCACCGTTGATCTGCGCCTCAATCCAACAGTCCCGCTGTAATGTCTCACACCGCAATCTCTTGTTTGTCACATCGCAACCAAAATACTTTACCTTGCGAAGACTTAATGCTAAACTATAAACCTGTCGATGTGCAATATGCACTGAATCGCTGTGCCAACATGTGGCTCCTCCCTTTATCGCATTGTAAGTTTCGCTTCTTACTGCATCAAAATTTATTTTGTTTAACTTGCGAAGTCCTTAACACATAAACTAAATAATCGCTGATGCGAAATCGCGCTATGCCGACACGTGTCCACTTCACAAATTTTCAAACTTAACTGTGCAATGCCACCTAGTCGGTCTATCTCTCACTTTAATTGTGTGATTTAATCCTCGCCGTCAGATCACCTCCTTTGGGAATATTCTAAAGTTTTTCTGTGTTAACCAATTTCTCTATTTCTTTGGCTGTCACCGCTCTATAGCTCCATATTCTCCATGCTACTCCCTGCGATAGTTCATTCAATGAACTCGTGCAACTCCATCTTTCTCCATGGTGTTAAAACCCTCCTGAGCTTTATTCTGGTTATCCAATCCTTCGACCTACCTACACATCTCATCACGAAATGTTAATGTACCAAAATATAAATTAAAATTCTTCTTCGACATACAAACTTTTACATTTTCTAACATATATGATTTTTTGGTGTTTTGAAAACTAATTCAAAGGTAAATGAAAATGAGCCACAACATCTGGCTCCACCTGGGGATAGTTCTTTTTTCCATGGAAGCGCTAAGAATCGCAGATTAGTGCCTTATCCATTGGGCATGGAGTCAAATATTTCTTGGTGAAATATGAACAATGAGCAATCCGGTATTTACAATGGTGGAATGTTGACTTTTAATGTTGGAAATAAGGCTTTAGATACTTCACGTTCACAGGAATCTGTATTGACTCTCCATCTAGATCTTCCAGAATGAATGTGTTATTTGACCTTGCCTCAGAGATTCTATATGGAACATACCAGAGAGGGTCAAATTTACCATGCTTCCCCTTTTCTTCTCATCTGGTGTCCCATCTTAATACCAAATCTCTTGCTTGAAAGATAACTTCTTTTGATTTTCTGTTAAATATAGACTTCATCTTTTCCTGATAAGTAATAAAGTTATCCCTAACTTTGTTTCTGTTTTCACTTGATTCAATTATCTTGTTCAATATTCTTACTAGAGAATTAGGTTCTCCCTGAGCTTCTTGAAGGAAATAAATCACTGGTTTAGCCAGCTGAGTAGGAAATAGTGCTTGAGTCCCATAAACCAGTTCATAGGGAGACTTCCCAGTAGATCTCCTGGGGGTAACTCGAACTTCCCAGAGGGTGAAATTCAAATTCATATACCAATCCTTATGATTCTTAGTGATTATCTTCTTCAAGATTTTGACCAATGTCTTATTTGAGGACTCTGCCAATCCATTCCCTTGGGGATGATATGCTGTGGAATGTGATAAAGTTATATTATATGTTTGACATAAATTAATGAAACGATCAGAGTTGAATAACTGGGCATTATCAGTCACAAATTTTACTGGACATCTCAATCTGTTGAAAATGTTTTCCTCCAAAAACTTCATCACTACTTGGTCATTCGAATTCTTAGTGGGTATTTCTTCAACCCATTTTATAAAGTAATCAGTGGCAGTCATAATCCACTTGAACTATCCACTTGATGGTGGATTGATATCTTTAATAAAATCCAATCCCCATTGCCTGAAAGGTTCTTCAATAAATACTGGGATGAGAGGTAACAAAGCAAGTTTTCTCTTTTCAGCAAACAACTGACATTTTTGACAACTTATGGCTAGTCTATAAACATCTACAAACAGGGTTGGCCAATAAAAGCCTGACTTGAGAATTTTATGAGAAGTGACCTTCCAACTATAATGTCCTCCACACATAATTTCATGATATTGTTTGGTGACTTCAATAGATTCTCCTTTGGTCAAACATAACAACAAAATACCAGCAATATCTTTCCAGTATAGCTTTTCTTCTACGATAACATATGGCTGAGATTTGAGCTTGAGAGCTCTGTATTTTGTTCTATTTAGTTAAGTTGGACAGGAAAATAAACACAGGTAATGCATAATATCTTTATACCAATCAGAGCACAAAAAATTGTATTGAATACCTGTTTTGGATTTGTTTTGACCTTCTTCATTAAAAAATCCACCCACTGGTGCCAATAGATTGATTCCCAAGGCTTGAAAATTTGTTTCTGTCAAAAACTTCGCTAACCCCTGTCCCTTGAACAATTTGGTGGGTTTGATGCCCAAATCATAATCTTGGATTTTTTCTATCCACTTCCCCCTTTTTCCTTCAACATCGCTTTGGACCAGCACGTCTTTCACAACATAATTAGGAACATAAGTAGTTATTTGGGACTGTAACACATAAGTCTTGAAGGCTTTCAGTGATTTGACCAAACCATATACTTGTTTCTCCAGAATATTGTATTTGAGCTCTGCATCTCTAAGAAATTTACTGAAAAATGCAACTGGCTGCTCCTTACTATCTTCATTTTTCTACAACAACACAAAGACAATAGTAGTGGGGGATGAAAATGATAATACCTGAAAGGCCTTTTGATATTTCGGACTAATCAGAACTGGAGCTTCCTGCAGTGCTTCCTTTATTCTAGAAAATGCTTCTCTTGCTCCCTTGTCCCATTTCACTTCTACATTTTTCTTCAACATATATCTTATAATTCTCACAATATCAGCATAATTGGGCACACATATCCTCATAAAGTTTGTTTTTTCCAGGAATCTCTGGATATATTTCTTGCTTATGGGTAAAGGAATAGTCTGAATGGCTTCCACCCTTGCTGGGTCAATCTTTAATCCTTTTTTAGAAAATATGTGACCCAATAATTTACCTTCTTCTAAGGAAAATAGAGATTTCTTGAGATTTAATGACAGACCAAACTTTTTGCACTTTTGAATTGTTTTTTGCAAATGCTCCAAGTGTTCATCATCTAACCCTGAGAAAACAGTTACATCATTTAGATATATAACTACAAACATGTCACCAATGAAGGCTATGTCCATGGCCCTCTGAAATGTTGCACCTACGTTCATAAGGCCAAATGGCATCCTTGCACACATGAAGGTGCCCCAAGGCATAGTGAAAGCAGTCTTCTTCTGATCTTCTTTTTCTACTGCTACCTGATTATACCCAGAAAATTCGTTAACCATAGACAACCTATGAGCTCCTGTCACCTTCTGTAAGACATAATCCATTTTTGGCATAGGATAATTATCTTTTAGAGATGCTCGGTTCAATTTCCTAAAGTCTACACATAGTATTATCTCTCCATTCTTATTTCTTACAGGGACCAGATTAGAAACCCAGTCTGAATATCTAATAGGGACTATAATTTTCGCCTGCAACTATTTCTTCACTTCTTTTTCGATCGGAGCTAACAAAAATGGATTGATCTGTCTGAGATTTTGTCTATGTGGTTTGAGTCCATCCTTCAATGGAATCTTATGCTGAATTATGCTTTTGTCATATGTTTTCAGGTCTTCATATGTCCAGGCAAACACATGCATATATTTCTTAAAAAGATCAATGTATCTTTTTTGTAGTTTTTGGGAATACCTTTGAACAATTTCACTATTTTGGGTTCCTGCTGAGTTCCCAAATTACAATCTTCCATCTCTTATTCTTGATGTGTTTTCTTTGAATTAAAAACAACATCATTAGCATCGAATAATCTTTCAAGGGGAACCAACCCTTTGGGGAGCACATTATCTTTCAATTGGATAATCTTATGTTCACCTATTGACTGCTTAAAGTTTCTTATTTCTTCTTTCTGATCTGTTTGTTCTTCCTCTTGGTCTCTCTTAGCATCTTCAAAGTTTCTAATCATGGTCAGGAACTGATTTATCTGTTCATCATCATCAAACACCTGCCAATGTTTCACATTGTCAATGATAGAAGGTCTATGTCTAATTTAACTTTCATACCTTAACCTTGGATTTATTGGAGGTCTGAAGGTGTTGGATGCAACTACTAAAGAATCAGCCAATCTATTCTCCTCCCTCAAAATATACTGAATATTGAAGGCTTCAAAATAGTTTTCTATTAGATCCCAAACTTCATTCATATACGATCTCAATCTCAGATGCTTGTTTTGACAATGATGTTTAATCTGCCTTATTATCAATTCAGAGTCACCAAAATTGAAATATATTGAACTCCCATCTGTTTAGCAACTTGAAGGCTTGAGATTAATGCCTCATACTCAGCCACATTGTTTGTTGAATCAAATTATAGTTTAAAAGAGAAAGGCATGAGGTTACCTTCTGGTGATATCAACAAGAAGCCAACACCTGCGCCCTCCTTGGAGTAGGAAAAATCAAAGTAGCACTTCCAAATCTTACTTGAGTGCATCTCATTATTTACAACTGTTGAAGAGAGCTTCTTCCCTGTGTCTTCAACAAATTTTTCATCTTCGTAAAATATGAAACAAGAAATATCTTCTGTTTCTTGACTATAAATGGGGGAATTTCCTGCATCTTTCTTGGAGGTAGTCTTCACAAACCTTGTTTCCCTGTACAATCTTCTTTATTCCCCATTAAAAAATGGAATGATAGCATAAGTGAAATCTAATTTTAGCACACCTCCCAACTTTTCTCCCCAAGATCTTGACATGAGCATTCCAAACCTGGCTGGGATGTCAGCAACCACTACATCTATGACTATACTCTTTGCTGGGATATGTGCCAACAAAAATGCTACATCTTTCATTAACCCAACACATTTCACCCTTTTGGAATCAAATAAATACAGATCCCTATAAGGTTTGGTAATCTGCAAGTTAAGTTCCTTCATAACAGACAATGGCATGAGATTATGGGACGCTCCTGAGTCCAACATGCAATTATGTAGAGTAAAATCATGAAGCAATAGAGAAATGTAGAAGGGTGGAATAGAAGGATCGACTTCTTCTACATGAGGACCAAAGGTGACCACTAGCTTTTCTTCTTGTAAGTTCACCGTGTCACATATATCTTCCACCTGTGTGAGATTAATAAATTCTGAAATTTCTTTCTACGATAAGCTGGTATTTTAGCTAATTCTAGAAAAGGTACCTGGATTTTAACCTTCTCCAACTCTTTTGCTAGACTGAAAGCATGAGTTTTCTTAAAATTATTTTCACGTTCTTATTCACTCTTTCTAGATTTTTCCGCTTGTTCGGGTACATGAACAACTTTCTCCAAAATATTAGTGTCAACTGATTTGTTCTGGGAAGATTCAACTTGCTGCACATTTATTCTATTAAGTGAATTTATAGGTTGTTGCCCCTTACTGACCTGTTTCATAGGGTCCTTTTGTTGTGGAGTCGCCATTGGAGGAGGAACGAAACCTTGTTGTTCACCTTCATTATCCTGCACTCTAGATCTCTTTCTATACCTTAAATCATACTTTTTATGTAAATCAACCTGCATGAAATATGTGAATTGTCTAAAATATTCATCCATTTCATCTTGATCAAAAGATACTTCAGCTTCAACATATTCTCCCTCAAAACCTTCCTCTTCATCCTCTTCTATTGCATACATAACATATACCTAATACTTGACCTCCCTTTGGTCATCTTCTGCCGGATCTGCGAGTGTTTCTTCTATATACAACGGTGCTTGAATCTGGTCTTGATCTCTTATGTCCCTCTACAAAATTTGTAGGGGATGTCTTCTAAATTGAGGGTTAAACCCCCCTCGGTTTTGTTGTACTTGTCTTTGGGAGTTTTTATTTTATAATTCCACATTGGCTGGCTTATTGGTTAGATGCTTCATCACCTTTGTTATATCTTCAATTCTTAGATCTTGTGATGATTCTTCTTTTTCTTTCCCCTTCTCTTGGACTAGATGTTTCCATTTCACTTTTCCAACTGCAGTCATATTAGCTTCGATCTCTAGAGCATCTATCTATATCTTCTCAAGAGTAGTGGCTCTTCTCTCTCTCAATGTAAAGCTAAAATCAGCTTCAAAAGCCCCAACAAAAACTACCTTTGTTCTTATAGGAGGGGGGGGGGGTCATCTCTATGGGTAAACTATTATACAATTTGTTGAATCTTTTTACAAACTAAAAAATGCTTTCATTAGGCCTTCTTTTAATTGCATTAAAATCTGTCAATGAGTAACCATGATCTCTCTTTTCTCCCCATCTCTGAGTGAATTGAGTTTCTAACTCTTCCCAGTTATTTATTGAACCATTTGGTAAACCTTTGAACCATTTTCTAGCCTCTCCATCTAGGGACTGAACAAATAGTCTCATCACAACATCAAGATGTTCTACATATAAATTCTCAACAAAAGTGCAAAACAAGGATAAATGTTGTTCTGCAGTTACTTCATCTTCTCCAATGAAATGAGGAAGTAATTTGAGGTATTCTTGAGGCATGGCATTCATTGGTTGCGCAAGATTTAGTGGAGCATATATGCCCAATAAAAAGGCCGGTGCTACCATATTTACACCTTCGTTAACTGTTCCTTGGGTAGTTGAGGTTGATGAACCTGCCGTGAAAGTGAATGAGGTTGGAGGCAAAACTGATATGGGAGTGGTTTGATAAACAATGGCATAAGAACAAGCAACTATATTTGGTTGAGCTTGAGTGAAGGTAAAAGAAATAGACTCGAAAGAATGCTCTTCTAACTTAGGTTCTTGAAAATGAATGGGTGTGGAAGGAAAATATTGCTCCAAGAAAGAGAGTTCCTTGGAAATATCTTCAAACAAAGGGTTATGAGAACTACTGTTAGGAGGATACAATGTAGGATTAGGTATTGAAGGAATTTCAGGTTTCTGAGCCTTTTTAGAAACCAATATTTATGGGTCTGGTAAAGCAAGGACTATCTGCTGTGAGGTATCTGACCTCGTGTGAGGCCTTTTGAAAGCCTTAATTTTGAAAATAAAAAACAAAACCCAATATTTCCTCCTCACTAAACAACCAGAGGAAATAATATAAAAAACCCAGGGAAAAATAAACTTCGTTTCTTCGTCCCCGGCAACGGCGCCAGAAAATGTTGTATCTCAAGAAACAATCCCTTGGCTGTGGTAAGGAATCAATGCTTAAGACATTTTATAAATGTATGTCACAATTACGATATCAAATGGCCTCTATTTAACACCTTTTGAATTTAATTACTTAATACCCTCAATAATCTGATATAATGAAAGCCTTCACAATGCCATAAATTGTTGATACTTGAATGAAATGAAAAGAAGAACTGGAAGAGAAAATCAAAATGATATGCTGAGAAACATAATCTATCACTTTTAAGTTTCAAAGGAAATCATGGAGAGAGAGGAAACTCGAAATAATATGCTGTAAACACAGAATCTATTACTTTAAAGTTTCATTAGGAGTTTGTGAAAAGAGAAGAGATGAAGTGAAGGAGTGAAAATTAAGGTGATTTAAATCTTACTCACAAATGTAATTAAGAGTCCAATTGCTACATTACTTCACTTCATTAAAAGAGGAATAAACATAGAGCAAAACTGGAAAGACATATCAACATCAACAGGTGCAGGAAACTTGATCTTCTTTCAGTAATTTCTCAGAAAATTCAGCACCAAATTAATAGTCATCCAGAGGTCCAAAACTCAGAACCCTTTTTCTTTATTTCTATCTACTTAAATACATCAAAGTAGTTCATAATTGCTAAACTTCTTGAAAATATTCGACTACCTAAACTGTTAAGATTAATTATGCAATCATACAAAGAAAAAAAATAAAAACTGGAAATATTGTTCGTTTTGTTGAATCTGATGTTGCTGATGCGTCCTCACTAAGTGCCGAGGTGTCCATTTTGGTTATGATGAAGCAACTGCATAGTTCTGTAATGATGACTTGGTTCCTGACTTGACCTAGCTATCGTGCTTCCCACATTGCCACTATACATTCTTCTGCCCGACTCTGCCTATGCCTCTTTATTCATTGGCTGCCCCTTCGCATTACCTTATCTCATACACAACTGCAACTTTATATAAACCCTGCAGACCTGTGGTTTATGGGCCCACACATGACCTGACCAATCACAAGCAATCACACTTCACAAATTATTCGATATCGCACACTAACAACTATAACAAATAGCTTAAATGGTAAACAATAATAATGCCGATGTGTGAAACTGCTCTGTTTGTGATTTAACCTCCACCGTTGATCTGCGCCCCAATCCAATGGTCCCGTTGTACTGTCTCACACCACCATCTCCCGTTTGTCGCATCGCAAACAAAATAATTTACCTTGCGAAGACTTAATGCTAAACTCTAAACCTGTCGATGTGCGATATGCGCTGAATCGTTGTGCCAACACGTGGCTCCTCCCTTTATCGCATCACAAGTTTTTCTTCTTACTACATCAAAAGTTGTTTTGTTTAACTTGTGAATTCCTTAATGCATAAAATAAATAATTGCCGATGGGAAATCCCGCTATGATGACACGTTTCCACTTTGCAACTTTTGAAACTTAACTTTGCGATGCAACCTGGTCCATCCATCTCTCACTTTAATTCTGTGATTTAATCCTCACCGTCAGATTGCCTCCTTTGGGAATCTTCTAAAGGTTTTCTGCCTTAACCGATTTCTATGTTTCTTTGGTTGTCACTACTCTACAACTCCATCTTCTCCATGCTACTCCCTGCGATCGTTCATTCAATGAACTCGTTCAACTCCATATTTCTCCACGGTGTTAAAACCCTCTTGAGATTTATTCTGGTTATACAATCCTTCGACCTACCTTCACATCTCATCACGAAATGTTAGTATACCAACATATAAATCAAAATTCTTCTTCGACATACAAACTTTTACATTTTCTAACATATATCCTTTTTTGGTGTTTTGAAAAATATTTAAAAGGTAAATGAAAATGAGCCACAACACATTGGATGGAACTTCAACTTTTATAGGTTGGAAAGACAGGATGGAAACTATGCTGGATGAAAATGGAGTATTGGAGTACACCCAATCTAATATTCCAAAACTAGCAACATCATACCAACAACACCAGATGCATAGTAGATGGCTCAGTGGAAGAAAGACACAAAAAAATCCAGGAGGGAGTCAAAGGCCATGTGGTTTTTATTTTGAATGGAAATTATACTACTTATGCAATGTGGAAAACCCTCACAGTGTTATTCGAAAGCTACAATGATGCTAGGAAATTGGCACTAAAAGATAAGCTCAAGAACATTTGAATGTAGAAAAATGAAACCATTTTTTAATACCTATCTAGGTGATCTCAGGTCAGAGATAAAATTGGAGGAGTTGGAGAGAATCTACCACCATATGAACTAGTGAGCTTAGCACTCCTTGGTCTTCCCAAGTCTTGGAATAAATCTTAGGATTTAGTTAATGGAAGAGACAAGCTCCCAAATTAGGAGAGACTTTGGTCTAACTTGGTGCAATAGGAGATTAGAAGAAAAACTAGAGATGGAGTCCCATCCAAAATCGATGAGGAAGAAGAATTTCCTCTAGTTGGAAAAGGAAATAATTCCAAAGGCAAGAAGGCCCAAGGCGAGGAAAAATCCAACCAGAACCATGGAAAGAAGAAAGACCTCAGTAAAATTAAATGCTTTCACTGCCATGAGTATGGAGATTATGCAACCAACTGTCCACATAAGAAATTCAGTAAGGACCCTTCAACAACAACGGGAGGATATGCTCTCCCATCACAATTCCATTTGGATTTCACCCTCATTACTTACATGGAAAGCACTGTAAGAGGGAGTGAGTGGTACCTAGACTTTGGTGCTTCATATCATATGACATGAAATAAGTTCTTCAACAACCTAGAGGAGAAGGACCTATAGTTACACATAAATCTCGGAGATGATGGAAGGTATAATACCAAAGGGATTGGCAATATCACCTTTAAGAGGGAGTTAGGCTCCCATGTTTACCTAAAGAATGTAATGTATGTTCTTGATCTGAAGAAAAATCTAGTTTCTATAGTTGTACTTGAAGACAGAGGATATGATGTAATGTAAAGTAGAGGGAAGGCATATCTGAACCATTTTGCTATTAGACAAGTAAAAAAAATTAGTGTTTGAGTTAAAAATCTCTACAAACTAGAGGTAGATTTTTCCATGCATGCTGTTATACCTCTAGGAGTGAGGTGGGGCAATGTAGAGCCTTAGTCCCATAGTTGCAAATGTTTGAGCAAGGTCCATATGAGAGAATCGACACTTGAAGTATGCTCTTCTCATGGATCATTAACCTTTGTACATGGGCCCACAATATTCGGTAGTAGAAGGATAATTTTCAATTGATGCAATCAGATCTTGAGTGACAGTTGCAGGCTAGTAGCAGTAAGGGAATCATGAGATAATTGTATCTCATAGAAACAGTTGATTCCATATTTTGGATGCTTCTCAGTTTTAGTTTTTCCAATAGCAACATCAATAGTGAGAGGGAGTTTTGTTACAGTACATTACAATAGGAGTAGGATTGAGGTTGCGCGTAGCCCTTTTCTTGCTAAGAAGGAGTGTTGAAATTATAGTAAGAAAATGCTTCATTTGAATTGTGCCTTAGTCAAATGGAGAAATTTAAATTTCCACATCAGCAGTTTTAGCACTAGAATCAACACTTTGGAGCACCTTTAGAAGTGCTTGACCGGTCACATCCTAAGCTATAGGGAAACTTAATGATTTGGATTGTATGGTGGTAGGTTGTTTAAGCTTTCAATCACTTAGAAAAGGGATTTGATCCAATTTCTTATTATACCTAATGAGGGTATTGAGACCTGATATGGAGCAAAAGATAAGTTTGTAGCTTGTGGCAGGAGGACAATGTGGAATATTAATCAGAAGGGATAGTGGGTCTGCAAGGAAAAAATGCACTGCTTTGATGAAAAATAACACAAGAAACAATTTGAAAATATATCAACAAGAGAAGTCTATATCAATACTTACAACATTCTTATTGAATATCATCAAAGTTACTGTCATAAGGAATGATATTTAAACAATCATTATACATATCTCATCAATAAATCTCACTGAGTAAGGCTGATAAAAGTTGATACGATACATATAACATCAAGAGGCTCATAAAAACATACAACAAATTTTGAAATTACAAACTGCAACTGAAGAGATTTAGGTGTGGAAACACATAAGAAAGATCAAAAATACACATATCAAGTTGGTAATAAGTCCTCAAAATTATTCTTCAATATCATTAACTGAAAACAGTACACTGATCACATGAGTATAAGATTCACAAACCACAAACCTTTTCTCCATTGATTTTCATCATATATATATAAGAGATATTATGCTGACATTTCCACAAGAAGTGTGAATCTATTATAAAGAAGTTATTACATTCCTATACATAAGGTGAGGCTTATCCTTAACCTTAATACAAATTAGTGAAACATAATAAAAATAAACAACATGATGGCATATAGTTCGAAGTGGCTGGAATTATGTGGCAAGCTGCTAGCAGACTACTCCTCTTTTCTGGTACAACCACTTCCTCAAAAAGTGCAACTAACAAATGAATATGGCATCTGGTTGTTTCCCCAAAAAAGTGCAAAACAAAATTCTAAAATTTGGAAGGGAACTTGATCAATTGACACCTAGCAACAACTTCTTCTGTTGATAATGTATGCATGTAGTTAATCCTTAGTAGCACCCTTCGAGACTTGAAAAAAAAGATGCCTCCACTTCCTTCATACAAAAACTCAGAAAATAATAATTGCACATTTTAGAAACAGGTAGCTATTACCAGAAATTTTGTAAATATCTGTGTTTTTTATTAAGCCAAAAATGTGTGTGCCTCTCCTTCTTTGACTTTCTTGAAAGGATTAAATAAAATCAAGTATTGAAGAAAATATTTTGAGAGACTTTGCCTTAGTGAGCCTTTTGGTTCTTCTTTTTCCTGTATGCTTCTATTTCTAAGCTCTTGTCTTCTTGGCTTCCTTTTCTAGGCTTTCATCAACATTAATGATTTTATCTCTCATTCTAGGATTAGCAATGAGTTTGTTATTCAAGCTAAGCTTGTTTTTAGGCCTAGTGTGAGGCCTTTTGAGGTATGGGTTGTGAATATAGGAAACCCTTCTTCTCTTCTGCATCATACTATTAGAATGACCTTCTTCATACTCTATCTTTGAGAAATATTCATCAGTGTTGTCTTCTTTGAAAGATGAATAAGAGTGAATGAAATTCTTGTCCTTTCTCCTGGTAGATGTCTTGGATGTCTTGAGAGAAGAAAACAACTGAGCTAGTGTTGGTTCCTCTACTAAAGGGGTGTCCCTATTTTCTTCTTGCTCTTCTGCAACTCCTGGAATATAGTGTTGAACCACAATAGAGTGTCTAAATGGAATAGAGTGTTGAACTGGTACTTCAGGGTTAGCTTCCTTTGAAATTTCTTCTCCTAGGATCAACTTTATTATGCCTTTATGTATTGAGGAAGAAGCTATATTTTCCTCACCTGTAGACTTAACTTCTTTGCTAGGTTGAGTTTTCCCTTGCTTGAATCTCATGGATTTTTCTTTGATGAATGATGCAAAAGTTTGGGGTTCCTTTGGAGATTTCCTTGTGTAAACCCTTTTTGCTGGTTGTATCATTGGTATGGGAGTGACAAGTTCAGTTCTGGCTCTCTTAGCTGAACTTTTAGTGTGTCTACTAGTTGATGGGATGGACTGAGCTGGCTGTGAACTATTTAGCACAGGTGTTGTGTCATTTTTTTCTTGGGAATTTTTCTTCTTGGCTCTCCCTACCCTCCTCCTAGAGTTGATACTACCAAATCCCTCATCTATTAAGAATTTTTCCAAGGTAGTCCTTTTCTTCTTAAGGTGATAGACAATCAACATCCTGATTAAACCCCTACGATAGAGGTTATGCAGGAAATAGTTAGGGATTTTATGCAACTTCAAAGACATTTTAAGCAAGGATATGTATAGAAAGAAAGGAAAATTCAAAGCCTTGGCACCTGAGATGTGAGAGAGAAATATCATTTGTATTGATGGACAGATGAGAATCTACCTTTGCAAGTGATATAGCGTTGCACAGTGGTTATTACATGCTGCCATTCAGACTTAAAACATGAAATATGCACAGTTAGAGTCCATTTGATATTCACATGCTCAGGTTTGAGGAAGGCACTTACTTCTTCTTGCAACATTTTCTTCTTGAACCAACATTCTCGAGTGGATGAAGTTTGAGTAGCCCTAGCTATAATGGTTTCAGTAATTTTGAAAGTCTTGATCCCAAGCTTGACTTTCTCCCCATCAAAACTCTCGGCAAAGGCCTGTGCAAGAGCTACATTTTCCGCTGAGAATTTCTGCAGAAACTTATACCAGCCTAATGTCTTAAATTGGGGCTTTGCTCTAGCATCAACAAACCTAGTATTTGTTGGCTTAGACTGGTTAACATTGCCACCTTTCCCATTCTTCTCAACACCTAAGCTCCCTATTTACGCACAATTGTTCAACCTTGAGGTAAAACCCTACACGCAACCCTAATTTCTTACTTTGGGATGATAAATTGGTTGCTGGAAAATGCAACTCTGTTAGTTGTAACCTTCACAGAGAACCTTGGTCATGAGAGCAGTGACCCTAACTCTTTGAAATGATTCAAATACGAGCGCCAAGTCACCCCATAACACATAACACTCCCCTGCATCATTTAATAAATTGATACCTTGTACCTTAATTTTCGCTTCAACATTAACAAGGTAGCTATAGGTTAGCTCCATCAATAATATAATCATTCCCCTATAATATTTATTCTAAGTAAAAAATAATTTCCCTTTTTAAAAAGAATGACATATCATAACATAGAAGATCTTCAATTAATTTCAAAGGAGAATGATATTCCCTCTGATAAATGCTCTTTGCAGCTTCTTATGCAGTTTTGGAGAAATGGCTGCCTTTTATCTCTGTGTGACCAATGAAAACAGGTTCTTGAAGAAATAACTGCCTTTTATCTTTGTGTCACCCATGTAACCAAAATTCAGAGAAATAGATGCCCTTTTCTCTGTGTCACCAATGTAACCTTCAAAAGGGTAGCTATTAACCCGGAAAGAGCAGCTATTATTTTATTACTAAAATGACCAATAACTTTTGACACCAAACTAAGTTAAAACAATAGTTTTAACTTCTTTTATGAACCGAAGACACAATACTACCTATAAAACTTAAATTTTTTTTTGGTTTTGAGACTCCTTTTGGCTTTTATTGAAGATGATTAGAACTTTGACATAGGCTAGGGAAAAATAAAAATTCGAAAACAATGATTCAATGGCGGTCAAACTATTAACATTTATAGTGCTAACAATGGCTTCTATTGGGGATGGAGTCCTCCCTATGAGGCTTCAAGCACTGTAGACTCAATGCCTTAATACTTTCAGGACTCAGATAACTTCTGGAACTTATGACTAGAACTAACCTTAGATTGACTGGACTCAAGACTGACCATATTTACAGACACAAGTACCATCGGGCATGGAGTTTTATTGACACATCACTTCAGATATTTACAATTGAATGACTAACTAACTTATCAAGCATGGAACTTTTTAAGAAAATGACCATTAACTGGACCTCCAGTCAGTTGATCATCATCTAGATGCTTGAGCATAAATGTGTTGTTTTCCAAAACTTGAGCAATTATGAATGGCCCAAACCATAAATTATCAAAATTATCATGCTTTCCATGGTCTTCCCTTCTGAAATCCCAACGCAACACCAAATAATTTTCTTGGAATAGCTGCTAATTTTCTCTTTTGTCAAAAACATATTTGACTTTGGTCTGATATTTATGTATTTTGTCCATCAATGATTCTATGATTTGATGAGCTTCTATCAGCTGCAACATTCTTCTTTGAATTGGATTTTCGTCATCAATTTCATCTTGCAGAAACTTCATAACAGGTAGATCTAATTGCAATGGCATTACAACATCAGTTCCATAAACAAGTTGAAAGGGAGACATTCCGATTGATCTTTTTCCACTTACCCTGTCTTCCCAAAGAGCATGAACTAGCTGAGTGTCCCAATTTCTCTTATTTTCAGGCAACATCTTCTTAATAATTCTCATCAATATTTCATTGGATGACTTAGCTAACCCATTACCTTGAGGGTAATAAGGTGTAGAATGAGTCAAATCAATAACATATTTTTGATAGAATCTATTCATCTTAGTAGACTTAAAATCCATTGCATTATTAGTCACTAATTTATGAGGACAACCAAATCTAGACATAATATTTTCCAACAGAAATTTCATTATTACCGTGTCAATGTCGTTCCTGGTTGGAACAACTTCGATCCACTTAGTAAAATAGTATGTAGCTGTAAGAATCCATCTATGTTGTCCCGACGAAGGCAGATGAATCTCGCTAATGAAGTCTAACCCCCACTGTTGGAAAGGAACATTTGCTGAAATAGGAATAAGAGGTAATGGAAGTAGCTTCTTCTTGCGAGAAAAATTTTGACATTCGATACAAGTCCTGACTTTGGAAAAAATATCAGAGAAAAGAATTGGCCAATAATAACCAACTCTTAAGATTTTGTTTGCAGTGGCTTTCCAATACAAATGTCTACCACACACCCCTGCATGTATCTCTGACATAATATTCTATGACTCAGCTTCATCTACACATCTTAATAATACTCCCATAGGGTCTTTCTAGTAAATATGGTCTTCCAATATGCAATACTTTACAACTTTCAATTTAAAAGCCCTTCTTTTTGACTTCTCCATTTCAGGGGGACAGCTAAAATTTAACAAAAAGTATATTATATCCTTATACTAATTTGAATGAAATATTTTAGGATAATCAGATATACCAACTCCATCTTTTTCCTCAGCTACCTCCCTATTTAGATCTAGATATTTGCAATTAGATTCAACCATCAAGCGAGCTAAGCCTTGTCCTTTTATCAATTTAGTAGGTATGATCTCAATATCAAATTCCAAATATTGGTTAACCATCTTCCCCTCCTGCCATTTTTTTCTGGTTGCAACAATACATCTTTGACAGTAATATTTGGTACAAAAGCAACAATTTTTGAATGTAACACATAAACTTGAAAAGGCTTTAAAACCTTAACTAGTGTATATGCCTATTTTTCAGTCAAGCTGTACTTTAATTCAACATCTCTTAAAGCACGACTAAAAAATGAAATAGGTTGTTCTAAACCTTCTTTGTTCTTTTGTAACAAAACAAATACAATTGTCTCTTCTGAAGCATAAGAAAAGATCAGAATTTTTTTTCAAAATCAGGGCTGATTAAAATTGGAGCTTCTGTTAAGGCAGACTTGATTGCTGAAAAATAATTTTTTGCTTCATCTCGCCACTTGAATTCTGCATCTTTCTTCAGTAAGACATTTATGTGTTTGATCAGCTCTGCAAAATTTGGGACAAAGCGCCTCAGAAAATTAATTTTCCCCAAAAATGACTGCAATTATTTCTTATTCCTTGGAAAACCAATCTTATGAATAGCCTCAACTCTCCCTGGATCAATACAGATTCCACTTTCTGTCATAATGTGTCCCAGTAATTTTCCTTCTTGAGCAACAAAGCATGACTTCTTTGGGTTCAAGAACAAACCAAATTTTCTGCATTTGTCAAAAACTTGTTTCAAATGATCTTCATTGGATTTTGAAAAGACTATAATGTCATCCAAGTAAATGACTACAAATATGTCTTTTTCTCCTGCAAAGGAAATATCCATTTCCCGTTGAAATTTTGCGCCTGCATTCATTATAAAAAATGGTAGTTTGTTGTACATGAATGTTCCCCAGGGTGTGGTAAATGTTGTCTTCCCTCTATCTTGTTTATCAACTGAGATTTGATTATACCCTGAAAAGCCATTTATCATTGAAAATCTCTTGAAGCCTACAACTTTCTGCAAAATATAATCCATCTTGGGTAATGGATAGTTATCCTTCAATGAACACTCGTTCAAATTGCGAAAATCAACACAAATTCTAATTTCGCCATTCTTCTTTCGAACCAGGACTATATTAGCTACCCAATTAGAAAATATTAAAGTTATAATTATTTTTGCTTCGCATAATTTTCTGATCTCTTTTTCAATAATAGGGAGAAACATGGGATTGATATGCCTAATATTTTGTGCTACAGGCTTTGCTTATGATTTCAGAGGAATTTTATGCTCCATTATACCTCTATCATAGGTCTTTAAATCACTGTAGGACCATGCAAAAATGTCTGCATACTGTTTCAACAACTTGACATATTCTGTTCTAGTTTCTAGAGAAAGATATTTAGAAACTTTAACTAATTTAGGCTGATCTTCTGCACCAATATTGCAGTCAGTTGTACTCTCTCCATCAGCTTTATTTTTAGACTTTAAAAAGACATCATTATTGTCAAACAACCTCTCTAAAGGAACTAGGCCTTTAGGAATGTAGTTAATTTTCAGATCAATAATGTCTTTCCCACCCATGGTCTTTTTGAATGACTTACTGTTTTGATTTTCAACAATGTCTTGCTCATCATCAATTCGAATGTCTGCAAACTCTTCAACACACTCCAAAAATTTCTGAATTTCTTTGTCATCTTCAAATACTTGCTATTATTTAATATTATCAAGAATAGGTGGTCTGTTTTTTTATTTGAACATCATAGTTGCCTTGACATCAAGCTGAAATTTAAAATTACTAGCAACAATAGCTAGTGAATCAACCATTTTATTTTCCTCTCTAGTGACAAAAATTACATTGAATGCTAAAAAATAATGCTCAATCGAGTCCCACACTTCATTCCTATAATTCTTAAATTTGGAATTTTTTACTTGATAGTTGTTTATCACCTCCCTTATCACCAATTCCGAATCACCAAAAGTAACTAGCTGTCCAACTACCAAATATTTCGCTACCTTCATACCCAAAACAATCACCTCATATTCAGTAGTGTTATTAGTGGTAGAAAATTGCAGTTTATATGATAAAGTTACCATTTGGTGAGTGGGAGAAATGAGAACTAAAACAGCTCCTGATCCTTGTCTTGATGAGGCTCCATCAAAATATAATTTCTAGATCTGTCCTCCCTCTAAATGTTGTTGATTTATCTCTTGCAAATGTTGTTTTTCAATGATTTTAGGCTGGAAATTGTTATCGTCAACAACAAGATGTAATATGGATGACCCCAATTCCTTCTCCTCAGCATATATAAGATGATTTGATGGATTATGTTGATCACTGATGATATAGGCCATTTGGGTTTCCCTATACAACCTCCTGAATTCTCCTCCAAACATTGGGATTGTGGCATATGACATATCCATCTGAAGGGTGCCTCCCAATTTTTTAGACCAAGATCTGGAAAGCAGCATTCTAAATCTAGAAGGTATGTCTACAACTACTATCTCCATCACTAAACTTTTCATAGGAATTTGGGTAAGAGAAAAAACCAAGTCTTTAATCACTCCTAAACACTTGACTTTTTTGGAATCAAAAGTGTATAGGTCATGGTATTTCATAGTGATTTCTAATCCTAATTAATCCATCACTTTCTTTGGCATTAGATTGTGATAAGCCCCAAAATCTAATAAACAATTATGAGTGAAATATATCATATAGAAAGGTGGTGAATTATCATCATTTTGGTCTTGGACATGGAAACCTAAGTAAATATTAGGATTTTCATCCTCAATATTGACTAAATCAGGAGTGAAATGTGGTTGTAACGGGATTTTAAATGACTCTTTGTATGCTAGATTTTTCAACAATTCAAGAAGTGGGATAGGGATCTTGATTTTATTCAATTCTGATTTTAAACTGAAATAAAGAGGAGTGAATTATTTATCTTCTGCAGAAATTTTGATTATTGGGGCAGAATTATGAGGTGGAGGGACATCACTGACTTTCCCTTTTTGTTTAGCAACTTGTTTGTCAGAATATGATTTTTGTTGAGGTTGTTAAACAAGACCTTTGGACCTTAGAGGATAATTTATGTTTTGAGTTTCTTGCTATTTTTTATCATTTTGTGCATGAATTTGAGCATTCTCAAATATATATATCCTTGACTGATCTTCATATTCTTGCAAAGTCAAATAAGTTGACTGTGATGTTTCTACTACAAGGTTTATGTCTTCATTTTCTTCCTCATGTTCTTGCTTCTTTTCTACAACAAAATTATTCAAAGGAGGCTGAACATTTTGATCATCAGCATTCCTCCTTGGGCGCTGTAAGATTTTTTGATGCTGAAAAGGTCTTCTGAAGGGAGCCTGATTTCTGTTGGCTTCATTTTGATTGGCTCTAGCAGTTGGTTTGTTCTCCAAATTGGACATCTGATTAATGTTTTCTTTTGCTGTAAGACTTTTGGAGGAAGACATTTTTTCTTCTTTCATTTTCTTTTTGTCTTTTTCTGCTTTCTCCTCTTCCATTTTCAATTTATTTGAAGCCATAAGATTAGACTGCACTCCAATTGCAACATCTTTCATATCCATCAAATTTTGTGCTTTCTAAGCTCTTAACCATAAATCAAACTCATAATCTAAAGCATTGGCAAAAGTTATCATAGCTGTGGTTTCAGGAGGCTTAATTTCTTCAGGAAATTTTTGATAAATTTTATTAAACCTCTTTGTAAAATCAGCCAATGACTCATCTATCTTCTTTTTTAAAGTTCCAAACTCTATAAGGTAGTACACATAGTCTTTTCTATCACCCCATTGTTTCAATAATACTTCCTCCAATTCATCTATTCCTGTTATTGAGTTTGGTGGCAGACTTCTAAACCATTTATGACCTTCTCCATCCTCTGAAAAAAGATTCTTGACCATACATCTTCATGTTCAATGTTCTGGTTATCATCATAGCTATAAAAAGCAACCAGATGTTCCTAAAAAAAAACTCCTTCTCCCTCTCCTGTGTATTTTGGAAGATATTTCAGATAATCCCCTTGAGGAAGAGGATGCAAAGGTTGAGGAAGGGCAAGTGGTGCATATCTTGTAGCAACTATTTGTTGCATCCTTGTAAGGGAAGGTTGAGCCATGGCTTGCTGATGTACAATTTATGGATGGCTGGTTGATGTAGTTTTTTGGGAACTAGGAATTACAATCTGTGGAATTTGAGTTTGATTTGGGACAGCAGAAAATTGGAATTCTTGAGCTAGTTCTTCAAGTTTTGGGATTGAAAACAATGGATTTTCAAAGAGATGAATAGAGGAGGTATTTTTTTCAATTTCTATAGAAGAATCAGATTCAAATGTTGTCTCTTGAGGGGATGAAGTAACTTCAATTTTTTTTTTGCTGATCTAAAAAGTCAGATAAACTGAAAGTCAGGACTTCAGGAACATTCCCTTCTAGTGGACGAGAAGAGTATGAACCAACAGCTGGATTTCGAGACAAAGGAAAATACTCTTGCTGAGGGGTATAAAAGGACTGATATTTAGGATGATTTTGAAGAAAATTTAGAACAATTTTAAAATCTTCTTCAATCAAAACATCTCTATCTAGAAAAGGTGCAATTTCCAACACTTGTTCTAACTCCCCTGATGTCAGCACAAAGTCTTCAGATTCCTTATTGGCACTTAAAACCTTTATTTTTTCTTCTTTAACTGGAATAGTACTTATATTTGATTTACTAAATGATGAGTGAGAGAAACTTTCAGTTGGACCTAGGTTAACATCATCTACTTTATTTTCTAGGGAAGTAGTTTAAACTTGAGATTTTTTAGCAGAATATTTTGTAACTAAAACTGAAACTTCTTTTGATTCTAAAGTAGATGAGGGTACCTTTTGCTTTGGAATGTAATTTTTATGTACCTTCTTCACTAACTGATATGTAGCTTCAGCTGATTTATGTTTCCCTTTTGCACCTTTAATTATCTTCTCTGGGTCAGCAACTGGAGTCACAGTAGGTGATCTCTTATTTCTCCTTGTAGTAGGAGGTCTTGAAACCCCTCTTCCTCTTTGTGGAGTCGCCAGGTGAACCGATTTGCTATCTCCTTCAAGTCACCAATTCTTGTTCACCATTAAAAATTGATCATCAACAATTTAAAATAAGAGACTCGAGAGAACACTTCCTTCCAAGGCCTTCATCTTCCGACAGACGCACCAAAAGATGTTAGCGCTGGAATCAACACTTGGACTGCTTCAAGTGCTTTACTAGTCACATCCTAAGATCTAGGGAAATTTAATTATTTGTATTATATAATTGG
Organism: Pinus albicaulis; assembly: GCA_034641835.2. Classification (NCBI taxonomy): domain Eukaryota; kingdom Viridiplantae; phylum Streptophyta; class Pinopsida; order Pinales; family Pinaceae; genus Pinus; species Pinus albicaulis. The sequence continues at coordinate 1,220,073,697 of CM076578.1, forward strand.
TAGGTGGTTTAAGCTCTCAATCACTGAAAAAGGGATTTCAATCAAATTCATTGTCACACCAATGAGGTTATTGAGACCTGATATGGTAGAAAAAGATAAGTTTTTAGCTTGTGGTAGGAGGAAAGTGTGGAATAATCAGAAGGGACAGTGGGTTTGCAAAGAAAAAATCCACTGCTTTGATGAAAAATAACACAAGAAATAGTTTGACAATATATCAACAACAGAAGGCTATATCAAGGCTTACAACATTATTATTGAATATCATAAAATTTACTGTCATAATGAATGCTCTTTAAACATTCATTATACATATCTCATCAATAAATATCACTAAGTAAGACTGATAAAAGTTGATAAGATACATGTCACATCAAGAGGCTCATAAAAACATACAACAACTTTTGAAATTACAAACTGCAACTAAAGAGATTTAGGTGTGGAAACACATAAGAAAGATCACCAATACACATATCAAGTTGGTCATAAGTCCTCAAAAGTCTTCTTCAATATCATTAAATGAAAACGGTACACTGATCACATGAGTATAAGATTCACAAACCACGAACCTTTTCTCCATTGATTTTCATCATATATATACAAGAGATATTATGTTGACATTTCCACAAAAAGTGTGAATATGTTCTAAATAAGTTATTACATTCCTATACATAAGGTGAGGATTATCCTTAACCTTAGTACAAATTAGTGCAACATAATAAAAATAAACAGCATGCTGGCATATAGTTCGAAGTGGCTGGAATGATGTGGCAAGCTGCTGGAAAACTGCTACTCTTTTCTGGTACAACCACTTCCTCAAAAATTGCAACTAACAGCTGAAGATGACATCTGGGTGTTTCCCCCAAAAGTGAAAAAATATAATTCTAAAATTTGGAAGGGAACTTCATCAACTGACACCTGGCAGCAACTTCTTCAGTTGATACTATATGCATGTAATTACTCCTTAGTATCACCCTTTGAGACTTGAACAAAAACTGCCTCCACTTCCTTCATACAAAAACTCAAGAAATAATAGTTGCCCTTTTTAGAATCAGGTAGCTATTACCAAAAATTTTGTAAATAGTTGTGTTTGTTGATTAAGCCAAAAATGTGTGTACCTCTCCTTCTTTGACTTGCTTGAAAGGATTAAATAAAACCAAGTATTGAAGCAAAGATTTTGAGAGACTCTGCCTTAGTGACCCTTTTAGTTCTTCTTTTTCTTGTATTCTTCTGTTTCTGAGCTCTGGTCTTCTTGGATTCCTTTCCTGGGCTTTCATCAACATTAATGATTTCATCTCTTAGTCTAGGATTAGCAATGAGTTTTCTATTCATTCTAAGATTTTTTTTAGGCCTGGTGTAAGGCCTTTTGAGGTATGGGTTGGGAATATAGGAAACCCTTCTTCTCTTCTGCATCATACTACTAGACTGACCTTCTTCATACTCTATCTCTGATAAATCTTCATCAGTGTTGTCTTCTTTGAAAGATGAATAGGAGTGAATGAAATTCTTGTCCTTTCTCCTGGTAGATGTCTTGGATGTCTTGAGAGAAGAAAACAATTGGTCTAGTGTTGGTTCCTCTACTGAAGGGGTGTCCATGTTTTCTTCTTTCTCTTCTGCAAATGCTGGGATAGAGTGTTGAACTAGAATAGAGTGTTGAACGGATACTTCAAGCCTAGATTCCTCTGAATTTTCTTCTCCTAGGATCAACTTTATTATGCCTTTATGTCTTGAGGAAGAAGCTCTGTTTTCCTCACCTGTAGACTTAACTTCTTTGCTAGGTTGATTTTTCCCTTGCTTGAATCTCATGGAATGTTCTTTGATGAATGATGCTAAATTTTGGGGTTCCTTTGGATATTTCCTTGTATAAACCCTTTATGCTAGCTGTACCATTGGTAGAGGAGTGAAAGTTTTATTTTTGGCTCTCCTAGCTGAACTTCTAGTGTGTCTACTAGTTGATGGCATGGACTAAGCTAGTTGTGAAATATTTAGCATAGGTGTTGTGCCAGTTTTTTCTTGGGTCTCCCTACCCTCCTCCTAGAGTTGATACTACCAAATCGCTCCTCTGTTAGGAATTTTTCCCAACTAGTCCTTTTCTTCTTAAGGTGATAGACAATAAACATCTTGATTAAACCCCTACGATAGAGGTTATGCAGGGAATAGCTAGGGATTTTCTACAACTTCAAAGAAATTTTAAGCAAGGATCTGTATAGAAAGAAAGACAAATTCAAAGCTTTGGCACCTAAGATGTGAGAGAGAAATATCATTTGGTATTTATGGACAAAGGAGAATCTACCTTCACAAGTGATATAGCATTGCACAGTGCTTATTACATGCTGCCATTCTGGCTTAAAACATGAAATATGCACAGTTGGAGTCCATTTGATATTCACATGCTTAGGTTTGAGGAAGGCACATACTTCTACTTGTAGCATTTTCTTCTTGAACCAACGTTCTCCAGTGGCTGAAGTCTGAGTAGCCCTAGATGTAACGGTTTCATTAATTTTGAAAGTATTTTTCCCAAGTTTGACTTTCTCCCCATTAAAACTCTCGACAAAGACTTGTGGAAGAGCTACATTTTCCCCTGATAATTTCTGCAGAAACTTATACCAGTCTGCTGTCTTAAATTGGGGCTTTTCTCTAGCATCAACAAACCTAGTATTTTCTGGCTAAGACCGGTTAACATTTCCACCTTTTCCCATTCTTCTCAACACCTAAGATCCTTCTTTATGCACAACTGTTAAACCTGGAGGTAAAACCATACACACAACCCTAATTTCTTGCTTTGGGATGATAAACTAGTTACTGGAAAACACAACTCTGTTAGACGTAATCTTCACAGAGAACCTTGGTCATGAGAATAGTGAACCTAACTCTTTGGAATTTGCACCTTTAACCACGGTATGGTTTAATGACACGATTTGAAATTATTCAATATGAGCGCCAAGTCACCCAATAATGCATAACACTTCCCTGCATCATTTAATAAATTAATACCTTGTACCTCATTTTCCACTTCAGCCTTAATAAGGTAGCTATAGGTTAGATCCATTAATAATATAATCATTCCCCTATAATATTTATTCTAAGTAAAAATAATTACCCTTTTTAAAAAGAATAACATACCATTACATAGAAGATCTTCAATTAATTTAAAAGGAGAATGATATTTCCTCTAATAAATGCTCTTGGCATCTTCTTATGCAGTTTTGGAGAAATGATTGCCTTTTATCTCTGTGTGACCAATGAAAATAGGCTCCTGAAGAAATAACTACCTTTTATCTCTGTGTCACCAATGTAACCAAAATTTGGAGAAATAACTACCCTTTTCTTTGTGTCACCAATGTAACCTTCAAAAGGCTAGCTATTAACTCAGAAAGAACAACTGTTTTTTTATTACTAAAATGACCAATAAATTTTGACACTAAACTAAGTTAAAACAATATTTTTAACTTGTTTTATGAACCTAAGACACAATACCACCTATAAAACTTAAAAATATTTTTGGTTTTGAGACTCTTTTTGGGTTTTATTGAAGATGAATAGAACTTTGACATAGGCTAGGGAACAAGAAAATTCATTAACAGTGATACAATGGCAGTTAGACTATTAAAATTTATAATGTTAACACCAAGGATGAACACATTCCTACGCGCAAGCTAGGTAAAGTCGTAGTTTCCATCACTTTGGCCTTACCTAGTAACAAAAGGTTGAGATTTTCCTTTGGATTGCATTCTTGTATATCAATCATCTTCTCTTTAGCTGTGGCATCAACAGACATTTTGAAATACTTCCACGAGAGGGAGTACTCCATGTGTAGGTGCAACATCTTCTCATCATCTCATTCATTAAAAATATGGGTGAATTAACTAGTGCTACACCCAATAACTGGAGTTATTGTCATTTGCAGAGAATTCAACTTAAAAGATGATTTCTAGTCTCAAATTCAAAGACGCTAATTCACAATACTTTATAACTTTAGAGCAAGAGATATTGTCAATCGACAACTGGCGAATTTTGAATCCTTCCTAGAAACTACCGTTAACAAAGTGTTTCTCTTTAATGCAACATAGAGGAGATATAATGTATATTAATCATGTCCTTTGTAGACTTTTCACAGAGACTTCATAATCACATTTCAAGCTAAAACACAGAGAAACCCAATTTCTAAATTACTTACCTAATATCAGTTCTTAAAATGAAATTACTACAATCTCACTTTCATCTTACTCGATCCATGTTGAGCCTCATGAAGGTTGTAGTTCCACACAAGATTTTTTTAGTAGATGATTCTCTGGGGCCTCAGAAACTTCAATTGACTGGCTACAGGTAGTCATGACTTCCTCGACTTCAAAATTTTCCTTTGCTCTCAATAGTGGTGATGGTCACATCCTTAGCACCACATTCATGCAAAATGCACCATAACTCTGCTCACTTCGAACACAAGTCTCTCCACTATGTAGAGTATTGGCCTCCAATATGCAGAATTCTGGGATGAGCACCAAGACAATAAATTCTAAGATGAATAAGATGAACACTTTCAGGCGTATGGAAGTGCAACAGATTTCTGACATTGAGATACTGAGTTCCTTCAAATCGAAAACCATTGAAAATATTGGGCTTAAAATTGTAAATGAAGAAATGAATTTCACAAAGAAGATACCTTTGGATTTTCTATGTCCGCTTCAACCTCATCAATGGATGACTACTGTGATTTGATTCTATCCTCGCTTCTATATATGCAATTGACTGTGAAACTAATATATTGACACAGGCTTATTTGGCCCCTCGTGGCAGCAACCAATTTCTTCATGAACTCACACCAGTTAGCACCAATTCTCCCATTGTGAATTGAAATCAAATCTCATGCATAACAACTTACCCAGGTAGGAATCGTCTAAGCCCTGATACCACATGTAAGAAATTAAATAAACACACATAAAACACATAAAAACAACATAAAAATATTAGAGACATAGAATTGGCGAAAAAGGCCTGAGAGCCTTACAACATTCCTCACATATTCTTTATTATTAAAATAATGTAATAATACAAATAAATAGATGAGGAAGTTGTCTCAAGATAGTGTGTCTATCTTGGACAACTTGGTTGAGCAAATATCTCAACCACACACACTAATCTAGGAGCTAAGTTAGGTAAGCCTAAACTAACTCCTAATTAAGAGGAACTAACATAATCTAGAAAATTAGGCATAAAATCCTAATTTTCAATATTTAATTAATTTAATTAACTTTGGATTTATAATTGTTTATGAGAGAGGCTAACAATAGTTTCAAAATCCACAAGTGTGATTGATCACCATATATTATATCCAAATTGCTTCCTTGCTTATGGGCTAGGGTGAATATAAGAAGTCATGGTTGAAGAAGGGATTGGATGACTGGGAATGTTATTTGGGCGAAGGCAACAATGAAGAAGATAAGCTTAAAGAAGTTAATGTAGAAATAGTGTAGTGAAAATTTCCCTTAATACATATCATAAATCAATTAATTAATTGATTTTGTATGCCTAAAGTATTTCTTTACAAAAAAGGAAAACTAAAATGTTGTGAACTAATTCTAGCCTCAAGGCTACCATTACTTAGCCTCATTGGTCCATTTCCTAGGTTTATTTCAAAAAACTATCGCTTGCCTCAATATGAGGCCAAATAAGACCTTGAAATATGTTATTTGAAAATTAAAAATGATGTAATATTTGATATTAGAAAAAGTGTTTCCATATAATATTAATATGCACTTTGTATTAAACTTATTCTTCAACTAAAACTATTATTTTTTAGTGTAATATTAATTTCCTTCAACAAATATAATAATAAAATTAAAAGGAAGAAAGTTTGATTGTTGTTAATCAATGAGTACAAGATCCATTTCTTGCCAAATAATACTAATATATACCTTAGGAGTGGTTAAGTCGTTAACATTTAGAAATATAATTTTAAAAAATATAAACCTATTTTTGTTGATCTCGGTTTTAACTTAAAAAGGGAAGCTACAAGGCAGCAAGTCCCTGCCTTGAATGGGCATTCAATGATGGAACAAAGCAATAGGATCAATTTTTAATGAGAGCTCAAATATTGCAATTAGATTATAAATATTTATTCACCATCTAATTAGGGAAAACCATACAATGTGTTAAAGTATTAAGAATGTTATTTAACCCATGTATTTTTTATTATAATTCAAGAGTAGTGAGATGATTCCCAATATTCACACATCAAGATCATTTACAATGTCAATGAATGTAAGTTATCACTGTCATAATATCGAAACAACATTCATCATTGCACTTTAAAAGTATTAAACCGTGAAATTGAAACCCAAAACTTTGGTTGCTCCCTTTTCAAGTTTATCTGAGCATATAGTTTTGAGGAGGAATCCATATAGTTTATCTCAAATTTAATGCATGCTAATCAAGCCAACAAGAAATCAAGCATGTAGCCAGTCATATCAAGGGTGACTAATTTTGTATTTTGTAGGCTTAATATGCTTTGTAGTAATATAAAGTTGATTATGAAAGATAAGTTAATTAAATACAAAGGTCATGATGCACATAACCACCCTTAACGGTGTTTATAATTGTTTTGAACAAAGAAAGATTTGAAGGAGAGTAGAATGCTAAACTTTGGGAATTTTTCCATCCACATTACGTTTTTGCCAATTGGGTTTGGGCTTTGCTTCCATATTAATGTTAATATTTGTTCAAACACACTTATGTATTCAACCTTGTAATTGATCATTCTTGAAAGATCATTTTTGCAGGATTACACATAAAATTATTTCATGGAGAGGATTAGTTTAATATTTTTACATATTTATTGGAAAATTTTCCTAGTAGCAATGCTAGTTCAATATTTGTAGATTGCACCGAGTGCCAAATAGTTGATATTATCAGCATATGCACTTACAAACAAGTCCTCAGAAACAGAGATGGAACATGTCTCCTTCCCAAGGCATGCCTGTATAAAAAACAATTATGTGAGCATACCTTACCTTACTCATTCAAAACCATGTATTAGAAGATTACCATAGAAGTAAATAACTTTAACCATATACCTTCTCTACGATGGAAGTTTAATTCACTACATGGAAAGAGCCCTAGATAATTAATAAGTCCCTTTGTAATAGCATACATCAAAGCAACAATCAGTGGGAGCCTTCAATGATACAAAATAACACCCAATATGATTTCCATTTACCCATGCTTTCCCTTTGCTCATGGTGCTTAAGTCCAAAGCCACTGAATTGGTTCCTTCAGGTCCATTAAAATCAGTCTGCATGATCCCATTAATAAAACAATCAACAAATCTCTGGCTACCACCATAACTAGATGGATCCATCTATGCTAGCATATCCTCAACCCAAGTCCAAACTTTGACTGATATAAAACCCTTGTGTGTGCAACTAAAGGCATTTGAACTCCCTTATTTAAGGTAGAGAGGGCCAAATGAAAGAATATTTTTATGCCTACATATCAATTAAATTCAATGATTACCTTGTACCATATGAGAGCAACTTGTTTGGGAGGGTTTATCCTTGAAATCCATTTTACTTGATTTTCTCTCGTGTTTGAATATAGTTGTAAGTATTCTCCCTTCAAACCCATCTGTGATTAAAAGGAAAATGGATAGGCATCCATGTTAGGAGAATTTTAGTTGAGTGTGAACACATATACCAAGCATGGATGAATCATTCCTAGCTACAATTCGTTGGGATTATTACTTGGGAAAACCGGATGAGAAAGTGGTAGAAAAAAAATGGATAACATAACCTAGTTTGGTAGTAAATACCTGGTAATAATAGGTATAGAAGCTCAAATCCATTGGAACATATATATGTCCCAAAAATTTCACAAGACCACCTATTCCTGTTGTCCATGTGTCAAAGAAAGCATCGATGTTCTATTCACCCAAAACAACAATTCATGTTATTTCATGCTCAAATCAATTGATTGAGATAGGCTCAATAACATATATCTTTTTAAGTCTCTGTTTGTTTGAAATCAATGAATTATATTTTCCATATTTATATGTTCTAATTGCTCAGGTATAGAACTGAACCTGCAATCCAATATCATTCTTAGCAGAGCCATCTAATTCTCTCCAGCTTGCAGTGTAATTGGCTTCTCAAACATAAATCCACACTTCGAATAATCTCCAGCCCAAGTTCCTACAAAACATTATCATCATGTTTGTAGTATTTTCTTATTTTAACCAACCCATCCATTAATCCAATCCTATAGATCGAAGTATTCAGTTTAGACACAAAAGAGTGGGGTCTTGACAAAATAAAGTCCTAAATGGATTCTGCCTAGTAACAACCCACATGCATAAATTGAAAGTTCCTCTTTCCCAGATGAGAGAAGCAACAATGCCAACCAAGCATTAATACTCAAAGTTTTTGATGATAATTTCGCAAACACGAAAACAAGGAATTCTAGGTCAAATACATATGGAAAAGGAATATTTGTAGCAGCATGAGTCAATACTGGTTCCAAGGAAGCTGGGTCTCGAAAGAAACTATTTAGGAGTACGAGTGCAAGTATAGAGAAAAGAATGGTCACAACAGTTTCCTCTGAAAAAATATCAAATGAGTCTACAAAAGTTGAGGCATGCAACAACAAACATAAACTCATCCTCATGCTTCCTAATACTACAAGAATTTCTATGGGAAATTCTTTTGTTGATGCTATTGTACCCTCTAGCAAAGATTCAACTACAAATATTACAAACAAGAACCTAGATTCAAGGGAGATAAAGAGTATGTTGCAGCATAATCTTTAGAGTACTTATTAATGTGGAATGGAATTTCATTATAGAGATATATAGACACCTCTCCTGCATGCAAGGGCCATGCAAGCTATGTTGACTAACATTGTTCGTGTTTATTTTATTTAATATATTAAAAAAAAAAATACAATAACTAATAAATAAAGTTAAATAAAAATAAATAAAGTGGAATTCCCAAATGCCAAGTGACCCCTCTGGAATTTAGGCGTGAAACTTAGACTCTTCATTTGGCTCTAAGGATCTCGCTCGTGACCAAGCAAGCAAAGGAGTAGATTCAAGAGCTAAGAAAGGTAGACTAGGCATGCATAGGTGTCACAACCCCACGCTAGTGGCAACTATAATCCACTCGTGAGCACGATGTGGCACCGCCTAACTTTTTGTTTTCACCACTACTCAAGTTTACGAACTACGCCTACCATCAACACTTATATTATTTTTCGATTAAGTGTTCACTTCTTCTTATATATATGCAACACAATTATCTTTACTTAAATTATCTTCAATAGTACATAAAACAAAAATGTGCATGGTTATAAGGGGAGGGGAAACTTCCAACAGTTCACTGAAATATAAAATTATGCAATTTATTTTATAAAATTATAATTTTTACAATGTCGTGCAGCCTGCTGTACACGCCTACCCAACTTTTACCAAAATCATGCAGTGACCTGAAATTATACCTGAACGTGCCTTGCCTGACATGTAGTAGCAACCCAACTTGCACGACCCACACCCTTCATGTAGCAAAAACCCACATATCGTGTAGCTCATTCCATTTTTGCTACAACGACCCACTTTTCATGCAACAGTGGCCCACTTGTCATGCAACCTACGCCCTTCATGCAACAACAGCCTGCCTATCGTGCATCCCACACCCTTCATGCACTGTCTACACTACGACCTCATAAGGAACCCCAAACTTTGCCTAGACTAACTCCATAGTCCTGCAGCTTGTTTGGACAATCCCCACCCTGCCTTCATCAAATTGTGCCCTCAATTCGGTTGCCCTGTAATTTCCATTGTATTTCCCATGCTTTGAAATGATTGAACAAACTTGGATTGATTGCCTTGAATGAATTCCAACCTATGTTTACTTATACGCCATTCAACCAAGTGTTTTCCAAAGGGACACATTCGTTCACCTTCAATTTGACCATTCAACTACCCGACCGACTTGCCCAGCCGACTTCTGTTGTGCTGAATGTGCCCCCTTCACCACAAGCTAACCCGTTTTGTGTTTGGGTGGGGGCCCCTTTCCGGGTCCACACATGCTCGCTTGTCCGCACCTTTCCCATCGCTTGCCCATCACTCGCCTACTTGGTACATGTCACACACGCCTCCCACGAGTTGGGTTGGCACCCGCTGCTATACCTTGTCACACATCCGTCAATTGAACATGTTTGGGTGCCCTGCCTTAATGCAGCCAGACACCCTCCTGACTCGCCACGTTCGGTTAAACACGCCCATTACCTGTGGTCTAACTCCCCCCAAGTATGTGCATTCGGTTTTTTTACTCTCCTCGAGTTAGTGGGTGGTCATGGGCGCTCGTCCAACTCAAGGCCCTGACATCCCCCGCCACTTTAAAAAAGTTTTCACCCTCAACAAAACCATCTTGGAAATCTACATCATGAATAACATCATTTGCATGTCAACAACCAAATATCTCCGCCTATGACCTGATCCATGACCATATCTTATTGTAACTCTACAATAACAACATGTAATGGTATCCCTCGTGATGGTGACTAATCGGGTAGCTAATATGACTATAGTGCCTCCTCCACAAGAACACATGCATCTCACATCATCATGACTATCATCGCATCTTTTTTTCATAAGGTCCTCCTATCCATCCTTCCTCATAGCCTGCTCATCACTTCAAGGGGTCTCATTGCCCTGAGTAGATGACAATGAGCCCATCCTCTATGCTAAGTCTAGAAAGAGGGTGGGGATGGCAAGGTTGGTGGTCTTCCATCTCCATCTTGATCCAACATCTCAATCCATTTGTCAACATCTTCCTCCTCAAATATCTACATATATGCCTCTCGGTCCTCTTCTCGACTAGTCTCCAGTTCCACATCCTTGCATTCCTCCATTGCCTCTAGTCTGCCTGTCAAATCTAGAACATTGTGGGAAAATGATCTTATGATTTATGTCTACTACATGAGTTTTACATCCATTTGGTTCAACCTCTCATAGACTTCTTTGTTTCACTGATATTCCTCCCCACCCATTGTTGTTATATTACATTCACCCTTCATGGTTGCCATGGCTATGAAATTCAATGGTTCATCCTCCCTTCCATTGTAAATATACAACTTCTTCAAATGTGGCACCATCATTGCTTCAAACTATTTCATGAATTCTATCCCCAAAATTGCTTCATAATTATCCATTCGTACGATCATGAACTCAAATTTGCCTAACCATTCACCAATATTCACCTCCATGTCCTCTGGTACTCCAATCACTCAGTCTGGTGGAGATTTCACTGCCTTAAGATAAGCTTGAGTTGGAACAAAATTCAATCCAAATTTTTTTGTTGCCTCCTCTCTCATGAAGTTGTGGGTTGCATTGTTGTCCACCATAGTGATAAATGTGCCCTGCCCAAGCTTCATCTCCACATACTCTAATTTGTTTCTCTCAAGATCACGTTTAGGGACAATCTTCATTTTTGCTCCAACACCCAAAATATGAATCATCCAAACCGTTGGTTCCTCCTTCTTTCCATCTGATTGTGTAACAACTGCAATCTTCGGTCTCGAAGGAAAATTCTTGACTGTATGATCACCCTCACACAACCAAAATTTCAAAGGTTTCTTTGCCTTCAATTTACCACCTATCTTCACATCATCTTCCTTTGAAGCCTTCTCTTTTGGTTTATAAGACTTATTCTTCTTCTCTTCAGCACCTTCATCATAATGGTCTACCAACCTATCAATTGTAGAAAATTCATCCTCAAGTGTTTTGATCTTCTGTCGCTTCACCTCATTGCGTGCCCAAGGTTTCAATCCAATGATGAAGTTGAAAACCTTGCCTTTATCTTCCATCTCAGGTAGCTCCAAGACCATACTCACAAATTCTCATTGATAAGCTTGTGGACTTCCAGTCTGCTTGATGTACTTAATATTTTTTTGTGCATCCCATGTCTCATCTTGTGGGATGAAATGAGCCAACAATGCTTCCTTCATTTCTTCCGATGTAGAAATGTCCTCAACATCACCATGGGAAATATGATCCACCCTTCGCCTCCAGCACAACTTGGCATCCTTTGTAAGGAATTGTGCAACAACCTTCTCCTTGTAATTTTCCGATGCAAGCCCCAAGCATTCATGATACTGCTCCATATCCCACAAAAATTTTCTAAGTGATTTCATGCTTCTCATTCCATCATACAAATACAGTTTCTTTATCTTAACGTGGGAAGCTCCTCCCATCGATCATTTCCATACTACTTTCTTCAAAATCACAATCTTGTTCTGAGCTTCAGAAATACTCTTCTGCAATTTTGCGATCTCTTCCATGGCTTGATCCTTCGCAACTTCAAATCCTTTGACTTCATTCATGGTTTGCTCATATTTCCATTCAAGATACTCATACCATACCTTGAGTTCATCATGATTTTATGTTTTACATAAAATCGCTTCTGCGGATAGAAGGAACTAGCAACAAATCATAGAAATATGTGTAAAATTTCCTAGCTTATATCAGAAAGTACAAAGTAAGATAGATGGCCTACCTCACTCTGATGCTAATTCCCGTTGGTATTGTTTCTCGATCTTCTTGCTTCTAAGTCCAATCCTCTTTACATCATTGTAGATGAATAATTGCAAGGAAGATCAAACAAAGAAGAGAAAAACATACACAACATGATTCATTCTAACATAGACTATATGATAGATCAGAGAGTATCACACTAAATGAGTAATGATTTACACATTTATGGGAAGAAAACACATAATGTATTATTAATAAAAAGTAAGGGAAGAATACAACCACTTAAGCTTTGATGTTGGAAGCATACTTTGTTTGAGTTTCCAAGTCCTAGCCAAGACCTTCAAGCACTCCTTTCTCCTTCAAGAAACGGTAACATTTACACACAATTGAGCATAAGGATGGAAACCAACATTGATTAGCCATTTAAGGAAAGGAAGGTAGGGATCCACAAAATTGGGAAGAAGGTCCACATATTAAGGGGAAGATCCCTAATGGTAGGATCAAAGGATTGAAATGGGATATCTCAACCCAATCCTTATTTACCTGTAACTAGCTCTTCGTTCTCAAGGCTTCTAGAAAGAGAAGCTTCTCCTCCATTTTTGGAGAAACTGCCAGAAGAGAAGCAATACACCTTTTCACTTAAATTCTCATGCTGGCATCGCTAGACACATATAATGGTGAAGGTGAAAAGTGCGAGGCATAACACATGAGGACTGCAATGGGCCTGCAAATAGGGTTTTTTGGCAAGCCTTTCCAGAATTTCTCCAAGGCATTTTGTCTTTTCTTCTTGAGGGATGCTCTAATCATGTTTTCATGGTGAACACATTAAAAAGTTTTATCACTTTTTGACAATTGGGGAAAAGTTCAATAGCTCAGGGCATGAGATAGGGAGTGCAAAAAAATATTGTATAACATATGTCCCCTACAGCATGAAGGAAAAAAAATAAGTGATGGTTGAAATGCTTTACAGGTCAAGGTCGGGGCTTAGAAAACCACCGTCAGGAGACCTACAAATAAAACATGCTACAATACATATGAAATCTCTGATGTAAGTGATCTACTCAGTGTAAAAGCTAAAAAAATGAAAGTGCTCAGAATTGATTGGAAACTGATTTTAGAGGCCCATCATCACCCCCCTACTGAAACTGTTGCTCATCCTCTAAGAAACATATACACCCTCCCTGCCTTTTGGTTCTTCCTACATGCTGGCTTATTTCGTTTTATGTTTATTGGCCCATGCGCTGCTCCTCATGCTAATATTCTTGCATTTCTTCTTGTGGGTGTTGCATGGACATCCTCAGATGCCTTAAGAAAATTTTTATTTTTCATGCCAAGAGGTGGTGGCTCCACCTTTTATTTAATTATTTCTATTTTGTCCTTCTTTTTTTATTGCATGCAAAATAAATTAAGATTTGTTTTTCTGTTAACTGAGATCACCCTTGGTTACCCCTTGGAACTCCTTATCTTCCATTACAATTAACTACTTACTACCCACTTTCTCAAGTCCTTTTTATTTTTTTCTTGTTCCTCTTGTTGGTGGAAAAAGTGAGGCTAGTCGCTAGATAAGACTAAGGTTGCTCTACTACTGATTTTGGCTATATAAAAAAACTTTCCTTCTCACACTTTTTAATCTTTTATTAAGATAAAATAGATTAGAATAAAGGGTTAGATGATTGCATACCTGAGCGTTACCATTGATTTGTTTTTACAAGTGATATTGAAGCTTTTGTTGAAGCTGCTACTAAAGCTACATGTGGCGATCTGCTTGAGGTCATTTTGGAGCATCTGAGCACATGAGGAGGAAGTCCAAGTTTGATTACCTTTGACTAAAGTTTTGCCCAAATTTTATTTTTGTGTCAACTTGTTGCTTTCTGCTTGCAAAGGTTGGAGAGCACCTGTATTCATTAGAGAGAGATACATGGAAAAATGCAAATTTTTTTTTAAGGCCTACTAGCTGCCTTAATGAGGTTTTCAACTGATAGGTCTGCCTAGGCGCCTCAAAGGAGGCTTTCACCTAGGATCTTTTTTTTCTTTTTCTTTTTTCAACCCAATGATCGCCTCATGGAGGTTTTCAATCAGTAAGCCAATCTCAAATGCCTCAAAAGAGGTTTTCACTTGAGATTTTATTCTTTCCCTTTTTTTCTTTTTTTTTTCACTTTCCTAATATAGTTGAAAAAACAAAACCTTTTTCAAGTATATGAATACTTCCAATGGAGAAATGTACACATCAATATGGCAAATAAAATCATGTGCACACTTGGAATACATGCTTTGACATGTACCTAAATATGAGAGATGAATTGCTTTGACTGGGATTGTATCAAGTACTATTGGAGAAGAGTGTGATGCTGCAACTTAATGACTCTTTGGAACCATATGTCAATATAGTTGTGATGCCCCTGGTACACTTGCTGAGTTGGATCACCTTGGATGTCCTCTTCTATTATGACATTCAAATCTTCCTCTTTTTGCTGATTTTTCTCTTGAACACATGGAGGAAATGATGGTAAACATGAGGAAACTTTCTCAACATCTGATTCTGATGTCGAATCTTCATCAAGTGCAACCCTTGATCTTTTGATCTCCTCATTTGGATATTATTCTTCTTGATGTTGTCCTTCAATGACATTAAGAAAATTTCTTCTTTGCAATACCTTTATTGAACTAAGATGAATACCATCTAGATCAAGAGGAGATGTTTGGAAGTGTTGTACCTCAGCATTGTAAGTAAGTTGAGATACTTCATTGTATGGGTTTGGAAATGGTGGTACAGGTAGTTGAGTTGGGGCAGATATATGAGATGGATGTGGTCGAGGCTTTGGTTGTGGTGGAGGTGGATGGCAGGGATATAATGGAGTTGGGTATGGAGGATATGGAGGGAAATATTGAGGATATTATGGATTTTCCCAATAATCTCCTTGCCAACCGTGTTTCCAAGATTGGTTTTGGGGATGAGATGGCAAAGGTTGCCAAGGATTGCATGTGTCCCCATTAGTTTGAGATGGATGTGAATAAGCTTGAAATTCTGAAGTGGGTCCTTGCATCATATCAAGTTTACTAGGGTACCAGGGTCTCCTTGGAGCTACATAACATATCTACTTTGGTGATTGCCTTGCTCCATTGTCTTCATGGTAAAATTCTTTAAACCTGGGAATGATGGAAAACATTTAGTAGCATATGATTCTGCATGGATAACAAAAATATCAACATCTTCTTTTTTCTCATTTCGCATTCTTAACATTTCTACTTGTTCACTTAGATTTATAATAATTTATGTTTTAAATTTATCAAGGAAGTTTCCAAGTTCCTCTTGCCTTACCAATGTTGAGGAAGATTTATTTACTCTTTCCCTTCCTCTTGATATGCGCTTTCATGTTTCACAAATTTCTTCAAATGACAATTGGTATACATATCCTCTACTCATGAGATTAAGGAGATCAATCCAATCATCCCTAATTGTTCTAAGTAAGAGGGTTTTTAGTGTGTCAAATCCTAGATGATGCAATTTTTCCCTCTTAACATTATACATGAACCTATCTATTATATCCTCAAGGCTCTCATATTATTCTTGGTTCATTCTAAAAATTTCTACTCTAAGATCACGATCATTATATTTTTCTAGAAATATATTTTGCATATCATTCCATGATATTATTGAATTAGTACCTAGACTCATGAACAATTTAAGAGCTTTATCCTTCAATGTTGCAGGAAACAATCTCAGTTTTTGAGTGTGTCATAAGTAGCCATAATATCTACAAAGTATCTCAAATTCAAAGAGAAATGCTTTCAGATCCTCTGTCCTCATACCATGGAAGTTGGGAAGGAAAGATGGAGGGATGTTCTTCATATGTACACTGATGTCCATATATTGAATGGGAAACCGAATAAGATCTTCTTCATTGTCATAATATCCATCCATCCCTTCTACCTTCAAAAGTGTATGGTGATGTGATTCTTACTGCACCACGTGGTCAAGTGGGGGGGGTTGGTATTGGAGAAGTATTTTGAAAATTTTTATGGGTATCCCTTCTCCTATGAGGCATGAAAATCAGATTTTTTTGTATTTTTCAATATTTTGGAAACAACATGAAAAAGGAAAGAAAAAAATAATGCTAAAACATAATCAAAGCATCTACTAGACACCTTTCCGACAACAGCGCCAAAAAGTGGTGAGCCCTGGTATTGCACCAAGAGTGTTGCAACTCCCAGAGGCTACCCTACTTTACTTTATCAACCCGAGGTTCGTACAAACTTGGAGGTGATGACGCTATATACACAGCAGATGCATTCTAATCATGTCATCCTCTTCCGCTCTACGAAAGGGTGCTACTTCTATGGTTTCTTGGTGAAGTCTGTCACACTTCAATGAAACTAAACTAAATTGCAGAAAGGAAATGACAGAAGGAAACTAAATTATATTTCTGAAAGGAAATGATAGAAAGGAAACTAATTTAGCTTGCTAAAAAGAAATGGCAGAAAGGAAACTAATTTAAATTATAGAAAGGAAACTAATTTAAAGCACACTTAACTTGGTCAATCGGCTAAACACACCCTACTTATCTTATGCTCTATCTACCATGCTTCTATCCATGCAGCTAAGCTATCCATGAATTAATTCTAATTGAAAAAGTGTTGATTGTAGTCCAAATGGAAAGAGGGTAAAGGTGCTAATGGAGGTCTTAACTACATGGGACAAGGCTTATAGGTTGAAAGAGGGGTTTAGACTTCATTAAATCTTATGATATCACAAAAAATGCTTTGGAGAGGGAGGCTTTGAAAAGTGTGATGGCGTAATTGTAATGGGAAAGAAGTGCAATATGTGAACTGGCCAAATTCCAAAATGCGAAATGCGATGGGTTGCGTGGGAGAGTGCTACAGTAATGTCGCAATCAACGGTTGGGAGCGGTAAGTGTTAACGAAGCGGGAGAAAATTTTGTGAAGTGTGAAATGCGATAATGCTGAAATTGTGAAATGCGATGGGTAAGAAACTTCGAAATGTGAAATGCGATAAGTCAGATGACATGGCGGTAGGATAGGTGGCAAATCACTTTAATCATATCGCAATCAACGTTGGCAGTGGGGAAACGTTAATGGAGAGCGGATGGAGACTGCGAAAAGGGATTGTGGTAATTCTTAAAGGAAAAAGGGAAAAGGTTGTGAAAAGCGATGGATATAATCAAAATGTCCAAATATCCCAAAGATGAAGGGTGTTTCCTTTAAGTATGCATTTTGAATCCTCCATTTAACTACCTTTGACTGCACTCTGCATCATATTATTAACTCTATCTTGCAATGAGGCTAATACAAAGACTTTGAAGGGGAGCATTCTAATACAAATGATTTCTTTATTCATGCTTAGTGTGATAAGCATGTTAAACCTCAATCTCCAGCAAATTTTTTATATGTATAAAACCTCCAAACGACAATCAAAACTCAAATTTTCAAAACTGGAAATGAACTTGCACTACTGTTGTTTAATGATGCGACTACCTGTAGACTTGCCAACAGCCAAACTATAAAATATATCCTCTGTTTTGGCTGCTATAACAGTCAGTAAACCCTTTTTATGAGTCGACTGAGCCTATTCCTGCAAATGACACGTGATATATCTGACTCAATTGGATCTTGATATTATTGAAGGACTTTTCCTACAGCTTTATGACAGGGATAACAAAATTTGAACTCATCATTTGCCAACATGTTGCATTATATTTCTAGCAATGATTTCCTTCTTGTTATTTTTTCATTTTTTGTAGATGAGTCATTCCTACTAGAATTCCTACTATTTAATAAAATGTTGTAATACTTCAGCATGAAGAGGGTGAAAAACTATCCAATGTATGAGCCTTTACTTTCAAACCCATGATTTCTCTTCTCTTGTTGCAAACTGCTGGAACACTTCTTTTTTGTTGATTCAATAATTCTGTAATGTGCTTCCAGGCTGTTAAATTCACATGGCAGCTCAACAGTCTTTGTAACTCTTCACCTCCTCATGTGTTGTATCTACAAATGCCTAAGGTAGATTTTGGTGGTGAATGTTTCAATTTAGCTTTTAGATATTTGTCTTTTAGCATTTCTGTAGCATGTGGTCTCATTTTTTTACCAAGCTAAGTCATTAAGCAATACAAATTAAAAAATAAATACTTGATGTTGATTGCACGAACCCAAGGATGCCCTAGAGGTAGATTTAGAAAAGATTTAGGCTGGAGTCTCTCTGATTTTGGTGTGTGTTTTTGTCCAGTGGCACCCTCAACTTTGCAAAACTTAAAAATATTTAAAAAAAAAAAGACGCGGAAAGGTAAACACTCTCTGCCAAGATTTTCCATACAGCCTAGGTTGAGCAACCACATACATCACCAGTTTTTTCTCTTCAGATTTGTAACTTAGAAGAGCTTTGTCTAACCACCTCCAGGTTGCTCCGAGAGTCACCTAGGCAAGCCCTCTCGGTATCATCCTCTTTCTGTAGTATCTAATTATTAATTTAATTAACCATAACAGTTTCCTGATCATGCATGTATTTCAAATATATTGCCAATAAGCATAAAGCTTCCATGTTAAACAATCAGGTCAAAAGACTTTAGACTATGATGCACAAAATACAAAGAAACCACACCAACACTCAAAGAACAAACAAATTCAAACCTCTACAAAGTATAAATAGATATCTAATAAACTTCATTCCACCAAAAAAATGTGCTTAACTAAAGAAAATTCTAATTACTGTGCTTTCAAGACAAAGTTTTCAACGGTAGTGATTTTATAAACATACCCCTACACCTTGTGAACAATTAATGTGTATAAGTAGACCATCATAAGGCTCATTTTAAACATCATTATTATCATTTTATAGATCATTTTTATTAAATCAACAAGAAGCAAGCAACAATTGCATTCAGTTCCACTAAAGAAAAGTATATGGCAGTTTCATATACTTATTATGAAGCTATATAGATTTGCAACTTGATTGTAGATTCAACCAATCAGTTGTTGAAGCCCAATATTGTCTCTTGTGAGAATCAAAGTTACATCAAGCTCTATGAAAATACAATGTGTCATGACCATTTCAAACACATTGATATTCAATACAATTTCCTAAGATTCCAAGTTCATTAGGGAGTTGGTAGTGTTGGACCACATTCTGACAAAGTTGCATATGGTTAATAGTTTGAAAAAGCTCCTACCAAAGGGGAAGTTTGACAAGTTGGGGGAGAACCTTGGGTTATTGGAAAAAAAAAATTCTCAAGAGTGTTAGATTACCTAGTTGGTCCGAGTTGGTCTCACCTCAGCCTTGAGAAGTTGAGCAGCACCAGGATTACAGAGCTAGATTGTGGTACACCAGTCATAAATATTCTTAAATACAACTAGAATATTATAACGACACCTTCGAGGATAGACGAATTAGTTGTTGGGTCACACCCACCAAGTATGGCACACTAGTTGAGGAGATTAACACCATCATCTCAGGTGCATTCATGAGTGCACACTTATGGAATGAGGCACCTTCAAGAGAGGAGTTATATCTACTATGATAATGCACTAATCTAAAAGAAAAGCCTTGCATACAAGGCAAAGTTATGAGGGAGTTTCTCATGCTCAAGGGAGATGCACCACTAACAATATCATTAGCCTGTTTTCTAACAGCACCTTCTCTTAACTTATAAATGAAAAGGATGGGCACACTAGTTAGACATTTGTAGAAATAGATAATAAGAGTGAGTCTAGCTTGTAGGTTGTAGTAGGAGCTTTTGTGAGATGACAACTTGCTGTGACATTCTTCTATTTGAGTAATAAAGACTTTTATGCAATTGTTGTTGGAGCCTGCTCTTTTTATCCTAAATTCTTAGATTGCAGATTTTTGTAGAGTGGACCTAATATATATATTTTTTTAATCCACTGTACATGTTGTGTTTGCACTCTTGAATTTATATTCTTCAATTTCTGCTCATACAAATCTGAAATTTTGATAGGCAGATACTAAAGTTCAGTCATGCTGTTAGGATTTTTTAATTCTCTGAGGGTATTCTCTTATTTTCAGTAGTATTTTCATGTTTCTGCATCACAACTCATCTCTTCCATTTCATTCTACTATAATAGAAAAATCATTTCTAGTATAGTTTAGTTTATATCTGATTTTTACTTAATTGATCTTTTATTTTATTTTATAGGAGCAATACTTAGCAATCTCAATTCACACTCCCTTTGTATTCACACTGTTTTATATGTGTGGTCGTTGGACATTATCTCATCTTTATATTATTTTTGAGTGCAGACTTGTGTATCACAATTCACAAGTTAGAATTGACAATCATGAATCAACATGTTGCATTTTTGTGGTGTATAACCTTAAGTTGTTGTTTCTAGTTAGTCTTACAGCAAGTGTCTTCATAGACAACCCTGCAACCATAATTCTAACTAAGGAAAATAAAATTGTTGTGTCCAATGGCTGAAAAGCATGACAAATTAGATCTCAAAGATGAAGATAGTTCAATATTGAGAATGTGACTGAAATTCTCCAAAACAATACTTGTAGCCAATTATTATATCATTTTCAGGGAAAGCCAATAAACTCAATACAATTTTCTAGGGAAAAAATAATGTAGAAGCCAACACACATGGCCTTGGCAATTTTATAGTCTAATATTTGCCGGGATAAAGCTAGGAAAAATAACCTTTTCCCAACTGTAAATCGTTCATGTGCTGTAAATGTCATGAATTAAAAAGACATAGTAACAAGAAGTATGGAATTGGTTTTTTGACCTGTCATTTGAGTAAATACTAAATGCCCCAGCAATATTCTTATGGGGCTAAGCCAAATTTCTACGTAATACTTATTGGCAACCCCTACTCTTGATGCATTCACCCTTCAAAGGATTTATCATCACATGACTCCAATGGTTATTCTTGTTGAGCCTTTGCTCCCCTGAAATCTTCATGGGTATACACAAACTATTAGATATTCTAATGTATATTAAGGATTCAGTGGAATATTGCAAGATCCAAAGATGGGCACAAATTAGACAAGGAAACAATCTCAAATCCTATAAATGACAAAGTACAATGATAGTCAAGGGAATGACTCAGAAGAGAGATTGCAATAGTGGAGGCACAAGAATTTAACATCTCCGGGACTATAGAAATATTAATGCCAATGCTATAGAACAAGATCCTTTGAGGGCTCATTGGCTATAATATGGATGATGGTTGTCTCTGGATAAATAAGAAAGAGAGAGAGAGACCAGGTTCTAATAACAGATATCACCAGTCTCTATTTAAAATGGATGCCTAGACACCAAGACCTATCAAGGTGAGATGAATGCTATAATATTAAATCATTGGTTGCAGCAAATAAAATTTAGAAGTTTACTTCATTGGGGTAGCATCGGATGTGCAAAAATGGAATTCCTCATGTTCCCATGAAACCATCTCCCCTTTGGTTGGCAGGACACTAGCCTATGATAAATTTTTCTCATCTTAGATACTCTACAAGTGATTTGGAAAGAGGAGGTTAAAATGGTAATTTTTGGCAGTTTTAATTTCAGGACATTTTAGTGGGGCATTGGCTGGTAGACAGTGAGATTACATTGAAATGTGGCTTTGTTGCAACACTGCAGAATTATCTAGGAAAATTTTTGTACAAAAATTGCAACTAGAGGCAGTTCTGGCCCTCACATAACTGAAACAGGGAGACTCTATATGTGGTTGTAATTGTTCTATATGTATCACATTAATAGGGATATCAATAAACTAATGGATCACTAAGGTAATTACACCATTAGCCTAGACTAAAAGGGGGGCATATTTTTCAAAGGTGATTCTAGAACTTTATATTGACAAGACCTTGACAAAGGTTTTATTTTATTACATAGTTGTTATAGTTTTAAGGTCAAGTTATTAAGCTAAGAGTTGGCATAAATAGAATTGAAATAAACCAAGAAAGGTGTGAATATAAGTTTGAAATAGTCTCTAACTTGGTGTTGTGAAATGACTTTGTTTCATATAAATATTAGGTGTTGTTCTTGTCATAAAAAAACCCTATATGAATTTACCTTATCAACGGTTAGAGTGATTTCCATTTGACAACATACCTCATGTATGCGTTGAATTGGCACAATGATACAAATTACAGTGAAAAAACATAGTGATCCTACAGTTGTCACCATGTGATAGTAATTCTCGCTGCAATCTCATTGTGCATAGGTAGCTATTAGAAGAGCGACAGTTGTTTGGAAACGTCTGAAAAAGTGATTTGGAAAGAGGAGGTTAAAATGGTAAAACAAGTGATTTGGAAAGAGGAGTTAAAAATGGTAATTTTTGGCAGTTTTAATTTCAGGACATTTTAGTGGGGCATTGGCTGGTAGACAGTGAGATTACATTGAAATGTGGCTTTGTTACAACACTGCAAAATTATCTAGCAAGTTTTTTGTACAAAAATTGCAACTAGAGGCAGTTCTGGCCCTCACATAACTGAAACAGGGAGACTCTGTAGGTGGTTGTAACTGTTCTATATGTATCACATTAATAGGGATATCAATCAACTAATGGATCACTAAGGTAATTACACCATTAGCCTAGACTAAAAGGGGGGCATATTTTTCAAAGGTGATTCTAGAACTATATATTGACAAGACCTTGACAAAGGTTTTATTTGATTACATAGTTGTTATAGTTTTAAGGTCAAGTAATTAAGATAAGATTTGGCATAAACAAAACTGAAATAAACCAAGAAAGGTGTGAACATAAGTTTGAAATAGTCTCTAACTTGGTGTTGTGAAATGACTTTGTTTCATATAAAGATTAGGCGTTGTTCTTGTCATAAAAAAAACCCTATATGAATTTACCTTGTCAACGGTTAGAGTGCTTTCCATTTGACAACATACCTCATGTATGTGTTGAATTGACACAATGATACAAATTACAGTGAAAAAACATAGTGATCCTACAATTGTCAACATGTGATAGTAATTCTCGCTGCAATCTCATTGTGCATAGGTACAACAACTCAGGCAATCTCAGTCAAGGAATTATTAGAATTATCATTTTTCATTTTTTGTTTTCAAGTTAGATATTGTTTTCAAGTTTTCAAATTTCTAATTTTATTGCAATGTGGCAGACTGATCAGGGCAGTACAGGAACAACCCCGAGACGGGATGATCGCGGAAAGGGGCCAGCGGAAGAACATGTAAAGTGCCAACATTGCTCTATCTTCAGGTATTTTATTTATTTACATAATTGAAATAATATTAATTTTGTTCAAATATGTAGACACCTAGCCATGGTACGCCTGATGATTCCCTCTACGAGGAAGAGCTTTCTTCATCCCCATGTCCATTGTTGTTGCTGCGAAAAAAGGCGCGAAAAGCAACGTTGGAATTTGAGCGTTTGGTAGATGCTTCGCCTCAAACACCTGAAATAGCTATGAGGATAACACAACTTATGACCCAACTAGAAACATATAAGGTAATAATAAAAAATCAAAAGGATATTTTTTTTGTTCTGCATGAGATGAATTGTGATAGTTTCATTTTTAATTTTTACATTAACTAAACTAACAAAAAAATTCTTTTGTATGTAGGGGACACAAGAATTTTTTTGTTAGTGGTAGTGGGACACAAGGGCAAAAGATTGCTGAGCCACCCTCTCGTACACCTTCTACGCCTTTAGGTGGTAGCCGAGAAACGCACCCTGTCCAAGAAGACACCCAGCCAACCGCTGAATGTATTGGCAGTGATGAGGCTGATATGGCCAACTATATTATAGTGTTTCCTGGAGCTACATGTGTCAGCTCCACAAGGACCATTAATGGCACGTTGTTGGTGAATGATGAAGGTGTCCCTATAAAGCACGTACAACTCCCAGGTAAGTTTTAATATTTTAACTATTTCATGTACTCTATATAAAACATATTTTATCATGATTTTTATTTTTAAATTAATGATAATATCTTTTTTCTGTGTAGGAAACAATGAGTTCTACAGGTTTTTGGAGAGCCATGCGTTGGTAATTTTTGTCCCAACCATACACACAAGGTGGAATTCCCAGAATTCCAACCTGAAAAAAAACTTCTAGATTATCTAGAAGCCCTTTTTGGAGTCAGCACATTTGATAGAACAGCGGTGGCTCGGGTAGCTGGCAAATATTTGAAATATACTAGGGACACCTATAGGACCCAATTGCAATTTAACCCTAGATACGAGCATCCTCTCACAGTTCCAGAGAGTTAGTGGAGAGCACTCATCCATGACAGAAAAGAGAAAAGGGCAAAGAAAGAAGGAAAAATGCCAACTAGACCCACAAGGTAAATTACAACTTTAATTCAATAGCTTTAATTTTCTCTATGTCTAAAATAAAAGTGTGCTACGTCATATCTGACTTCAATATTTTGATGATAGGTTTCCTGACACCTCGAAGGCAACCAAAACTAGAATTGAAAAAAAGGGCCATCATAAACTAGGCCAAGGTGGCTACTTGAAATTAGCTGCAAGAATTGTAAGTAGCTAAACATTTTATAATTAATTGTATCACCTTCCAACGTTTTTGTAATCCCATCAAATAACATTAAAAATACACAATCATATGTAATGTAGGATGGTGAATTTGGAACAGAAACTACAAAGGAGGATAAAAACATCGCTTTCCGTTCCGGCTATGAAGTCGTAGTTGAATATCGTAGAAGCTTGGGACAGGTCCCAATATCCAGAATGCATGATAAGGTAAAACGTTAACCTTTCAATATGTTTGTTTTCGTCCATAAATTTAATGTATAACAACTTTGTTTAAATCAGGGGAGCAACACTTTCAACGAGCCAAATAACCCAGTTCTAGAGCAGTGCGTTGAGAGCGAAATATTGCCAGAAGAACATGTTCCTAACGTGCAACCTGATCATTGTAGTGGGGACCAGGCCGGCAATGCTACTATCAGCGAGGACCATGAAGGTAATTAATTTCCACTTATATTTTTTTCTAATTATACCTTGATGGTTGTCCTTATAATGTTTTTTGTTTAAATGACAGAGAATTTTGTACTTGAGGATCTTACCACCAGAGAGGAAGACAGGGAAACGGTCCCAACAATGACAACTGGTGCACTAGGTAAATAATCTCATTGTAATTTATTTATTTTAAGATTACCGAACTAGTTCAATGATATTATAAAACTGACAATTAAAATTTAATATTATCTGTTTTTTGTAGGCGATGCCCCGTCACAGGATGAGACCAGACATCGTGACCACGCAACTAGGTCAGCAGTGCGGGAAAGGCACGAAACAGAGGTAGAGCACGATGATGTTGATGATGTAGTTAGGAGCTTTAGAAGTAGGAAGAAGAAAAAGAAAATTTGATAATGTAAAATATTGTATTATTATAAGACAAATGTTACCATACTTGGAACGTTTTTTGCGTTATATAAAAAACTCATTTATCATACTATTTTTATGTCAAGCAAAAATTTCAATGTTTCCTTGTGTACTTTTTGTTGCATTTTTTTTTGTTAGTTATTTAATGTTTTATTTATTTATTTATTTTTATCTGCTCATGAAAGTAAAAAATGAAATATAGATTGGGTATTGGGGAATTGAGAGTGATGTGAGGTGGGGGGGAGGGGCCATAAGGGCTTCCACCTTCACGTGGTTGGCCCTGTTTAGTAGAGAATAATTTATTGGAGCGATTTAATCTTGGAGCAAACCTCCCTCGATCCAACGTAGCAACAAAAAAGTCGTTGTTGACTTAGTTGCTACTCTTTCAGATCGTGGGAGGCTTGTTCCAAGTTCAAGCGACTCCAATAAATTGTTCTTAAAACGAAGAGGAGCTTATTCAGGTATGTTTTGACATTTTCAACATATGCTCTAACATTATCATAAGGATGCATCTTAGAGTAAAAAATACTACATCCATTACTTTTATTTATTGTATAGATAATTATGGATTTTGAATGACTTGGCAACGCAGGTACAAATCCTCTTGCATCATGAGCAATACAACTTGTCAACGAGGGTCATGTCCAGGATATTTTTGCTTGTGCGCTTGACCAGGTTCGTAGTGTCACATTTTGTAAGTTCGTTTACAGTTCATAATTCAATATTAAGCTTGCTCATGATTATTATCTGGTTTTTTGTATGTGTTTTTTCATCTATTTGATTGTAAGCAACTCTGCATGTTTCATGTTGTTCACTATGATTTCTCCATTTACCACTCCCAGGATGAATCTGACTTTATTGTCCAATTTCAGCAAATCAAGTCGAAGGTTGTCCAATTGGACTTTCTTTCTCTTTTCATAGAATTCAAGATGGATATGATAGAAGTGCTCCAAAACTTGCTCAGGGGTCTCATATTTATGATTGATTCCCTTTGAGCCAAAAAGATGCATGTTACTTGTACTGACTGTAGTAGTCAGTTTGAATTTCCTTAAAAGGCCCTCTTGAAGTGAAATCTTCATATTCTCTTCAAATAATGACACCTCCAAATGGACCCTGGTATCAGTATTGTATTCCTTATAGTCCCTTATGAATGGTTCTTTAATCTTATCATTCCCAGTCATCAATGCTTCCAGAATTTCCTTGTAATCCTGAGTCCACTTGCGAACAGGCAACTCTATAATTCTTAATGTTGTTTCATTAATTTCCTCTATGATGCCACTAATCGTGTAAGACACACAATTACCCTTTATAGTTGTTCATTCAATTGTACCCTTAAAACCCTTGTACCAAGGTGCCAAGCCAATGGTGTATTGTCTAGTGCTCTGGGATGTTGAAATGACCCTTAATCCTAGGCCAATCAATATATCATAATAAAGTGATAAAAAATATACATATCGTAGTATAGGCTAAGATCATATCCGGATCCATAAGCTTGCATAGTTTATATGAGGATAGAGTTTCCCTAATCTACATTATCTCATATTGGTCTTTTATAAAAAGCACGTTTCACTGTTACTCTAATGTATACTACAATGTCCATATTCATCATACAGGTTAAGGATAGAGTAATAGCATACAATATTCTACCTAATAAATCATCTTGTATTTCAATAGCTAATGTGGACATAGGTGTAATGTAAGCTCAATACTGAGATATGCTTGTTCCTGTTCTAGCTCGATATCATTGAATACTCTCTTTCCAGCTTTTATTAGTGAAAAGAGTTGGATTAGCTTAAGCTGAGTAATGTATTCACCCTTATCTCTCTTTTATGATTCCCATGTATTAGTTACAATGATAACAGTTATATGGAACTAAAAGTAGATTGGTATATATAAAAGACCGTATCGTACCTATGATGCCCATCTTAAGCTTATTAACTATCACTATATCACCTTACTTAAGCTAGTAGTAAGCTCTATTGAATCTATAAGCTCATTGATTTCACTATGCTATTAGTACTAATGAATCAAGTCCATTGAATCAGTGACCAAGATTTTCTTGATGTAACTACACGTAATGGAATAACACATATTCATATAAACATGATATCCTTAATACAGGTCTTAGATTACAGTGTCCAGGAAATCCATATTCAAGCTAAGCTCCTTGTTATGACATAATGATCTATGTTTCCCTATTCATTTCATACCTTATTAACACTGACCGGAATCATAGTAATAAGTACATAGCCTTACTAGCTCTATGCCAACATGTGTATCTTATAAACCTTAAGTAGAAACACAGTTTGATTTCTAATGTTTATATAATAGTTGATCATGTATGATTGGTTAAGCTTAGCATTGATATGAGTGTACCATTACACAAGCCATAGTGAAATGATCCCTTGTGCCTTCTTTTGGTCAGGCGCATCATGTCGTTTCATTTGAGGGCGCCCGCCCAAACCTGTTAGGGTCGAGTCGTTTCGGTTGAGGGCATTCGCCCAAACGCGTTCGGGCATGGTTCTTAGAGCCACCCAACCAGTAAAATTGAATAGATGTCTTGTTGCTGCATATGCACATATTGACAGTAAAGAGAGATTTCAATTCATGAGCATGTGGCGTGGGAACAAAACCTATGTAATCCCTATGTGTGGGGTTAATTAACCCTATGCCTACAATGTTTACTGTTTTCATATCGGATTGTGTGGGGGTAGATAACTCATAGCCATATCACATAGGCCCCATTCACTTATGAAGGTTCCCCAAACTCTGCCCCCAATTTGGTTGATCTTGCTTAGCTTGAAAATTTTGAATTTTCATTGATGATTGATTTTCAGAAATGTTACCGATGAAATAGGTAACCGCAATGTTACCTACCTTTTTTTGGTAGCATAAAAAGAAGCCGATTTTGAAAAGTGGTGATGCAGAATCACCCTTTTTTTTCGTGCACATTTTTGACACTAATATTTTTGTTTATGAAGTATGAATATTTGTTTTAAAATGTTAGTGATTTTCATGCTAATTTTGAAATGTATTGATGCAACATCAACCTTTTTTTTTAGAGTGGTGATTTTCATGTTGGTAATAAAACACAAAACTTAGATAAAACAAAATATATAAAAACAATTAAAAAAACCAATAAAAATGTAAAAAAAAAACAAAATTAGCTTGTAAAAATAAAAAATTAAAACAAAAATAAATTTAAAAAAAAAACAAAAATATTCGAAAATTATATCAAAAGAAATGACAAAATTTGAAAAAAAAAAAACCCATAATTTAAAGAAAAAAAACAAAAATTGACCAAAAAAATTATAAAAAAAAACTTCAAAAACTTTTTTTTTCTAGCTTATTAAAAAAAAAACCATATAATAAAAAAAAAATTAAAAATAATTAAAATTACAAAATTAAAATTTAGATTAAAAAAAATAAAATAAAATAAAATAAAAAAATTTAATTTAAAAATTTAAATTAAAAAAATAATAATAATAAGAAAAAAAAATACAAATTTTAAAATTAACAAAAAAAAAATAAATTCAAAAAAAAAACACAAACAAAAAAACAAAATTCAAAAAAAAAAAAAAACAAAACAAAACAAAACTATCATTAAAAAACAAAAAAAATGAAAAAAAACCACGTGCAAATAATTAAAAAACAAATATACATAAATTTAGTGTTGTTTTTTTTTTTTTAAATAAATGAAACAATTTATAGATTTTAAAAATGAGAAACTAAATAAACTAAAAGATTAAAAAAAAACAATTAAATTAAATTAAAATTTAATAAATAAATTTTAATTTTTTATTTTTAAAAAATAATTAATCTATAATATTAAATTTTTAAAAAAAATTAAACAAATTAAATTTAAAATAAAAAAATTGAATTAAAAAAAAAAATCAAATTAAAATAAAAATATTAAAAATTAAAAAAGTAAAACACAAAAAATAAAAATAAAATCAAATTATATATATATATATATATATATATATATATATATATATATATATATATATATATATTAAAAAATTAAATAAAAAATTAAAAATTAAAAATTAAATTTTAAATATAAAAATTAAATTAAAAAAAAAAATTAAATTTTTTGATATTAAAAAAAAAAAAAAAAACAAATAAAATAATTCGCACATGCCCTTAGTTTCCTGCACATTTTGGAAATTCGAGAGATGCATATGAAGTTAAGAAATGGGCACTAAATTGGCTTATCTATCACTATATGCAAAATGGAAATACGCAATCTAGAGTTACAAATGAAACATAGCTATGCAGTCTGGGGCTGCAAATGAGGTCCCAGTTTAAATGGGTTTGTAAATCTCGCAGGGGCTGCACTCCGTCTAAAACTGTAACCTCAGCGCATTAAATATTCTCTTAGCGAGCAAACCTTCACGACTGGCAGTTTATTCAAAGATTTGCATACTCGCGGTAATGTCTTTTCGTATATTTGCAAGATAATTTTCATATTTGAACGGTGATGGGCGGAATCGGCCTCCCGCCCATCACCGTTCAAATATGAACATTATCTTGCAAATATACGAAAAGACATTACCGCGAATATGCAAATCTGTGAATAAACTACCAGTCATGAAGTTTGTAAATCTCGCAGGGGTTGCACGCCGTCTAAACTGTAACCTCAGCGCATTAAATATTCTCTTAGCAAGCAAACCTTCACAACTGGCAGTTTATTCACAGATTTGCATACTCGCGGTAATGTCCTTTAGTATATTTGCAAGATAATGTTCATATTTGAACGGTGATGGGCAGGAGGAATCGGCCTCCCGCCCATATTCATGATGTGGTGGCTCAAATGGTGCGAAATGTCGTCTCAATTGAGAAGTGTGGTAGCAACAGACAATCCATGCAATCTTCTCTTTGTTTATGACCTTTTTTTTTATTCATTCATTCCACGCGACAATCTCTACTGATAGGTTTCTCATACTTTTTCAACGTAGCCTGCCACATTTGCTGAGACCAAGACCAGGGAAGACTCTTCCTTATTCTATAAATAGAAACCTGATTTTCCTCATGGATTGTAGAAGATTTTGTTCTCGCACAATTTCTGCAAAATCTTTGGCATTAAATAAAATTTCCTTATTTCATGAACATAATTTCAACAACCAGATTGCAATACGATTTCTTGCTGAGATCATTGCCACTTTTGAAACCGATACTCCAACTTCTTTTTGACAATTTGGAGAGGCTGTGGATGAAGCAGTGGTTGTGTTCTCTCGTTTCTTTTTCCTTCCTCATCTTTATTATTCTGCCTTCTTTCAAGGGTTTCGGCTTGAACTCCTAGAATGAAATCTCTATTTAACTTTTTAGTTTAACAATGTTTTTGTTTTTTTTCTTTTATATTTAAAATTTAGTTTTGATTTCAAAATTTATTTGTTTATTCATTTATATATTAAAATTTAATATTTTTGTTTTTAAATTTAATTTATTATTTTAATATTAACATTTTTTTTAATTTAATAGAATCTTATCTATATATATATTTTTTAATTTAAGTTCATATATATATTTTATTTTTTATAATTTAAATTTAATTTATTTTTTATAATTTATTTGTTTTTTTAATATATATTGTTTTAAATTTAATATTTTTATTGTTATTTATTTTTCATTTTTTATTTTTAATTAATTTTTCATTTTTTTGCTTTTAATTTAAATAATGTTTTTTTTTTTTTTTTAATTTTTAAATTTATTAAAATTTAATATATTTCCTTAAAATTAATTTTTTGTTTTAAATTTTTTTTTTAATTTAATAAACATTTTCTTTTTCTTTTCTTTTTTTAAATTTAATTTCTATATTTAATTTTTTATAATTTCTGTTTTTCTTTTTTTAAATTCAATATTTTTATTTTGTTTTATTTTTATTTTTTAATTTCTATATTTTTTTAAATTTTAATCTTTATTATTATTATTATTTTTTTTTTTTAATTTCCTTAAATTTTATGTTTTTTTTTAATGTTTGAATTAAAATTTTTATTTTGTTTTTATTTTTATTTTTTTCATCTTCATATATTTTTAAATTTTAAGCTTTTAATGTTTTTATTTTTTAAATTTATTTTTTTTCTTAAATTTTAGGTTTTTTTTTAATGTTTGAATTTTAAAAATTAAAAAATGTTACTTCTATTTTTAAAAATGTCAAAAGTATGACACAATTTTTTTTTTTGTTATTCCAGCATCAACTGGTTTTGTTTTGAGGGTGTTTTTTCAATCCTTTTTTCAAAAAACAATTTTGTTTTTACCATAATTTTATAAAATGTTGAAATTTGACCTTAAAAAAAAACAAAGTGCATTCTAGAATACACACTTTTTGTTTTTGGGGTGTTTTTTCATGTTTTTTGAGTCTTTTTGGGCTAGAGTTCCCGTTTTGAGGTCAGGTTACCTATTTCATCGGTAACATTGTTTTTCCTCTCGCTCGAATGAAAAAGGAAGATGAATTTCATCTTTTTCCTCCATAATTTCCACATTCGACATCTATTGTAGCTATTCATCTATGCTCATATGGAATCACCACAAGTTGTACTTTTTTTTTTTTGCAATGGATTCTTGATGTTGATCTCGACGAGATCAACAACTTGTAGCCCTTGATCTGCTAGGGGTTACCTTGATATTAATAGTGGTGTATTCATACTCCTTCTGAATAACCAATAAAGGGTCAAGGAAATTGACCAATATGTTGTCAAGTTTTATATTATCCATCTCTGGGGCAAGCTGCTTTTCGGCTAACTCCACTGCTTTTGATCTCAATTTTTCCAATTGCTTCCTTCTCTCATATGATACTTGAGCCTTTGCCTTTCTCTTCCCTTCTAATTCCGTAATAGTGTCATAGTGATGACAACCAACTTCTTTGGAAATCCTTCCTAGCAGACAATACTTGTGACCTGGCTGAAGCCTCAACACTTTCAGAGCATCTGGAATGACCATTCTCTTCTTCCATTCATATGGTGGGGGAACCCCATAAAATCCCTTAGCCTAGAAAGTTCTGCAGCACCACGCTTGGTTTTGTGTGGAATCATTCCTCTAATTGTCTAGTAGTCAAATCCTTCTCTTACTTTATTGTCATTTGCCCATACCTAACCAATGAGAGCACAAGAACACCTATTTCTATAAAAGCACATATAAATTCTCTTACTTTATTGCCATTTTCCCATAACTAACCAATGAGAACACAAGAACACCTATTTATATAAAAGCACCTATAATACTTTTGTGGGTTTCACTAATATCCCTTTAGTTAGTATGTGCACAGTAGCCTAGATCCTAAAGTGATTCCCGTACAATGATAATCCACTAGGTGTATTTGTTCTTAAAAAAATATGCATGGATAGATGTCCCATTTATGGCCAAGTTCCACCAAAATAGTTCCCCCTACCTACCTAGTAACTATAGTTCCCCCTACCTACCTAGTAACTACATTACATTTATTTAATGACAAGACTACCCTCCAACCCACCAAATTTCTATCATATCCTTGACGTCAAATGCAATTTGTTGTTCAAGATATAGCTAAGTTGGAACAAACTTAGCTCTAGAGCTTAGGATATTTTTCTACCTCTAATGTTTATAAACCAATAGATATAAAATTTATAAAGCATGTGGGAGCCCTTTAAGTATCACCTTTCTTATATTGACTCCGTCTTAAAAATCATGGAAAATGTCCATAGATGAGTTATCCTTACTAAACCAAAAATTTCATTGAAAATAATAATTCATACCATAACATTACTACTTCCCTTTTAACCACATAAAACTTATTTTTAAGTTACCATAATTCATCTTTAATATCACATAATTAGATTAAAAAATCAACCAAAATCTCTAGTTTATGAAATAAAAATTCAACAATTTTATATAATTAATAATTTAAATAAATGTCTTAGATCTAATCTCATTAATAATTATTTATAAACAACAATACCACTTATTTACCCAAACCCCTTATTAACCCCAAGAAAAGTCTCACACATTTTATTTAATGGAATTTGAGTGGCCTTAAAAAACACACATATTCATTTCAAAATGTCAAAAAATTTCAAATATCAAAAGTTTTAATTTCCCTCGTTCATTTCCCTATTCAAAATGTCAAAAAATTTCAAATATAAAAAGTTTTAATTTCCCTTGTTCATTTCCCTCTAGTTGCATGGTTTGTCCAGGGAAAAAGGGAGGATGCGACCATACTATCACCGGTTTTTAGGAAGGATGCAGCCATACTATTGCAGGTTTGGAGGAAGGATGCGGCCATACTGTCGCAGGTTTGGAGGAATGATGGGGTAAGTAAAGAAATTGATCTTGAGTGGCTATTGCAGGTCTTCTCTGATACATTTGGTTGAAGGCCGGTGATTTATTTCCTTCTACAGAAAGAATCTGCTCGGATACATCGAATCCCGATTGCCTTTGGTCCAATGATCAACAAAAATTATCATAATAGTCTTGTGCCTTGTATACAGACATCAATACTTGCCCCGCGGATTCAAAGGCCCTTCATTCAGCCCCAAGTAGTGGGATTTGGAGAAGTAAAAGTCAAGGAAAAGTGGTGAAATCTGAAGAACATGTCGTCAAATGCCCCGAACAAGGTAATCCATGTATTCATTCAATAGTCCCACTGAAAGATTTATTGTTGTAATGGATTGCCCTAAATATGCAGTGCTTTTCGTTAAGTTTCTGTGTTTATCCAATGATAATTCAATGCCCTTTAGGTTTCTTTGGTTTTGATAATGCAAGCCACCTTCTCCAAGTTTCTTCAATATTTGATCCTTCCCACTGTCCTAGCTGGCCTATAGTCACTCGGCATACTACCCAGATTTGTTTGATGAAAGGGCATTCCTGGAAAACGTGAATGATCATTTCCTCACTGTTTTTGTACAAGGGGCATCAACCAGGCCCAATCACATACCTTCTTTGAAGCACATCCAAGGTTGATATCTTTCTTTCGGCACCACATAAAAATTTTTGCCTTGGCTGGGCACTTAGATTTCCAAAGCATTTTCCTCCACCACTTTAACTCTGCAGGGACTCGAACTGCAATCACTGTGATGTATCCAAGCTTGGGGAAATATTCACCAAAAGGAGAGGAACTCCAGAGAAGCTTGTCCTCTCTGTCAGTTAATCAAATTTGACGAGCATTCAGATCATTTACATATGCATTCCATGATTCATGAAAAGTTGCTTCTAATCCCAGCTCCCCAGCAGTCATCCTTCTGTGTCTCTAATTGGTAATTTTGGCAGGGTTGTCGATGTGTGCAATTCTGAACCTAGTTAGTAGTGTTGTGCTTTTGTTCAGTATATCAGTTATAAATCTACAAGGAATTAATTTCCAGGTGCTAGGTTCATAATTTAACACAAACAACAACACCCATATACTGGAAAACAACCTTGCAATGCTAGTATTTGTTAATATTCATTCCTTTCCTTTGTGTTGGTCCAAAACTTAGGTGAAAAGAGATTCTGTTGCGCAATCTTCACAATCAAACCTGATTTCATGTCATCCATACATAACTTGCTGTGCATAAAAATATGGATATATTCATGTTATAACAAGTGGTAATATTGTATTTGAATGTTGGTTCATACTGTTTTCTCTGTCAACAACACTAAGTGTTTACAAACACTTGTTTTACATTATGTATTTGCCAAACAGTACCACTCTAGGCACAAAAACAAGGCAATAGTTAGCCTTAAAGGCATCGTCCCTGTCACATGCAAATTAGGCTTAGGAGCAGTGCCTTCTTTGCTAGATTTAGCACAAAGAATCCTCCTTCTGTGAGAGTAAATCAAATTAATCCCATGAACATTGCCCCTCTCTGCAAGCAAATCAGTCACAAAGAAGCTCACTTACAGTTCACTCTTTGCAAAAAAGAACAACGACATACAACTAATCATTTGTATTCATAACTTGCCAAGGAACTTATCCTTGAGAAGGCCATCAATTAGCATTGTCCACATCCCTTCGTCAGGGTTATGTCCACTTTGCAATGCATTGTCAAACAACCTTTCTGCTTCTTACACCTTGCCTTCTTTACAAAGTGCAGGAATCACAGAATTGTACAAAGATAGTTGTGGTTCATAACCATTTTCAACCATTATATCCAAAATCTCCAGAAAATAGACGCAGTTTCCATGTTTACAATGCCCATTAATAAGAGCTGTATAAATTGATTCATTGGGACAAAGGCCTCTCTCTAACATATTTTTTATCAGCTGGTCTATCTAATTTGCATAATTGTGTAATTAAGGCACTATAAGTATCTACATTAGGCTGACAATGTTTCTCCATAATTTTTTCAAGAAGCTTAAATGCAAGAACACTGTTTATTTCGAGTGGCATTCCATCCAGGTCATGAATTTCATCCAAGTTATCAGGATTTGAACTACCTACTACATCCTCATCAGGAATCAAGTGTTCTTTTTGTATCTTGATTTCTTGAACTATACCATTCATAAGCTCACAATAAGTTCGATAATTAGGTTGGCATCCTTCATTTATCATCTTACTTAATAGATCAAAACCATGATTCACCCTGCCCGATTTGACATTGCCATCAATCAATGATGTGTATGTTACTTGGTTAGGCTGTAAGTCTTTCTCCTTCACTTTATCAATGAACATTTCAGCCTCTTTTAGTTTGCCTTCCCCACAAAGTCCATAGATCAGTGCATTGTAAGTGTAGACATTTGGAGAACAACCCTGCTTTACCATTTTTTCTAATACTTTATATGCAATATCAATGGCACCGACTCTACATAGTCCATCAACAAGCGTGGTATAAGTCACCAGGGAGGGAGCTAACCCTTCCCCCAACATATTAACAAAGACATTATCTACCTCAAGCACCCTGTTTTCTTTGTAGGATTGAGTTCTGCATTTTTATTTGGTCTTCTGTATAAAAATTTGAAGGTCAGTGCTACAATGTGGGTGTTTTGGTTTCTAGGATGGTTCCTTCCCATGCTAGAGCAGGGCTATCCTTGTATTTTCCATCAAAGTTAGACTTGGGGCAATATGCATGTTTGTATAATCGAGTAAGATAGCCTATGAATTGAAGTTTATGTGATTAAGATATTCTTTTCTAAATTTTCCCTTTGTAAACAATATGTATACCTATATTACAAGATAAGGAGAGAAAGCAGGCTTGCAGAAGGGGAAATTTGATGACGTGACGGCTCTCTCCTTTTGTTTTTTTATTTACAATTTATGCTTGAAATTGCTCTAATTTTGAAGATCTTCAACCCATTGATTTTGATTTATACTTTTATAATAGTTTTAGGGTAACAGTGACTTTCGAAGATAGGTTAAGTGTTGTCTTGAAAAAATGGGCCTCTTTGCAGACTAAATTTTTTAAACGTCGGAATATTATGAATGGCAATGTGATAACTGCAATTGTCATAAAATTTTAGCTAGATATCTAGGGGTGATTGTCAAATTCTAAGCCTGCCTTCTGATATGAATTTTAAATTGGCATGGCCTATCAAGTCAATTCATCTTGCAGCCATCCATTTTTTATCTGCATAATGTGAGTCTTTCTGGACCTTCTTGTCTTGTGTGTTTAAAATGTCTTATTGCATCCCAGTTCCTGAGTTCTAATCACATTTCAAAATGGTGTTTCAACCTTTCCATCTTTCAATGTATCATATGTGGGCTTATTTGTTAGTGAAAATAAGTTATATTTTTATTTAATAAAGATATGTCATAGCTGAGAACCCCTACTTTTTCTGGTTTGAGTAACTAGAAAATCATGATTATGCACTGCCAAAGAGGCATATCATTGTCAAATGCCATCCTTGAGAAGGCAAAATGAACATATAAGAAATTTTAATAGATCAGCTTTGAAGGAATATTTATCTATATTTATATATCTATAAATAATATAAATACCATTGGGAAACAACTGTTAGGAACATATATGAAATAATTTGTAATCAGCAATTAATCAGTGAGGGCCTTGAAAAGATTCAATCTGAAATAATCAGGAAATAATAGGGAAAAATCGACCAATTTTGGCACGCCAGTAATGTTAAACTAAATAATTAAGATTATTTTGAAATAATAATTTTGTTAATTGCATTGGGATTGATTTGATTAATTTGAGGTTATTTCATATATGGTTTGTAACATTTAAACCAATTTCTTGTGACTATTCCCATGGAAACTCATAATTGCTACATTGATCAAGATGGTCTCAAGATATGAAAATATTTTACATGGTTTTGAATGCAGATATATTTGGGAAATTTTCAAATGTGTGGGAGAATGTTGACATTGGTGTTTTTGTATGTGGTCCTGAAAGTTTAGAGACAAGTGTAGCAAAGGAATGTAGGTCATACAACTTAAGAAACTTGAGAAACTCGAGAAACAGAGCTATGTTTCATTTCAATAGTCATAACTTTGATCTGTAATGAACTAATTATAGAGATATCACTATGACATAATGGCTCATTGTATTATGTTTACATAGGTTTCATATGCAAGTCTATAGTTGCCTTGCTATTAGTTTGGCCTATTTCATGAATTGACATGATTATGTAAGGCTCACTAAGGCCAAAATTGCCTCACGGGACCTATACAAGTTAAAATCTATATGATGTAATTATTGATATGTAAATTAATATCTTTTCATATGAATTTTATAAATTTCCCAAAGGTTCTTTGACAGTTTGCAATAAATTACACAGACAATGACCCTAATGATTTATTAATCTATTTCTGTAATATTAATCTGTTTCGGTTATAATCTGTTAGGAGTTTAATCTTTAGGAAAGCCCAGCGAAAGAAAAAATGTATGTGGCATTGTCTCCAAATGGTATCCTTTTTCAAAGGTGACGTATTCAACATGATTTCCTGATAGGTGGATAGTGACAAGGTGTATCTTGGGCTTATTGCTTGTTATCTAAAAACTTGTATGCATCTATGTTATAAAAAAATATTTGCTTTTGTGCATGTTTCACTAAAGAAGAATGATGAGGATGGATCTTTTAAGGACTTCAATAAGAATGGAAAAAGGAAACTAGTCTTCTTGACTTCTAAATAATTTCAGGCTCTCCCCTGCAAAGCTTGTTTGACCAAGAGTGACCTTTCTGTGGGTCTTTGCCTCTCTTTTCCAAAGGTAGAAATAACGAAGCATATTTTTTAGGACTATCCTTTTCAGGGTTTTGCTGGGCAGAGGTGCAATCTCAGTTGGAAAACATTCTTCAGGGGAATTTGAATTGGAGTGCATTCTTGTTGGAAGATTCCTGATGTGTGATTTGAGATTTGCTGATTGGTATTTTGCACTGTTTGTGAGTTTCTGCATCGTGTTTTCTCTAGGGAATCCACTGCAAATGTGTTAAAAATGAGGTCAGTTCTTTGAAAGAAAATGAATCTAGACTTATAGAAGTGTTCAAAAATTATAGAAGTGTTCACTAATTATTTGAAAGCAAATGAATTTGTTCATGATCATATTTTCCAGATCTATATTTTCTTAAATCTATCATTTTTTACTGTAGGAATTATCATTTGTATGCTCTTCTCTTATCATAATATAGATGTGTTGCACCCATTATGCAAACATTAATGTTCATAATGTGTTTTTGGCTTATTGTGAATAGTCATGTTCTTTTTAAGATTTTGTGCTTGTGTGTTAGACTTAAACCCAAAAAAAAAAAAATCTTCATCTTACTCCCATTGCATACAAGTGTTGGTTGTACCCATGTGGACAATAGGACGTCCCTTAATTGAATAGAATAAATCATGATTAAATATAGGGTCTAGAAGATGTTTGTCAAAGGGAATGGATGGTGGGAGATCTCAACTAGTGATAGATGGGATATTTTAATGAGATTTTATTCTTTGCTATGGGAAAGGATTACCTCATTTATTTTTTCATAGTTAAGTTTTAGTGACACCCAAGAATATATAGGCTGCATCCATCCTAAGAAACTATAATGACCCCCTAACACAAACACAAATTTTGAGGTAGTTTGTAACAAGAATTTGACACATGCATGGAATTCAAAGAGATAATATAGAGCATGATGTAGGTTCAAAGGTAAAATACCCCCCGAGGCATAAATAAGACATGTATAAAAACCTACACATGTTTATCCAGGATAAAATGAAAGGCGCATACACACATATGCATAGTTTTAGACGTAAGAATAGAATGTGCCTAGAAATTGAAGCGCACAATAAGACTAGTTCTTTTTATTTTCAAAAAATCTCAAGAGTTGGAGTATTTTTCAATCCATAGTTTTGACGTGATGAATCCAATGTGTTCAACATATACACTAGTCATACACTTTTTTTTTTTTTTTTATGGATTGAAGGGCTATGTCAATTACAATACAACAGTGGAAATTTTATTGTGCACTTGTTTTACTAGATATAGTATACCTAACTATTATAGTTGTGATTGTGTGGCAGGGTTGTGAAGAGTTTGCATGTTTAAACTTTGAATGGAATGGTTTGCATACGATTTTTACTAGGTTATATATCTACAGTGTGTAATGCACCAGACCTCCAAAGAACCCAAGGGAAACCAAGTGCAAAAAAGCCAAGGATGACAGGATCGTATCAGGGATAGGGTCATGTTTTCAAAGTAAAGCAAGAAAGATATCAAAGTTAAGCAAGTCCAGTTATGTAATTCATAGAGGGAGGAAAAACCTTGAAAGAGGATTTCATTTAAATCAACGATTCGTAAGAGGGTTTAAGTTTCAGCATGGTCGCTGGGGAATTCCATATTGGATTTAAATTTTAAACTTGGTTCTATTAAAAACCACGAATTGAACGAGGCCAGAAATCAGTGAGAAGAACCAAAATCGATAGCACAGTGAAACCTTGAAGTGGTTTTACAAAATGGTAAGAGGTTTTATCGCACAACTTTGAGAGGGAAGGCAGTAATCTTTGAAAGCACGCGATAGTGGTTGTGGGCTGACATGTAGCTCCACAAAACCACCCATTTCACATAGAGTTAAAACCTTAAACATCGTGTTTGATGGAATGCGATATTCATTGGATTAGAAGCATGTCATTTTGGGTTTGCGTCTACCATTGGATGAAAGAAGCGGATAGATCGTTGGTGGATAAGTGAGTAATAAGCTATGGGCCCAAAATTTTATATTATTATTTGTTGGCATCTTTGGTATTTTTAACCAAAGTCGAATGTTGATTTGATATTCATGAAGTGAATTTTATTATGGTTTTAACCATAGGTTTTAAGTAAAGAAGAAAAGCTTCCATGTAAAAATTCACCATATATTTGGGTTGAAATAGATGTGGGTATGCATAATTAAATTTTATATGCATGGTTTGGATTAAGAGGGTATCATTGAATATATAGAAAGAAAAATTCCTGAGCATAATGAGTATGGCATTTTTATATGCGTAGAAGTGGGTATCAGAGCACTCTTAAAAACATTATTAGGCCAAGATATTAGAGCTACTAACCGAAAAGAATAAGGTCCATCACCTTCAAATCCAAATGACAACACAAATGTTATAACCATAGTTACATCATCAGTAAAAAGAATCAACATCCAAAAATAGGAGGTCAAGGGTATATTTAATTTGTTAAACACCATGTTAAACACACACATGGTGTATGAGAAAGATAAACACACACACACACAAGAGACTCAACACACAATGAAGGATAAGCGTGAGGCTTTCTTATTTTTCCATTATACATGATGTACATTTATACTACAATGGTGTGACTCTTGGTTTCACATTCCAAGGTCACTTGGACTCCATTGTGACTTTTCGCATTCCACACCTACCCATGTAGGATTAGGTGCTCCAACATCCCCCCTTAATCCGAAGGGGTATGTGTGAGTCCAAGAAAAGAGTTGTAATACAAATCTGCAAAGTATACATGGCAGCACTTGGGCTGAATCAACTCTCCGAAATGTTGGAAAAAAGAGGTGGTTTTAGGATGACCACAAACACTGGAACGCAATACATGTTGCAGTTCCCGGAACTCTTCCAAAACTGGCAAGAAGCTGAAGGCTTCTGCTAGAGGAATTGTCCCTCATATAAAAAGGGAGACCTTCAACCTAAAAGAAGGGAGGTCTACTACCTGTGATGGTTTTAGGATTACCAACAACTCTGGAATGCTTTGAAGCATTTCCTGGAACTCAACCAAAGCTGGCAAGAAGCTGAAGGCTTCTGTTAGAGGAAGTGTCCCTCATATATGAAAGGGAGACCTTCAACCCAAAAGAATGGAGGTCTACTACCTGTGATGGTTTTACGTTATCCACCAACCAAAGATGATGGTTTAAGGTTTTCCACCAACCGAAGGCATGCTCATGGGCATCCGTGTCTTTGGCTACATCTCTGAATCTGGAATGACGAATTGTGGCTCAGGCTCGCTTGAACTGATGTGTATAGCTACAAATCTGAACATGGAATGAGAGATTGTGGCTCAACCCACATCTATTTCCAAGAAGCCAAGAAGCGAATGTGAGGTGAGATTGAGAGATTGTGGCCCATTGCCAAGAAGCGATCCATCCAAGATGAATCTTGGTTCCTGCAGGAGGCTGAGGCTTGTTTCTAAAGCATCTATGTGAAGAATGAGTGTGCCGACCACAGTGCTTGCATGGATGAAGATCAAAATAGTGATCTTTCATATGGCCAACTCGATCACAGTGTTGGAATTTTACAATCTGTTGTTGTTGTTATGGAGCAGGATCTGGAACAGCTGCAGGTGAACTGTCATACAGGAATCCGGCACTCTGAAATATGATGGGCTTGGTGTAGTCTGGAATATGAAAGGACACATCCTTTTCATATCCAAGACTATTTCGGTGCTTGTTGTGGACAAGCTCTTCCCAAGGTCTGATGATGGGCTTAGGAAGTGCAGGCTGAGCTGCTGCATCTGCATGAAAATCCGCTCTTGTGCAAGGAACTGAATGGGAATCAACTTCAAATTTACTAACTTGCTGCTGATGGGAGTCTTTCTCAATCTTTTGAACAGAAACA
This sequence comes from Pinus albicaulis, assembly GCA_034641835.2. Classification (NCBI taxonomy): domain Eukaryota; kingdom Viridiplantae; phylum Streptophyta; class Pinopsida; order Pinales; family Pinaceae; genus Pinus; species Pinus albicaulis. The sequence continues at coordinate 1,220,116,538 of CM076578.1, forward strand.
AGTTCAGAATGGTGACTCTTTTGCTGAAGTTCATCTCGTTGAAGCTGAGATTCCAACTGCAAAAACTCAATCTTTTCTTATGCATCTAGCAAACAAATTTGAATGTTACAAAGAGTATCCTTGCTCATTTTTACCATATCATGAACATTTGAATGAATGAGGTTATTCAACAACTCTAATGCCTCATTGATTTTAGCCATTTTCAACATCTTAGGCTCAAAAAATGAAAGGGTGTCAGCTTCAACCGAAAATGCACCCGTTTACAATGTGATTCTAATTCCTTTCAAAAATTACAAATGACTCAAAAGAATTTCCAACTATGGAAATCTCAAAGTGCAAAATGTGTTGATTGCAACTACGAAGAAGCAATACAATGTCAATATCTCTGCAAAAATATTTGAATGTACAGCAAAAACACTTGTGCAAGAAGCCTTTAAGGCAGCTGAATTTTCCTTCAAAGAGTTGTTTTGCACCAATAACAACTTGTCTTCAAATGTCAATTTCTTCAGAAAATCACCCTTATGCCACAAATCACACAATGTCAAATCTGCAATTTTCTCTATGTATTCAGTCCATCTGCTCACATATCATTTCCTCTTTTTATGTTGTTCATATTCTCTCTTTCCTCTCTCTGTTGTCTTTTTTTAATTAATTAAAAATGGAAATTAATTAAAAATGGAGGGAATTTAAAAGGGGAGAGAAATGAGTTTAATTAAATAGAAAATATTTTTAAAAATTAAAAAAATTGGGTAAGGGAGGGGTCGTAAGGCCAAGCAAGGGAGAAGGGGGGTCGGCCAAAGCCGTGGGGAAGACTGTGGTAAATAGGCAGTCGTAAAGAGGGATAGGGTAGAGCGTTTTTAGGGGGCGGTGTAGGTAGGATGGAGGGCATAGTGGGTAGCTTAGGTGAGGGCATTTGCAGGTGCGTTGGGTGGGGCGTAGCGTAGAGGGAGGGGAGTAGTAAGCGTTGAGAGGGGAGGGGCGTTTGGGGGAGTGGATAGGAGGTGTGTGAGCCACGGGGTGGGTGAGGTGATGGTGTTGGATGAGTGTTGTGGGTAGAGCAGGTAGGGAGAGGGGGCTGTGTGGGACGGGGGGCAGTGTAGCGTGATGCAGAGTGAGGCAAGGACGGTAGGGCTAAGCGTGGGTAGTGGTAGATTTGAGTGTTAGTGAGATGCGTAGAGCGATGTGAGGTGAGTTTTTTGAGCGATGTGAGGTGAGGTCGGGTAAGGGGAGCGGCGTTGGAAGAGGGGGCAGGGTTGAGGAGCGTAGACGGAGTGCTGTGAGCATTAGAAACGAGTACTGCAAGTGCAGATTTAGGGGAGGAGAGCGTAATGTGTTGAGCGGTGGGTTGCAGAGATAAAGGGGGGGCCGAAAGGCCAAGTTGCAGAATTTCTTTTCTTTTTCTTTTTCTTTTCTTTTTTTTCTTTTTTTTTATGTAAAAATAGCAGAGAGGAGATTCCATTTTAAAACAACTGGAAAAAAATGCAGAAATGAGGGCAACAGTAAAAATTTCAAGTACTGAAATAAAACAATAGATTGCATAGATTGCCAATAAAACCCGGAAATTTTTCCAATAGCCCAACAGCAGAAAATATTTTCCAGCAGCAGAAAAACTCAGAATTGCAAAAAATTTCCAATGGAAAAACTCAGAAATTTTTCTTCCAGAACCCAACTTTGAAACATTATTTTCCAGCAGCTCTTCAAAACAGAAATTTAATAGGCAGAAATTGCAGGAAGAAATCAGAATGAAAACCTTCAAATGCGCAGTGCTGCTTTTTTTCCAAGACGAAATTTCTGAATGCTGCTTCTTTTGAATGCGGCAAAATGACTACTGCAACAATCTCTGAGTGCTGCAAAAATTATCAAAATTTTTGCAGATATGCACAGGCCATAACCATAAATGGTCACTCAAGTTTGAGCTAGTTATGAACTTCTCAGCTCTAATACCATGTTAAGCACCATGTTAAACACACACATGGTGTATGAGAAAGATAAACACACACACACAAGAGACTCAACACACAATGAAGGATAAGCGTGAGGCTTTCTTATTTTTTCCATTATACATGATGTACATTTATAATACAATGGTGTGACTCTTGGTTTCACATTCCAAGGTCACTTGGAATCCATTGTGACTTTTCGCATTCCACACCTACCCATGTAGGATTAGGTGTTCCAACATAATTTTTTTTTAAATATTTTTATCAAATAATTGGAAGATCGATGCTATAGAGGTCGGAAAAGCGACGTCTTTTTTTTTTATAAATATTTTTACCATTTCGTCAGAACAGCGACGCCTCATAAACGTCGGAAGTGCGACACCTTACATTTTTGTCGATCTTGCGACATTTGGCACGAAACGTCGGAAATGCGACGGTGACAACATATTCATCGGCCTTGCGACGTTTGGCACCCAACATCGGAAATGCGACATTGTTTACATTTGTGTCGGTCCTGCGACGTTTGGCACGAAACGTTGGAAATGCGACGGTGCTAACATTTTCATCATTCTTGCAACGTTTGGCACATAACGTTGAAATTGCGACATTTGTTTGAAAACCTTATATGCGTCGGAAATGTGACAGTTCGGTATTGTCGAAAGACTGACAGTTGTGGCTTGTCGAAAGACCGACGCGTACAAAACATCGGAATAGCGACAATTTGGAGAATGTCGGAAGAGCGACGGAAGTCTGAAAATGTCGGAATAAGTGTCGCTCTTCCGATGCTTTATTGAAGTGTCGGAATTGCGACGTAATGGCTAACCACATTTTTCCCCACCTCAAACTGTCACTCTTGTGACACCTATGTGTCGAAATAGCGACGAATTGGCCATCGGAAATTGGGCCAAATGTGCTAGTGGCTTCTTCAAAAGAAGATGGCTCTGTCACGATACACTTGCTCATAAGAGCCATGTATCTAGTATAACGGTCAGGTGACTGTCTCTGTTTGCGCTGTGATGTAGGGACTCCTACATTCTGTGCCGCATCAAGCTTCAGTCTCTCAGCTTCTGTGGTACGCTTTCTGCCTTGTCTAATGTTTGGTTCTACATGAGTGGACTCCTCCACTCCATGAATATCCTTTTGTGGCTGATCCACATCTAGAGGCTCAAATTTGGGAACAAGAAGTTCCTCCTCTGCATGCAAGTGTAGCTCCCTCTCAAGCGACAACTTCATGGCTTTCACCTCATTGAATTTTATATCACGTTGCACCACAGTCATCCGACTGTCTGGAAAATACGCACGATAATTATGGGGTGTTTCTTTACACCCCACAAATATCACAACTTCTGCAGTCGGCCCCAACTTCTTCCTAGTGTCCTTTGTCACATGAATGTAAATAGATGAGCCAAAAATCTTCAAATGAGAAATATCAGGCTTCTTACCAGTAAAATCTTCTTCATGTGTACTCATGCCAAGTACTCTATGAGGACAACGGTTTTTCACATAAAAAGCAGTGTTGCATGCTTCCGCCCACAAGTGCATTGGTAGGCCCTGGTCATGCAGCAACGCTCGTGCAGCACCCATGATCGTTACGTTCTTCCTCTCCACGACCCTATTCTGCTATGGGTTATGAGGCGCTATGAGTTCTCTTCGAATTCCTTCTTTGCTACAGAAGTTTTTGAATTCACTCGAGATGTATTCACCACCATTATCGCTCTGTAGAGCTTTCACTTACTTCCCCAACTCCTTCTCCACCAATTCTTTAAACTCACAGAACTTTGAGAATGTTTCGCTCTTCTTCTGCATGAAGAAGATCTAGCATCTATGAAAATATTCATCAACAAATATAACATAATACCTGTGTTTTTCCGTTGAAGCAACCGAGAAAGGTCCACACACGTCTGTGTGAATTCTCTCCAGCATCACCGAAGCACGGTTATCCTTCTCATGAAAGGTGTTCTTCACAAACTTACCCATACTACATCCCTTGCACTGATCTAACTACGCAAGAGTACCCTTAGAAAGTCCAGTAGAAATCTGCTACAAAATCTTCAAAGCGCCATGGTGAAGATGGCCCAATCTCCTGTGCCATAATTCACCCTCATCTCGGCTCACCACTTCTTCTGCTTTGCCCATCATTGCAGTGCAACCATCTACCTCCAACTTGTAGAGATTCTTAACTCAAATCCCTATCTTCTTGTTTTGACCCATTTTTTTATGTCGAAGGAAGGCTTTTCCCTCACTAAAAACAACATCATAACCTTTGTCTTCCAACATTGTGAATGAGAACAAGTTCTTCTTCAGACTTGGAACATGCATAACATCCTTCAACAAGAATGGATTACCAGACTCCCTCTCAAAGGTAATTATCCCAATGCTAGTCGCACTATATCGACCATCGTCGCCCATCTCTATATGCATCTGGAGGTCCTTCTCCTCCAAGTCACTAAACAACTCCTTTACTCCCATCATATGGAAAGACACACCACTATCAAGATACCACACCAATCCCATATAGCTTGAAACCAAGCATGCGATCAAAGAGAAACCAAGTTCAAATTGCAAGGCTAAGGCTCTCCAGCTGCAGCTCCAGCAGCCTTCTTGTTCTTCTTCTTCTGTGGGCAGTTAGTGATGAAGTGCCCATGTTTGTGACAGTGAAAACACTTCACCTTGGAAAAATCTTGTTTTTTGCCTTTAGCTTCGGATTTTGAAGGAAATTTCTTCTCGTTCCCTTTCCTTACTTTGGCAACCAAAGCGAAATTCTTTTCATCTTCATTCTTTGATGAAGAGCCATCCCTGGTACCCCGCCTTATCTCCTCCTGCACAAGATCCGACCAAAGTCGCTCCCATCCCGGTAGTTTTTCCCATCCATTGACAAAGTCTTCGTAGCTATGACAAATCTTCAGAAGCCCAAGGACAGCCAATCTCACCAAGTATTAATCATCAACAGTAACCCCCACACTTCCCATTTCATCCTTGCAGTGGACAAACTTCGTGAGGTATTTTGGAATACTGTCGCCCTTCTCCATTTTTATTTTTCTGAGCTTGTCTTTAAGCGCCAACTTCCTTTGGTCGCTTCTGATTTGGAACAAAACTGTCAAAGACTTTCACATTAAGAATGGATTGGCTTTCTTATGAAGGCTAGACACAATATGGTCCTTCACACCTTCCAACAGAATTCTTCTTGTCTTTGTTGTCTTCTTTTTCCATGCGTGAAGTCATGCAAAATCGCTAGATACCAACTTGGGAACATCCTTATCGATGAACTCCTTCAGTCCATTATCCTTCAGCACCGCCTCCATCCTATCCTTCCAGGCTATGTAATTCGAGCTCCCATCAAGGGCATACTCCAATCGCAACCCATTTAAATACATTTCAATGTATACTCAACTTTTTCACCAAGAATTTTCTGTAGCAAATTCGAATTGTCCACCAGCACAAACTCAACAAGTATTCACAATTGCAATCTTCAAGAATTAACAATGCTCTGATACCATGTAGAAATTAGTATACACTAAGCATGCATACATCCAGATTCCCCTGATCTCACAATATTTAACTTCTTGCAAAATACATAATCATTCCACTTTTAATCTTTTGCAGAAAATTAATTGCAAACACATGTGAAGCATAAATAAAAATAATCGCACATAACACAGTTGTTTAACGGGAAATCCTGAAGATGAAAACCCCAACTATCATATATTATGTATCATGGAGATCATGTAACAATCTCATACAAAGATTATTACATCAAGCTCTCAGTACTGTTAGCCCCCTATGAATTTTTTGACAAGCAAATAGGGGGCTAAATTTTTTTTGAACCTTCAAGGAATGCATCTCCCCTGAAGACACATCATCCTTGAAGTCTCCTGTGCCTGTGCCCTGTGAGGAAATCCCCTCTACTGATCCCCATTATAAAGCCTCTCTAATTGTGACAAATTTTTTTCAAAGGCCTTCATTTACCCCTTGTACCCCTGTAGAAATTCTTCATTTCATCCCTTTTTCCCTTTGTCAAAGTCCCCTTTTTCTTACCCCCAAATTCCCCCCCCCTAAACCTTCTAAATCATCCCCATGCCCCTCTAAACCATACATAATACCCCTGGTTTGCATTATTTCCCCTTCTTTCCCCTACCGTTACCTTTCCCTGGTCTTAAAATGCATTAAAAATGGCCCAAAAAGCCATATTCTCCATAATATGGGTCCTAGCCCCTTTCGGCCAAGCCCCCTGTATCTTTTTCCTCCATGTGACCCAGCGCCATGACTAGGCATCAAGGCAAGAGGCGTTTATCTCATATTTTCATCAGGCGCGTTTATAACCGTTGATCTAAACAGATCGGATGGCATTCACTGGCTTCGTCGCGCCCATGGCGCTCCCCGTTCACCTTTCCGATCGCGCCATCGCCGTTAATTTACCCACTGATCAACGGTCCAGAATGCACGTGTCTCCTGTGGTCCCCACACCCGCTCACTGTACAAAACCATCGGTTTCTATCGCACCGCCTTTCGGAGGTAGGCGGTAATTTCCGATCGGCCAGCGATTCCATACATCATCCGACGCGTGGCACCGATACAGTTGGAAAACCGCCCACTCATCGCGCGTTATCGTTCGGTACAGGACACGGAGCGATATGCATATCAGCCGTCCAATCTGAAATCGCCCATCTAAAGGTTGTCGCTGCACGAATTTGTACGGAGTTTAACCAGAGGCGTCCGTACCCCTAGCCCACTGTCCGTTTCCCTCCGCCGCGTCCCCAGCCGTTGATCTCCTCCTGAGATTGGATGGCCCAGATTTATTCTCATCCCCACCGTTGATTTATTCTCATCCCTGCCACGTCACCATCCCACGTGTCTCACCGTACATTCACCCCTCCCATCATATATATTCATTCAAAAAGTCAAATTTAAGGTTTTCACATTAAATTTCTCTACATTCCGCCAACCTTCCCACCAGAGCACTTCTCCACCATTCCTCTACGTTTTTCGCCATTTGTCCACAGTCCCACTGTCATCCTCACAGTCATCCACACCATCCGACCCCATGCATGGTTTTACTTACAGTTTTCATATTTTGCAGGGTTTCAAAGAGGCGGAAAACCGCCATGGTTCATATGTACTATTGTAATGGCGTGTTGCGCAAAGAAAGTTGAATTTGGAAGCTGGTACTACAATGGAAATGCCCGGAAAGGTAGCGATGGAATAAATATTATCCAAGGACAGTTCAATCTCCGCGAAAAGCCTATCCGGCACCATTAAAACCCATATTTTGCAGATTGAGACATTTTTGAAGCGACGGAGAAATACCAGCTAATGATCAAGGATTTCAATGTTCAGTATTGAGGATTTTAAGCCTTAATCCAGAGTTCTAAAGGTAAAGTACCAGATCGAAAATCCCAAGGATCACATAGGAGTTCTAGTGCGTAGAAAACAATGTAATCAGGGTTTCAAATCAACAGAATGTTTCTTCTTGAGAAAGGACACGGTACACATTATTGTTTCAGTCTACATTGTGCCCAAATGAAGTTTTCCTCCCCCCCTACAACAGTCCTATGCTATCAGAAGCATTTGATGCACAGTATGGCAGATCTTAGCATCTTGATTCTACATTTTTGTTTAATTCACCAGAAGTACTACAGAGTACTGCAGCCAAAGTACACCAAAGACATACCAGAGTAAATGGAAGCCTGGAGAAGACCACTCTTTCACCCAAAGAGTGACCTGAATAAATGCACAGAAATTAAACAGAATGGGCTTTGGCCCTCTTTCTTTCCTGAGTTTAATGCTTCATTTAGTGTTCCACCTACCTTCTCTGCTCCGCTTCAGCTATAAATTCACAAAGAAACTCATTGTAAAGGTTTTTGATCAGTTATCAGAGAGTTGCAAGTAGTTTCTTTTGAGACACATTCTCTGTGTAGAGTTGTAAGATAGGCTGAGTAATATGATTTCAGACTGAGTATTTGGCTATTGGCTATGTTGTACTTGACTGGTATTGCTATTTAATATGACAAGCACATTTCTTTGGATCCTGATCTAAAACAACGGTGATGTTTTCCTGTCTCTGTGTTTTAATTCATTTCATTTCGTTTCTACTAGCTTGCATCAGAATATTGGCATAGGATTTAACCTTGTTAGGTACCCTATGTTTATGCTCTCCTTGCCATTGATGTTTTTCTTCTGAATGTGTTATCTAAGAATTTATTTCAGTTAATTTAAACAGTGTAGTGGATGTTATTGCCTGCTCTCTGATGTATGAATTAAATAAATCTGTTGTTATATGTTTCTTGTTAAGGATTTAGCTGGAAGATTTGGGAACACTGGGGATTAGAGTTAGCCCTGTCCACTAGGATCCTTGTACGTCTAGCCGGTCTTTAACTTTGTGTTCTGAATCTGTGTTGTCTCCTCCTCCCTTACCATTCCATACCACACTAGCATCTTTAAGATCCAATGTTTTAGATGACTAGCCCAACAGAAAGCCTACATATTGATTAGAAAGAAAATCCTTTCCTGACTCCATTGCCCAATGGTCTTGAATGCTCCCTGGAATACTTCACCTCTGCCTAAATCCTCTTTGCTCAACCTGGTCTTACATTGAACCCTTCTTTCCTGATGACCAGCAACCAAACAAACAATCAAACAAACAAACTTTGAGCCTTATAACTAGCCTAACATCTTAAAACCCTTGAGCTTTAAAGACATAAACCTCTGCTTACATAGAGAGATCCCTCTCTAGACCCAGGAGGGCTAGATCCTCAAGTCTGAAAGTGGTTTTATGTTGTCTCATCTTTTGGTATTGCCAACCCTGCCAAAACATGGGAACCCCAACATAATGGCGACTCCGCTAGGGAACAAATCTTAGTACCATCCATCTTGCTACATCATAAGAACCTCAGAAACCTACAATCTCTGGTTAGGTTGGTAGATTAAACACTCCTATTCACACATCAACCTCTATACCATTTGTTTTTTTCTCCCACACTCTTAGACAGAGTCTGGAAAGGGCCAGGTAGCCTCCAGATCTCACACTCTTTCAGAGGTGACATATCTGGTAAATGCCCTCCCAGTCAATCTCTGGTTAGAGTTTGCTATGTTTGGAATATATCCTTATAAAGGGACATCTCATAAGCATTGTGGTGGAAAATGTACCCCCAGAAACACCCTAAACCTTCCACCTAGCGACTCCATAATTCCTAAACGATTTATAGACTCCACTGGTGATCAGTAGGCCTGCTGATTATCTTGGTTCACATTAGAATCCACTAGGAGACCAACCTCCATAACAACATCAACCACTGTAGAAGTAACAAGTAGGGTTAAGCTGCTCGGTCAGGAAACAACATTCTAGCTTCAAGAACCATTCATACAAAAGCTTACCCTAACCCAGACCCACCTGAAATAGTTGACAACCCTGAGAGTATCCTCAAGGGATCTCCTACACCTAAAAGACCAACTATTTCCAGCCACATCCATAGAGCTAACTCTACACCAGAAAACTTTACAGCTCTATTAGACCCACTTTATGACCTAGGCACTCAAAATAGTTTGCCAAGAACTAGGTCATTCGGTGTTCTAGAACAACCAGACCTTGAGTTTCCTGTTTCACCACCTCAAAGTGGTAAGCACCTTGGGAATAGACAGACCCCTCCATCTACACCTCCTGATATACACTTCATTCAGAACTTGGGGCTCAGTCACCCTAAATCTGCTCATCAGTCTTCTGCTGGTCATAATATCCCTGTCATCCATATACCAGCTGCTCAAGCCAACTCTTTACCTCATCAAAACACCATCATGGCAGCCTGGTATGCACCTCTGGTTTTACCTCAGCCTCTAGTACCCTTACCCAATGATTATCAATCAAAGATTCCACACTTCACTGCAAAAGAGTTTACCACATCCCAACACCATGTAGATAGGATGGAAGATTCTTTTGACTACATGGAAATAGACGATGATATAGTCAAAATGAGGATCTTTGCCCAGAGCTTAGGATTGATGTGAAGAAATGGTTTAAAGGCCTACCTCCGGGTAGCATTAATGATCTTCCATCTCTATATCATACTTTCATAAACAAATGGGAGGTTAAGGCCAACCCTCGCCAACTCCTAGCAGAATATATGAGCCTTAAGAGAAACGTAGGAGAGAGTGTCCATGATTACACAACGAGATTCAACAGCATTTACAATGCTCTTCCTCCACACATGAAACCTCCCCAAGGTATGGCTCTAGTGAAATACCCCAAAGGCCTGGATGCTGATATGGCCTACCAACTTAGGGAGAGAGATTACAACACGTTGGAAGACATGCAAAAAGGAGCAGTGAGTGTAGAGGCTAATCTGATTGAGAAGAGAGCAAGATTGAGAGCTGAAAAAAGGGTAACATATAGAGATGACAGTGTAGCTTCCCCATCTGATCCAAATTATGACCGTTTATCTAAAAATGTAGAAATGCTACAACAAATGATGGAAAAAATTGTTGTCACAGTTAGTAACCAAAACAGAAATCAAAACCATAACCAGAACCAGAACTTTAGGAGAAACAATGCCACTCCCAACAGACAAAGAGAATCAGATCAGCAAGTTATTCCCCCATTCCAGGAGAACTTTTTAGATGAAGATGAGGGAATCATAGAGGAGTCTAAGGGGAACATGATAAATATGTTTGAAACAGAAAATTCAATCCACAACTGTTACATGGAAGAAGATCAGCCCTCACCCTCATATTGGGATGAGGAATGGTTAGAAACTGAGGATTGCAAGTTAGGATTTGAAAATTCCATGATGCAGGTCAGAGAACAATATGAACTTAGAAGCAAAAAGAGCCAAGAAACTTCCAAACCAAAAGCTTCTGAGGTTACCATCAAGAAAAGACCTGAGAAAACTTCTAAAGTGAATGCTGAAAGTGATAAATCAACAGCTGAGAGTTCTGGAAAGAAAAAAGAAAAAGACAACCAAAACACTGATACACAAGGTAAACCAACTAGCAGCACTAGCACTGCAGTTAGTGATCCTAATAAAATTGTCACAAACACTGTACATAACGAGAATCAGCACACTGATTCAGCCACTAAGGTAGTGGCTAACCAAACAGAGTTGAACATTCCAAAGAGTCAGTCCACTTTCAATTTGGAGAGTGAGATTGCAAAAATTAAAATCTCTGTACCACTCTCTGAGCTGGCCACTCAGGATGTATATAAAGGCCAAATTTTGAAAGCATTAAATTTAGAAGAGAACAGTGACACTGTAAATCTGAGTGATGATCAACCTACCCTTCTGTTTGGTCCAAAGATAGAAGGAAAGTTTCAGGAAGGGGTAGTGCCCCCTTTTTATATCAGTCTTAACATCCATGATAAGATTCTCCACAATGCAATGCATGATTCTAGGGCATCGCACAACCTGATGCCTAAAGTAGTGATGGAAATATTGGGCCTAGAGATAACCCGTCCCTATAAATACCTATATTCATTTGACTCTAGCAGAGTAAAGTGTCTTGGCCTGATCAAAGATGTATGTGTGAGCCTTACCCAGATTCCAGCAAAATGTATGGTCATGGATGTTGTTGTGGCAGATGTGCCACCCAAGTATGGCATGTTATTATCGAGATCATGGGGAGCCAAGCTGCAGGGAACTATGCAGATGGATGGGGCTTATGCCACAATCCCAAATTTTGGCCAACTTAGAAGACTGTACAAGGAGGCACAAATGAAATTCCTGGTTAGTAGCCCTGGAAAGCCTGAAAACTCTCCTTTATACTCTGTGCATACAGACCTTGACTCCTTCATCCTTTGTAATGATGAATCTTTGGGGAGACCAGAATCTGAAAACGTAGATACAAGCAAAGGTACACATGATGGAACAGAGCCAATGGACTTTAACATAATGGCTACCCTGGACTCAGAGGAGGAAGACGTAGAAAACTTTGAACAATGCACCGAAACAACAACGCAAAGTGAACCAGAAACAGAATGCAATTAGCCAACTAGTCACCCCTCCGATTTTCACACACATGACAAAAAACAAAACAACCCACAGCCTAGTGCAGCTCCTATAATGCAACATAATGGCGAACCCAACCGCAGGGAAGAAAATGATGACAAACCCGAGAACAAAAACTTATGGGAGATGAATTTCAATGGGTCATGCACCAAGAGAACTGTTGGGGCAGGAGTGTGGATACATAACACAGAGAGTGGTTACACAGATAGCCATGCATGTAATCTGCACTTCAAATGTACAAACAAAATTGCGGAGTACAAGGCTCTTATCCTAGGTTTAAACGTGTTGAGGAAATTAGGAGCCCGTATGATAACTGTGCATGAGGACTCTGAGATGATCATTAAACAGGTGAATGGTGAATACACAACGAAACATCCTAGATTGAGAGCTTACAGGAATGACACTATGGATTTATTGAAAACATTTGTTGAATACGAATTAGTGTTTGTTCCTAGAAGTCAAAATGTCATTGCAAACGGATTAGCTTGCCTAGCTAGTTCATACCCTAAGACTCCAAGCGACTAACAGATCATCATTCAGACCAAGTTTAGACCTGCAGTGCCAGACAATGAAAAATATTGGCAGGTTTTTGAAGGAGATAAACAGATTGAAGACTTCCTGGTAGGCAGAGATGAGTTTGAATTTTCTGGTTCAGACTCTAAATCTGACAGTAGCTGCCTAAGTGAAGAGTCCTCAGATGAGGAAGAAACACCCTATAACATAGAAATAAACACTTTAAACAAACAGATTGGAAATCCAAACGAAAAATGTGAAAACGCAGATAGTGAAGAAGTAGAGGTGTTGCAGGCCAAAGATAAGAACATACCTCAAGGTCTGGCACCCTTAGAGGACCTTTTTTACTTTTATGATGTAGCAAAAAAGCCCACTATAGAACATGCAGACTCTGATGTTGAGGAATGCAGCATAGGCACTAAAGATAAACCTAAGATGATCAAATTGGCTAAGTCCCTCCCTACAAACATGAAAAAGAAATACATTGACCTATTCAAGGAATTCATTGATGTGTTTGCTTGGATTTATGAGGACTTAAAGGCCTATGACACAAACATCATACAACATAAGATACCCTTGAAAGAAAATCAGAAGCCCTTCAGACAAAAACTTCGCAGAATAAACCCAAAACAATTGCCTGCAGTGGAAAAAGAGATTAAGAAGATGTATGAGGCATGTATAATTGTGCCTGTGAGGTTCTCTGATTGGGTATCAAACCTAGTGGCTGTGAGAAAGAAAACAGGTGAGATCATATTATGCATTGATTTCAGGAATCTTAATAGAGCCTCACTCAAAGACAATTACCCTTTTCCTAAAATGGAACATATTCTTCAGAGGGTAGTAGGTTCTACAAGGATCTCCCTGCTAGATGGTTTTTCAGGTTACAACCAAGTCCTAGTAATCCCAGAAGACCAACTCAAAACAGCCTTTACCACTCCATGGGGCACTTTTATGTATGTAAAAATGCCTTTTGGACTGATGAACGTTGGCACAACCTTCCAAAGAGCAATGGATATAGCTTTTTCAGATGAAACAGGACACTTCATTGTCATCTATCTGGATGACATAACAGTCTACTCCAATATTGAAGAAGAACACCTAAAACATCTGAGGAAAGTGTTTGAAAAATGTAGGAGGTTTGGTCTGTCACTAAATCCCAAAAAGACTGTATTTGGACTACAAGAAGGGAAACATCTTGGCCACATTATATCTGATAAGGGGATTAGGATAGACCCACAAAGAGTTGAGGGAATACTAAAAATCACACACCCAAGGAACATCAAAGAGTTACAGTCCTTCATTGGGAAAATCAACTTCCTAAGGAGATTTATTCCCAACTTAGCTAAACACTTTAGAAATATGACTAACATGCTGAAGAAAGGTGTAGGAGTTAAGTGGACTGTTGAAGCTAAGAAATATTTTGAATCAGTAAAACTTGCACTCACCCAGGCTCCTGTCCTAATCAGCCTAGATTTCTCAAAACATTTCCTAATTTTTTCATTTGCCTCCAAGCATACAATAGCTGTAGTTCTACTGCAGAAAAACCCAGAGGGAATGGAACAGCCCATTTCTTTCTTCAGCAAAGCACTCAGGGTTGCACCCTTGAAATACAACATTATGGAAAAACATGCCTATGCTCTAATTAAGGCCTTGAAAGACTTTAGGGTGTACATATTGCATTCCCACACCATAGCCTATGTGCCAAATATAGTGGTTAAATACATATTGTCCCAAGACCCGGACGGGAAGAGGGGCAAATGGATTGCTGTGATCTTACACTACGACCTTGAGATAAAACCCACCAAACTAATTAAAGGTCAGGGCTTAGCACAACTAAAGGCTGAATCAAATCTACAAGCCCTTGACATTAACATGGTGAATACCTTGGATGAGCAGCAGGGACTGCCTGATCCCACTGTTGAGGAAAATTTTCAAAGTTCTCCTTGGTATTCTGACATTATGTATGTGCTTACACACCTCAATGCTCCTCCTAAACTACCAAAGACCAAGGCCAGATTCTTAAAACTAAAAGCCAGAAGCTACTGCATATTAGATAACTGCTTATACTAGAAGAATCCAAACGGCCTATTACTTAAATGTTTGCCCGAAAATGAGGCAGAAAGGATTAAACAAGAATTCCATGCAGGAGAGTGTGGAGGCCACCTGAGCTGGAAGGCTACCGCAAACAAAATACTCAGAGTTGGATACTACTGGCCTACCCTCTTCAATGATATCCATAAGATGATAATTTCCTGCCACCAATGCCAGATTTTTTAAGGCAAAAGAAAGCTCCTTCCCTTACCTCTACAACCCATCACTGTTGAAGGTCCCTTTATGCAATGGGGCCTAGATTTCATAGGAGAAATTCACCCTGCTTCCTCTGCACAACACAAATGGATCCTGACAGCCACGAACTACTTCACTAAGTGGATAGAGGCCATACCAACTAGGAATGCCACAGATTCAATCATCATTAGTTTCCTAGAAGGTCATATCCTCTCTCGGTTTGGCTGCCCAAGGAAAATAATCACTGATAATGCTGCTGCTTTCGGATCCAAGAAAATGGTTGATTTTTGTCACAGGTATCAAATATCACTCGGTCATTCAACTTCATATTATCCTCAAGGTAATGGATTAGCTGAATCATCAAACAAGATCCTGGTGATCATCATCAAAAAGTTGCTGGAAGAAAACAAAAAGTCATGGCATAATAAGTTAGTGCATGCCCTGTGGGCTGACAAGCTTACAACAAAGAAATCCATTGGCATGTCACCATACCAGCTTGTCTATGGGACAGAAGCAGTGTTTCCTACCAGCCTTGGGGTACCAGTGATCAAGCTGGTCCAGGAGATTCAAACAGAAGAAGACAGCATGGTGAGGAGAATAAACTGGACAATTCATCTCCAACAAACAAGGGAAGAGGTCTATAACAGAGCTATCAAGGTTCAGGAAAATATAAAGAGGTTGTTTGACAAAAGAACCAAAGCTGTTGATTTCAAAATTGGAGATAAATTTCTGAAGTGGGACACAAGGAGAGAGGACAAAGGAAAGCACAACAAATTTGACAGTTTGTGGTAAGGTCCCTACATCATCCAGGCCACTGTGGGTCCAAATGCCTTTTTTCTACAGGAGTTAGATGGTATAGAGCTGTTTGGGGGTCCTATCAATGGTAGGATGCTCAAACACTACTTCTGTTGATTTCCAATTTCTAGTTTCCATTTCCATTGTACATACCATTACAGTATTTTGTTTTCAAGAAAAGGAAAAAATGTTTCAAAAAATAGAGAGAAAGGAGAGGTTCAGACATGCTCAAAACATGAACCTCTGAAGTGCAAAGGATTGGCTCTAACATGATCAAAATCTGAGCCAAGGAAAGTAAAGATAGTTGGTCCAAACATGCTCAAAACCTGGACTAGCAGAGAAGAAAGAAGAATTAGCTCTAACAAGCCCAAAACCAGAGCTGAAATGAAGAAAAGAAAGTGAATCTAACAAGCCCAAAACTTGAGTCACAAAAAAGAAAGAAGGATGCTTCAAAATTTCAGATTTCAAGCCTTCAAAGTTTTGTTTCAGTTTTCTGCAAATTTTTGTCCATGTGCAACTATCTTTATGCCTTGGATCAACAGCAAAATAGACTGTCTAATCCTAGTTTGATTGTTTTTAAATTTCTGCTATAGAATGTAGAGAATAAATCTGCTGCACAGTTTAATCCCAGCAGATATTAGATTAGGTAGAGAAATATATGCGACCAACAGTCTAATCTGGTCTCATGGAGTGATAAGGGTAGATTTAGAATAGGTTTATTTTCTGTTTATAAAAATAAAGTATGTAAAGGGTCTGCTAGTCCAAATGTACCCTAAAAGAAAATGCTAGGATTGTAGGATGGGTAGGTAGATTGTTTGAGAGTTTTTCTAATATTTGATGTCCTCACAATTTGTGGCAGCTGATCCAAGAGAAGAAAAGAATGAGTCAAGTACTAGGCATCTGGCCTACAACAAAGATTTATTTTCTGAATTCTTGACTCCTTCAAGAAGAAGCCATCCCCATGTGGAGTCACTGTTAGCCCCCTATGAATTTTTTGACAAGCAAATAGGGGGCTAAATTGTTTTTGAGCCTTCAAGGAATGCATCTCCCCTGAAGACACATCATCCTTGAAGTCTCCTGTGCCTATGCCCTGTGAGGAAATCCCCTCTGTTGATCCCCATTATAGCCTCTTTGATTGTGACAAATTGTTTTCAAAGGCCTTCATTTACCCCTTGTACCCCTGCAGAAATTCTTCATTTCATCCCTTTTTCCCTTTGTCAAAGTCCCCTTTTTCTTACCCCCAAATTCCTCGCCCCTAAACCTTCTAAATCATCCCCATGCCCCTCTAAACCATACATAATACCCCTGGTTTTCATTATTTCCCCTTCTTTCCCCTACCGTTACCTTTCCCTGGTCTTAAAATGCATTAAAAATGGCCCAAAAAGCCATATTCTCCATAATATGGGTCCTAGCCCCTTTCGGCCAAGCCCCCTGTATCTTATTCCTCCACATGACCCAGCGCCATGACTGGGCGTCAGGGCAAGAGGTGCTTATCTCATATTTTCATCGAGCGTGTTTATAACCGTTGATCTAAACAGATCGGATGGCATTCACTAGCTCCGTCACGCCCGTGGCTCTCCCCGTTCACCTTTCCGATCGCGCCATCGCCGTTAATTTACCCGCTGATCAACGTTCCAGAATGCACCTGCCGCTTGTGGTCCCCGCACCCGCTCACTGTAAAAGACCACCGATTTCTATCACACCGCCTTTCGGAGGTAGGTGGTAATTTTCGATCGGCCAGCGATTCCATACATCATCCGACGCGTGGCACTGGTACGGTTGGAAAACCACCCACTCATCGCATGTTATCGTTCGGTACAGGACAGGGAGCGATATTCATATCAGCCATCCGATCTGCGATCGCCCATCTAACGGTTGTCGCTGCACGAAGTTGCATAGAGTTTAACCATAGGCGTCTGTACCCCTAGCCCACTGTCCATCGCCCTCCGCCGCATCCCCAGCCGTTGATCTCCTCCTAAGATCGGACGGCCCAGATTTATTCTCATCCCCACCGTTGATTGTCCCGTCATCGCCTGGTCTTACCACGTCACCATCCCACGTGTCTCACCGTACATTCGCCCTCCCATCATATATATTCATTCAAAAAGTCAAATTAAGGTTTTCACGTTAAATTTCTCTACATTCCGCCAACCTTCCCACCAGAGCACTTCTCCACCATTCCTCTGCGTTTTTCACCATTCGTCCGCAGTCCCATTGTCATCCTCACAGTCATCCACACCATCCGACCCCATGCACGGTTTTCCTAACAGTTTTCGTATTTTGCAGGGTTTCAAAGAGGCAAAAAACCGCCATGTTTCATATGTACTATTGTAATGGCGTGTTGCGCAGAGAAAGTTGAATTTGGAAGCTGGTACTACAATGGAAATGCCCGGAAAGGTAGCGGTGGCATAAATATTATCGAAGGACAGTTCAATCTCCGCGAAAAACCTATCCGGCGCCATTAAAACCCAGATTTTGCAGATTGAGACAATTATGAAGAGGCGAAGAAATACCAGCTAATGATCAAGGATTTCAACGTTCAGTATTGAGGATTTTAAGCCTTAATCCAGAGTTCTAAAGGCAGAGTACCATATTGAAAATCTCGAGGATCACACAGGAGGTCCAGCGCGTAGAAAACAATGTAATCAGGGTTTCAAATCAGCAGAATGTTTCTTCTTGAGCAAGGACACGGTACACATTATTGTTTCAGTCTACATTGTGCCCAAACGAAGTTTTCCTCCCCCCCTACAGCAGTCCTATGCTATCAGAAGCATTTGATGCACAGTATGGCAAATCTTAGCAGCTTGATTCTACGTTTTTGTTTAATTCACCAAAATTACTACAGAGTACTGCAGCCAAAGTACACCAGAGACATACCGGAGTAAATGGAAGCCTGGAGAAGACCACTCTTTCACCCAAAGAGTGACCTGAATAAATGCATAGAATTTAAACAGAATGGGCTTCGGCCCTCTTTCTTTCCTGAGTTTAATGCTTCATTTAGTGTTCCACCTACCTTCTCTACTCCGCTTTAGCTATAAATTCACAAAGAAACTCATTGTAAAGGTTGTTGATAAGTTATCAGAGACTTGCAAGTAGTTTCTTTTGAGACACAGTCTCTATGTAGAGTTGTAAGATAGGCTGAGGAATATGATTTCAGACTAAGTATTTGGCTATTGGCTATGTTGTACTTGACTGGTATTGCTATTTAATATGACAAGCACATTTCTTTGGATCCTGATCTAAAGCAGCAGTGATGTTTTCCTATCTCTGTGTTTTAATTCATTTCATTTCGTTTCTACTAGCTTGCATCAGAATATTAGCATAGGATTTACCCTTGTTAGGTACCCTATGTTTCTGCTCTCCTTGCCATTGATGTTTTTCTTCTGAATGTGTTATCTAAGAATTGATTTCAGTTAATTTAACCAGTGTAGTGGATGTTATTTCCTACTCTCTGATGTATGAATTAAATAAATATGTTCTTAGATGTTTCTTGTTAAGGATTTAGCTGGAATATTTGGGAACACTAGGGATTAGAGTTAGCCCTATCCACTAGGATCCTTGTGCGACCAGCCGGTCTTTAATTTTTTGTTCTAAATCTGTGGTTTCTCCTCCTCCCTTACCATTCCATACCACACCAGCATCTTTAAGATCCAATGTTTTAGATGACTAGCTGAACAGAAAGCCTGCATATTGATTAGCAAGCAAATCCTTTCCTGACTCCATTGCCCATTGGTCTTGAATGCTCCCTGGAATACTTCACCTCTGCCTAAATCCTCTTTGCTCAACCTGGTCTTACATTGAACCCTTCTTTCCTGATGACCAGCAACCAAACAAACAATCAAATAAACAAACTTCGAGCCTTATAACTAGCCTAACATCTTAAAACCTTTGAGCTTCAAAGACATAAACCTCTGCTTACATAGAGAGATCCCTCTCTGGACCCAGGAGGGCTAGATCCTAAGGTCTGAAAGTGGTTTTATGTTGTCTCATATTTTGGTATTGCCAACCTTGCCAAAACATGGTAACCCCAACAAGTACAATCAATCGTCACACAATAACATAGAAGAAATATGTAAATCCATGCACCGATCTCTGCCCTCCTACTAGCCTGCCTCCACTGCGCAATCCCTGCTGAAGAATAGCTCTAAATGAATTCGAATTAACCTTGCCTTGACTGTGCAATCCTCATTGGAAACTCCAATGTGTGTGTGGTGCAATCAATGCATCACTATAGTCACAACAGATAGTCCATCTTGCCCTTTCACCTATCTCTCCACTAGGTCTCCACTGGAACTGAAATGCACTGTAGTTAACTGTTGTATTTTTCAGTTGATTAATGAGTTATTATTTGTGAATTAATTAACTAATTAATTCACTCCACTCTCACTAGTGTATCATTCAGTTATACTATATACAACTAGCTCAACTGAGTCTAACTATGTTAAACTGAATACAAATCCATGAACTACTCTTCCAACTCTGTCATAACTTTGCCACTTCAGTTCTGACTGAGTCCTCCATGAATGAACCACCAGTAAACCCTAGGAATTGCGTAATTCCTTCAGCCCACTGATTTTCCAAATGTGTGTACTGAAACTAAGTGCTCCAAGAGAATAAGTTGTTGTTTATTATTTGATTATTATTGAGAGCTAATAATAATCGACACTTCTATTTTTAGATCGACGATCTATAAATAGACTTCGCCCAATATTCTAAAAATATAATTTCATCTATTTTTCCAACTTGACCAACCATCCATAAATAACATCCTGCAACTTCTGAAATATGATCATCATGTCTAAAAATAAACATAGTCTAAAAATAGACTTGCACCAAAAATAGCCTGTGGGCCCACTTAGTGAAGGCGACTCTTTTCACTAAGCTCATCATCTTGTTGAATCTCAACACTCCCTCTCAACAAGATAGGGATTATATTTCACCCCAATCCTGCCTCTATTGTATTCGAATTTTCTCCTAGTGAGCACCTTCGTCAGAATATCTGCATCCTGATCCTCCGTAGGAATGTACTGAAGCAACATGATCTTCCGCTGCACACAATCTCTGATATGATGATACCAGATATCAATATTTTTAGATCTATCATGAAACACAGGATTAACCGAGAGTTTAATGCAACTATGATTATCACAATGTATCACTGTAGGATCTAAATGTGAACCGAACAAAACAACTAGGATCTTCCTCATCCAGATAGCCTCACATGCAGCTTGACTTGCTGCCATGTATTCTGCTTCCGTTGAACTGAGTGCCACGGATATTTTTTTCCTGTTGTACCAAGAAACTACCGTAGATCCGATACTGAAAACCCCTCCTGATGTGCTCTTTCTGTCTGTTGGGCTGCCTGCCCAATCTGCATCAGTGAAGCCATGCAACTTCACCTTGTCTGTCTGTCTGTCTGTACCATAAACCATACTCAGATGTGCCCCTGAGATATCTCAGGACATGCTTTCCTGCCTTCCAAAAGAGCTTGGTAGGCTTAACCATCGCTTGTGAAAGCTGGTTCACCGCATAGCATATGTCCGGGCCCACTCACACCAAATACAAGGAGCTTAATACACCAACCGTCGATAAACAAGTGGGCATCTACTACTCGTTGATGGCATCCATAACTTTCTTGCAATTTCCTGGAAGAGGAGTGTCGATAGGCTTGCAGCCTTGCATGTGAAACTTCTCCAGTATCTTCGAGGCATACTTGCCTTGAGACACAAACAGTTCACCTTCCCGCTGCCATATTTCCAATCCAAGGAAATAATGAAGGAGGCCCAAATCCTTCATCTCAAACTCTTTTTCAAGATCTGCCTTGCATGAGTGTATCAACTACTCATCACCCATTAGTATTAAATCACCAACAAAAAGAACAATGATTAAAATCTTACCCTCCACCACAATTTGGTACAGGTTTGCATCCACCTCACTCTTGGTGAAGCCAAGTCCAGTGAAATAGTTTTCGATCCGTGTGTTCCAAGCACGAGGTGCTTGTTTCAGCCCATACAATGCTCTTTTGAGCCTACACACATGCGACTCGCTGTTGAAGATCTCAAATCCTTCAGGCTGCTCATTGTACACCTCTTCCTTAATGATCCCATTAAGGAACGCAGTCTTCACATCCATCTGATGAGCGTGCCAACCCATCTGCGCTGAGTGAGCAAGAATGGTCCTTATGGAAGAATACCTTGTGACAGGTGCAAAGGTTTCTTCATAATAAATCCCCTCGATCTGTGAGAATCCCCGGGCAACAAATATTTCCTTATACTTCTCTACGCTCCCATCAGCAGCTTGCTTTACCTTGTAGATCCATCTTGTTCCTACAACTGATTTTCCCACCGGCCTTGGAACAATCTCCCAAGCACTGTTTCTAACAATGGAGTCATATTCCTCCACCATGGCATCTACCCATGTGGGCTCTTGCACTGCTTATTCAAAATAAGATGGCTTTTTCATGATACACTTGCTCATAAGAGCCATGTATCTAGTATAACGGTCAGGTGATTGTCTCTGTCTGCGCTATGATGTAGGGACTCCTACATTCTATGTTGCATCAAGCTTCAGTCTCTCAGCTTCTGTGGTACGCTTTCTGCCTTGTCTAATGTTTGGTTCTGCATGAGTGGACTCCTCCACTCCATGAATCTCCTCCTGTGGCTGATCCACATCTAGAGGCTCATCTTTGGGAACAAGAAGTTCCTCCTCTGCATGCAAGTGTAGCTCCCTCTCGAGCAACAAATTCATGGCTTTCACCTCATTGAATTTTATATCCCGTCGCACCACAGTCATCCGACTGTCTGGAAAATACACACGATAATTATGGGGTGTTTCTGTGTACCCCACAAATATCTCAACTTCTGTAGTCGGCTCTAGCTTCTTCCTGGCGTCCTTTGTCACATGAATGTAAACAGATGAGTCAAAAATCTTCAAATGAGAAATATCAAGCTTCTTACCAGTAAAAGCTTCTTCAGGTGTACTCATGCCAAGTACTCTATGAGGACAATGGTTTTGCACATAAACCGCAGTGTTGCATGCTTCCACCCACAAGTGCATAGGTAGGCCCTGGTCATGCAGCACCCACGATCGTTCTGTTCTTCCTCTCCATGACCCCATTCTGTTGTGGGTTGTGAGGCACTATGAGTTCTCTTCGAATTCCTTCTTTGCTACAGAAGTATTTTAATTCACCCGAGATGTATTCACCACCATTATCGCTCCGTAGATCTTTCACTTACTTCCCCGACTCCTTCTCCACCAATGCTTTAAACTCATAGAACTTTGAGAATGTTTCGCTCTTCTTCTGCATGAAGAAGATACATCATCTATGAGAATATTCATCAACAAATATAGCATAATACCTATGTTTTGTTGTTGAAGCAACCAAGAAAGGTCCACACACGTCTATGTGAATTCTCTCCAGGATCACCGAAGCACGGTTCTCCTTCTCATGAAAGGTGGTCTTCAAAAATTTACCCATAGTACATCCCTTGCACTGATCTGACTGCACAAGAGTACCCTTGGGAATTCCAATATAAATCTGCTGCAAAATCTTCAAGGCGCCATGGTGAAGATGGCCCAATCTCCTATGCCATCATTCGCCCTCATCCAGGCTCACCACTTCTTCTGCTTTGCCCATCATTGCAGCGCAGCCATCTACCTCCAGCTTGTATATATTCTTAACTTGAATCCCTATCTTCTTGGTTTGACCCATTTTTTTATGTCGAAGGAAGGCTTTTCCCTCACTGAAAACAACATCATAACCTTCACCTTCCAAAATTGCGACCGAGACCAAGTTCTTCTTCAGACCTGGAACATGCATAACATCCTTCAACAAGAATGGATTACCAGAATCCCTCTCAAAGGTAATGGTCCCAATGCTGGTCTCACTGTATCGACCATCGTCGCCCATCTCTATATGCATCTGGAAGTCCTTCTCCTCCAAGTCACTAAACAACTCCTTGTCTCCCGTCATATGGAAAGACGCACCACTATCAAGATACCACACCGATCCCATATAACTTGAAACCAAGCATTCGATCAAAGATAAATCAAGTTCAAATTGCAGGGCTAAGGCCTCTCCAGCTGCAGCTCCAGCAACCTTATTTTTCTTCTTCTTTTGTGGGAAGTTAGTGGCAAAATGCCCATGTTCGTGACAGTGAAAACACTTCACCTTGGACAAATCCTACTTCTTGCCTTTAGCTTCTGATTTTTAAGGAAATTTCTTCCCCTTCCCTTTCCTTACTTTGGCAGCCAAAGCAAAATTCTCTTCATCTTCATTCTTCGATGAAGAGCCATCCCTGGTACCCTGCCTTATCTCCTCCTGCAAAAGATCCGACCAAAGTCGCTCCCATCCTGGCAGTTTCTCCCGTCCATTGACAGAGTCTTCATAGCTATGCCAACTATTTGAAAGCCTAAGTAGATCTCTTCATCATCAAAAATAACCCCCACACTTCCCAATTCATCCTTGGAGTGGAAAAACTTCGTGAGGTATTTTGGAATATTGTCGCCCTTCTCCATTTTTATTTTTCTGAGCTTGTCTTTAAGCGCCAAATTCCTCTGGTCGCTTCTGCTTTGGAACAAATCTGTCAAAGCTTTCCACATTAAGAATGGAGTGGCTTTCCCGTGAAGGCTAGACACAATATGGTCCTTCATGCCTTCCAACATAATTCTTCTTATCTTTGCTGTCTTCTTTTTCCATGCGTCAAGTAATGCAGCGTCGCTAGGTCCCGGCTTAGGAACATTGCTATAGTTGAACTCCTTCAATCCATTATCCTCGAGCACTACCTCCATCCTATCCTTCCAGGCTATGTAATTCGAGCTCCCATCAAGGGCATACTCCAATCTCAACCCACTGAAAGACATTCAATGTATACTCAACTTCTGCACCAAGATTTTTCCGTAGCAAATTCGAATTGTCCACTAGCACAAACTAAACAATTCGTCACAATTGAAATCTTCAAGAATTAACATTGCTCCGATACCATGTAGAAATTAGTATACACTAAGCATGCATACATCCAGATTCCCCTGATCTCACAATATTTAACTTCTTTCAAAATACAGAATCATTCCACTGTTAATCTTTTGCGGAAAATTAATTGCAAACACATATGAAGCATAAATAAAAACAATTGCGCATAACACAGTTGTTTAACGGGAAAGCCTGAAGCTGAAAACCCCAACTATCATATATTATGTATCATGGAGATCATGCAACAATCTCATACAAATCTTATTACATCAAGCTCTCAGTACAATCAATCGTCACACACTAACATAGAAGAAATATGCAAATCCATGCACCGATCTCTGCCCTCCTACTAGCCTCCCTCCACTGTGCAATCCCTGTTGAAGAATAGCTCTGAATGAATTTGAATTACCCTTGCCTTGACTGTGCAATCCTCATTGGCAACTCCAATGTGTGTGTGGTGCAATCAATGCATCACTATAGTCACAACAGATAGTCCATCTTGCCCTTTCACCTATCTCTCCATTGGGTCTCCACTGGAAATGACATGCATTGTAGTTAACTGTTGTATTTTTCAGTTGATTAATGAGTTATTATTTGTGAATTAATTCACTCCACTCTCACTATTGTATCATTCAGTTAGACTAGATACAACTAGCTCAATTGAGTCTAACTGAGTTAAACTGAATACAACTCCATGAACTACTCTTCCAACTTTGTCATAACTTTGCCACTTTAGTTCTAACTGAGTCCTCCATGCATGAACCACCAGTAAACCCTAGTAATTGTGTAATTCCTTCAGCCCACTGATTTTCCAAATTTTTGCACTGAAACTAAGTGCTCCAAGAGAATAAGTTGTTGTTTATTGTCTGATTATTATTAAGAGCTAATAATAATCGACACTTCTATTTTTAAATTGACTCTCTATAAATAGACTTCACCCAATATTCTAAAGATAGAATTTCATCTATTTTTCCAACTTGACCAACCATCCACAAATAGCATCCTGCAACTTCTGAAATATGATCACCATGTCTAAAAATAAACATAGTCTAAAAATAGAATTGC
This sequence comes from Pinus albicaulis, assembly GCA_034641835.2. Lineage (NCBI taxonomy): Eukaryota > Viridiplantae > Streptophyta > Pinopsida > Pinales > Pinaceae > Pinus > Pinus albicaulis. The sequence continues at coordinate 1,220,142,100 of CM076578.1, forward strand.
GCCAAAAATAGCCTACGGGCCCACTTAGTGAAGGCGACTCTTTTCACTAAGCTCATCATCTTCTTGAATCTCAACACTCTCGGTATTAGCAACATGGTTTTCAAGCTAGACTCACAACTCATTGTGTTACAGTTAAATGTTCATTACTCAGTAAGAAACACTCAAATTTTGTGCATGTATTTACGTGTTCGATTATTGGAAAGAAATTTTGTTTATATTACATATCAACACATTCCATGAAATTTGAATACATTAACATATGCATTGGAAAATAATGTAGTAGATCGACATTTTCGTCATATATAAAAAAACCAAACACATCAAAACACTTAGTAAAATTTTGTTACATCAAAATATCAAAAAATATGTGTTGCATGAAACAATGGCTCCACAAACCTACATCAATCCAGAAAAGTAAAACTAAAGGAAATTATCCACCCACATGGTACTCATGATAACAAGTGACTACCCAAATAACTCAAGATAGTAACCGACGAAGTCTGCCTGAGACTCCTACGGTGTGCCTCTGAAAGCGCAACGATATGTCATCAAGAGTCGCGTACTCCGGAATGCCTCTAGTCAGACCCTCCAGGTTGCGCTCAACCTCTATGATTGGGTATCCTCCCTCCTCGTAAGAAGCATCCTCGATCTTTCTCGCTACCCTCCTCGCAATTAGGGATATCCCTGCTGGCCTCTCTGGTCCAACATCTACAAGATAATCATAAATTTGAATCTCATAACACAACTAAAAACATCAAAAATTAAAAAATCCAAAAGATGAGTTTTTTACCTACATCAGTCCACTGTGCACTAGGTGGAAGAGGAAGATTTGTATCTCCTCGGAAATTCTTACCAACATATGCATAGTCATCTACTATGATCAACTGACGGTGTAACCAACTGAAATAATTGTCGAGAAATGCATTTGTTGGCCACCTCCTTGGCAAGGCATCAGATCACATCATCTGAGCAGCCTCGGGTCTCTCGAGGCCAAATCATACACCTCAATTCGCTGGTACTGAAACAATGGCACTCGCTTAAAAAAAGGGTGACCAATATAGATCCATACCCAAATTATTTTAGTCGTCCAGTATTGCACTTTGTAAGTTGTATTTTCATGTTAGCCAACAGTCCCTCACACCAGTTGAACATAGTGGGAGCAAGACAATATAAAAAAAATTTAAACTGAGATTGTGTTTCCTCATGCAATTCCTGGGCCCCAGCTACATGGGCCATAGTGTGAAAAATCGTCCTCAAAGGAAAATTGGTGATAGTTTTTATATCTACCTTTCCACTTGAAGTCTTTCTAGCACCAGGACAATGTCTCCCAATGAGAATACTCGTGCTCTCGCCTCCAGTACGAGCTCCACAGAGTTGGATTATCTCTCTTCTCCTAGATAACCCCATTATGAAATATGTGTCTGATATATCTATTTCGAACTCTTGGTCCCTAATGATGAAAATTTGACGATCGACATCCCATAGTCCAATGAGGTAGTCTAGTAGCTCAAATTGAGGTCTGAGTCCTGAGGTTTGAAAGAACTTGAGCAAACCATAGTTTCTCAAGGCATTGATGCAATGTGGATCTTGGAAAGCTTCATGATATTGTACCTCTTGGCCTCTTTCTTTCCATTCAATAACCATTTTCGTCGAAAACACATGCAAAACATGCATAAATGATATTTTAGGAGTTTTCAACTGATCAAAACTGGAAATAAATCCTTAAGAATGGAGAAATTTAATTTTTTAAATCCTTCTCTGCGTTAAGCGCATATGTCGGAATTAAACTCGCATCGATGGCGCGATGGCCTAATGGGCTATGTGCGATCGGCGTGGGTCTAATAGGTCAAACCTGCATTGATCGCCTGCAACATAAAATTTTGAAATCCTCCCCTTAACACCAAAATTTCCTAAATAAATTAAATGAAAATAATTAGAAGAGACAGAACTCTTACCTGCAACTGACGGATTGTTGAATGGTGTCCTGGATCGGCTGCACTGCTTGTCTGAAGATTGGAGGAAAATGGGGTAAAATGTGCTTCTCCAATGTACTAGTCTAGAACAACAGAAGAAAAGAATCATAGAGTTTTCCTTAGAGAATTTGAAGAATGGGAAATAATCCTACTTGGAATCCGTCGCAAGCTTTGCTTTCCTCCTTGCTTGTCAGCTCCAATCATAGCTTTCAATGCTATAATTAGAACCTACACATATGATTAAAATATGAAAACAATCCATAACATCTACATAGCATCATTCAATTACTCTATTCAATGAATCACAAAGGCATTGCAATACATGAATGTAAACATAACACAACACGTATATGAAAATAAGATACTCTTTGTATTAATAGAAATAGGAGAGATTTTACAGCCATAAATAGTAGTTGATCTTATAGATGCCTCCCCAAGTTCACTTATCCTTCCTTTTTAGAAAGCACACCTCAATATCAACCCTAATGCATGAAGATGATGACTCCTTTATGTTAGCCTCTCTCATAAAACAATAATAAATCCAAAAATAAAATAAATAAATTAAATATTAAAAGTTATGAATTTGTGCCTAACTCTCTAGATTGGGTTGTTCCTCTAAGATAGGAGTTAGTTTAGGTAGCTCCTATATTGGTGTGTGTTTGGTTGAGAAATTATCTCAACCAAGGTGTCCAAGATAGCATGCACTATCTTGAGACACAGTCTCCTCATCTATTTAATTGTAATATTACATTCTTTTAATAATGAGAAAATATGTGAGGAAGTCGTGAGGCTGAAGCCTTTTCCGCCATGACTGTGTTTGTGTATAAATCTGTGTGTTTTTATGTATGTTAATGTGATTTTATTTTCAACACTTTAGGTTCAAGGTAGCAGCATAAGAGCATGAACAATCTCCAAAAGCCAACCCTAATGGTATGGATGGCAGTAAATTTATAGGAGAAGCATAGTAGTTTAGGATTTACCATTATGAGCTTGAGATCCACATATGATGGGAGGATGAGCTCAAGGGATAAGAGGTGAAGGCTCCAAGGTGGGATCAAGTATGATTCAAGATCTTTTCTACAGTAAATAGTTAAAAAAACACCTGCAAGCTTTTGGAAGAGGAAGCTTCCGAAATATTTTTAATTTTCCTGAATTTCTAGAATGAGCGCACCTGCAGAAAGGAGTAACTAGTGATGGTCAGCGTTGGTGCAGAAAAGAGCAACCAGCGATGAACGCGAGTGGTTAAAGGAGAAGGGTGTGTTAGGGCTAAGAACATTGATTTTGAGCAATTAATCCCAAACTTTTTGGAAAGGTCATGCTTATGGCTTTGTGAAGAGATGATGGCAACATGTTCACGGATGTTGATAGATCCGGTTTGCAGGCCTATTGACCATATGTGAAAAAATGGCCTATAACATATTGCCCCCTGAAGTACAAAGTCTGAAACGACAATTGAACACTGAAGTGCTTTACCTTGTGACAAGTTTGAATCAAGAACAACCGATCAAAATCATCATCTGTTACAATACATTTTCATCATGATGTATTTGATGATGGAGACATACCCATGCTTAGCACATAAGCTGTTGAAATTTGCAACAAGAAACAGTGAAATTGACATACATAAAAAACAAGAAAATGCACACACACTATTGTGGGATCAGAGGTCACACAGTGATGGATCCTAGCGACAAATTAGTGTGCAACAAATTTTTTAAATAAATTGGAAAATTAATTGTAATCTTATCTCATAACAACTTGTAATAGTTAACTAAGTGTGATAGACTTAGTTAGATCGAGAATTTCGATTTGAGGGTCAAAGGATAAGCATGTAGAGTGATTCTATTATTAACAGGGTCTAGTTGAAGTTGTAGCACTAGTGTAGTGTGAGTGGGATCAATTAACTCACATTAATTGAGTTAAAATCAATTTAACTAGTTCTAACTGATTGATGAGCTAGTGGAAGATCAAGTGAATTAAAATAGATTTAATTCACCAGTAGTGATCTACCAAGTAACTGATGATTCAATATTTATAGTTGCATGCATGATAATTCTGGTGGAGACCAAGTTGAGATAAAGTTTCAAGGAAAGTAAACTATCATTTGTATTTTTAGCAAACCACCCAAATGAAATTATATAACCATGGGAAGACCATGATGAATTGTGCAATCAAGGAAGGATAAATTTCCTATTTAATAGGGGTTTAATTTTCTAGGGATTGTGTAAGCATGGTAGGCTGATAATTAGCTATGTGTTTGTATAATTTTCCCTATTTCAGTGTGAAGCACTTGGTAGATTGTATGAGATTGTGGTGAGCAAAAATACATTGTATTGTTTCATGATTCCTTGGTTTATTATACAATAAATATGGAGGGGTTTTGAGGAGTTGTCTTACCCAGGAATATCTGGTGTTGTGTATTAATTTACTTCTTTCTCTTACTTGCATGTGATTGAGTGATCGTGTTTTATATTCCACAAATATTGTAAAAGGATCCAGTATCTTGCTTTAGTACATTGCATGATCAGATTGAGTCCATTGATATAATTTCTACATGGTATTATAGTTGTTTTAGAGATTTTCTACATGGTATCAGAGCGCTAGGAACCACAACAATGGAGATATTGATTTTTTGTTGAACATTATTCAAATTTTCAGGTACCTTCTTTGGAGCTATAAGCAGATCAAGATGTCTTTCAATGGCTTGAGACTCGAATATGCACTCGAGGGAAGTTTGAATTATATTGCATGGAAGGACAAGATGGAGGAATTTTTGGAGGAAAATGGGTTGAAGGAATTCATAGATAATGATATTCCCAAGCCCGCAGTAGCAGATTCCCAATTTCTTGATTCATGGCAAAAGAAGGTAGCAAAGGCGAGGAGGATCTTGTTAGAGGTAGTTCGATATCACATTGTCTCGAGTCTCCATGGAAAGGAAACTCCATATGCTATGTGGAAGGCCTTGATAGATCTGTTTCAAAGCAGCAATGACCACATAAAATTGGCACTCAAGGACAAGCTCAGGAAAATCAAAATGGAGAAGGGCGACACAATCCAAAAATACTTGACCAAGTTCACTCAATGTTGAGATGAGCTTGGAAGGTCTGGGATTACTGTAGTTGATGATGACTTGGTGAGCCTAGCACTTCTAGGCCTTCCTAAGAGCTGGCATAGTTACCAGAGCTCTGTGAATTGGAGGGAGAAGTTACCAGATTGGGAGAAACTATGGTCAAATTTGGTACAAGAAGAGTTTCGGCGGAATACCAGGGATGGATCCTCATCCAAGACTAATGATGAGGAAAATTCTGCCTTGGCTGGTAAGTAAAAGAAGGGGAAGGGGAAGAAGTCCCATTCCAAATTTGAGACCGGAAAAAGAAGGCAAGAAGTGTGACATGTCAAAGGTGAAATGTTTTCACTGCCATGATCATGGACGCTATGCCACAAATTGTCCACAAAAGAAGAAGAACAACAAGAAGGCTCTAGGAGCTGCAACGGGTGAAGCTTTGGCCTCATAGTTTGAGTTGGAATTCTCTCTCATTGCATGCATGGCATCAATTGTGATGTGTGGTACTTGGATAGTGGAGCATCTTTCCACATGATGGGAAACAAAGAACTCTTTAGTATCTTGGAGGAGAAGGATCTTCAGATGCACATCGAGATGGGTGATGATGAGAGGTATATTGCTACTGGGATTCGTACAGTTACTTTCTACAGGCAGTCAAGTAAACCTTTCTTATTATAATATGTCATGCATGTACCAGGATTGAAAAAGACTTTAGTTTCAGTTGCTATGTTGGAGGATCTTGGATATGATGTGGTTTTTAGTGAAGGAAAGGCATTCCTTTTTCACAAAGCCACAACAGAGGTAAAGAAGATTGGGGTTCGTGTGAAGAACCTCTACAAACTTGATGTAGATGGTTGCGTAGCATTGAGAAGTAAATCAAGGAATGTGGTGAGCACGGATATAGGTGAGTTATGGCACAAGAGATTGGGTCATCTACACCACAGTGTTTTGAGGATCATGCAGCAGATTTCTATAGGTCTTCCAAAGGGTACTCTTGTGCAAATAGACACATGCAAGGGATGTACCATGGGGAAGTTGAGAAAGCCATGCGTTTGTCCCTTGAGAGGGAGCTTGATTTGCATGCAGATGAGGAACTCTTAGTTCCAAAGGATGAACCTGAGGATGTGGAGCAGCCACAAGCAGAGGATCATGGAGTGGCATAAACCACTCATGCAGATCCATCCACCAGAAATGGTAGGAAGCGCACCAAAGAGGCTGATAGATTGATGCTAGATGCGACGGAGCATGTAGGAGAACCTACATCACAACGCATGCAGAGAAGGTCCCCAGACAGGTACAATGGATACATGGCTCTTATGAGCGAGTGTATTGTGACAGAACCATCCTCTTTTGAGGAAGCAGTGCAGCAGCCAAAATGGGTTGATGCCATGGTTAAGGAGTATGACTCCATTATCAGAAAAAATGCATGGGAAGTGGTCCCAAGACCAGTGGGGAAGTCAATGGTTGGATCCAGGTGGATCTACAAGGTGAAGCAAACAAAGACCTCCAGGAGGGGGAAATTTTGAGACAGATGGGCAGAGGGAGTACATGCAACTATACCTCCAGGTGTGAGGTGGGGCGATGTGCAGATATGATCCCAAGAATAAATTTGGGCAGGATCCATTGAGATGGTGTGTCTCATGGATTGAACCTGGCTACGAGGAGCCCATAGTACAACAGTAGAAGGAAGGATAAATTATATTGATGCAGTCAAATGTCAGGAGGATGGAAATCAAAGTGACAGGTGTCAGGTACTGGAGTGTAGATCATAGTTGGCAGCAGTGTAGAGTGCATGGATGCAGATGCCAGCAGTGTAGAGAGTCCAGTAGACATGTGTAATAGCTAGCAGTAGTCAAAATGCTTTGATGACAAATGCATTATACTGATTCAGTTGTTTGGAGGCTATTCAGTTTCAGGAGAGTTGCATGTTCGAACAACACTAGAGTAGTCTTGCATGCAGAACATTCCAAAGGTACCAGATCGAGATAGTTTGATTCCTTTCTTGTTGAGAGGGAGTGTTTAAATTTGCAACAAGAAACAATGAAATTGGCATCTAGAAACAACACACACATTGGTGTGGGATCACAGGTCACACAGTGATGGATCCTAGCGACACATTAGTGTGCAACCAATTTTTAAATAAATTGGAAAATTAATTGTAACGTTATCTCATAACAACTTGTAATAGTTAACTAAGGTGTGATATGCTTACTTAGCTCAAGAATTTCAAGTTAAGGTTCAAAGGATAGGCATGTAGAGTGATTTGATTATTAACAGGGTCCAGTTGCAGTTGTAGCACTAGTGTAGCATGGGTGGGATCAGTTAACTCACAATAATTGAGTTAAAATCAGTTTAACTAGTTCTAACTATTTGATGAGCTAGTGGAAGATCAAGTGAATTAAAATAGATTTAATTCACCAGTAGTGATCTACCAAGTAACTGATGATTCACTATTTATAGTTGCATGCATGCTAATTCTAGTGGATACCCAGTTGAGACAAAGGTTCAAGACTAGTAAACTATCAGTTGTATTTTAGGCAAACTGCCCAAGTGCAATTATAAATCCATGAGAAGCCCATGATGAATTGCGCAATCAAGGAAGGCTGAATTTCCTATTTAATAGGGGTTTAATTCTCTAGGGATTGCGTAAGTAGGGTAGGCTAAGGGCAAGCTGAGGGTATGGATTGCATAATTCTTTCTCTCACTTTCTTGTGATTGAGTGATCGTGTTTTAAATTTCGAAAATATAGTAGAAGGATTCAGTATCTTGCTTTAGTACATTGCATGATCGAATTGAGTCCATTGATATAATTTCTCCATGGTATTATTGTTGTGTTAGAGATTTTCTACATAAAACAACATTACATGTACAATGATCAAGAAGTCTCGTCCCTTGATGACAGAGTGTGGACCCATGATTTGATGATTGTTTGTATGATCTTAGCCATCATACTTTGTAATCTATTAATTAATCTTGAAATTGCAACCCAGATGGATGGAACTAGATTTAGGGTATTCTATATCGATCACTCGATCATCCAATGTACAAGTCTAACCATGCAAATAAATGAGCTGAAGTTGAACATGGTAGACACCATCTGATTACCAGCCAATAATGTAAGTCATTAATAGATGCGAGAGAAAAAACCGATGATGTTAATGGATCTCAAGGTATTGCAGTTAATCTGTATGGTGTGAATAGATGAGCTAAATTCAAACACCACACAAAATCTTTCTGTTAAAGGCCAATGATGAAAACTTGTTGTCTAGAGCAAGTAAAATTTCCATTGGTGTATACACGCTGCAAGGTACCAAAGGGAGTTTCTAAGTCAACTTCCTAGATAATGAGCTGATGTCGACAGGAAGTGACCCGTTATGGGAGGACCTTGATGTATCCCCCATCAATGACAAGAAACAAGTATCAATATTTGAGACAGAATGATGTTGATATGGAACTGGTTTAGGAGTGGCATACATGAATGTAGGCTTAAGAGTATTGCAGCAGAAAACTGAAGGACTTATCTTGAACATATAGATGACGCTTTATGGAGTTGGCAGCATGGACCCAAAACCGAATGCAGAGGGTTTGATATGGAGTGATGAACCAAAGGGACAAGCATATTTTCCAACCCAACAACGATGGAGATGAAGTGAAAGAGTGTCATGTTCAATATCGATTCACTGCCATTAATAGGTGAAGTATCCGATTTTCCCAGTTTCCCTAACCAGACTGGTCAGAACCTCTTTAATTTTGACAAGCTTGAGGAGGATAACATATGCTTGATCTGTAATTTTATCCTTCAGATGAATCCCTCTGAGTATTTTTTACAAACCTTGAGGAGTGGTTCGGTCTCGTCATGTTCGATATGTTGCAAGATTCTTTGGAGCAAGTGACTCAGATTAAGGCTATGGTGGGATACCAACATGAGTCTCAGGAGAGAGAAACACCTCATGACCCTTCCATATTGGGTCTACATCATCAAATTGCGAACTTGACATAGAAGTTGAGAGATATGCAACTAGCACATCCTGCGCGACTAATATATGGTGTACTAATTGTCTTGTAGAGTGTCATATTTCTATGGAGTGCCTGAGGTTATGGGGCCCAAATATTACACCTACAACAGTGGGACCATCCAAAACTACACTCGCTGCAAGATTTTCACAGATAGGGACGCAAGGGTTATACACAGGGCAAACCCAATTTCATGTGTTTCCAAGTGAGTAGAATTCAGCACCAACTTAGTATTTTGAGATATGCAGAGCATATGGGTATATCCCTTGTCTTTGTCTAATACTATATAAGTTTTCTAACATTCCAAACAACACCTTTTACAAATTTTGCGCTTCTTCAACTCACAATATTGGTCAGTGTAAAGCACTAGATTCCCTAGCTGATCGTTTAGACCGATATTCCTACAGAATCAATGAGACTCCTCCAGGACGAAGACGAGGAGGAACAAGGGGTTGAGAACATGAGGCAGAGGCCCAACTTGTTGTTATAATTGTGGCCAGGAAGGGCACATTGCACGAGATTTCCCACTAACCAAAAGACCCCGGTGCTCTTAGTGCAGGGTTAACACACACGCAATACAATATTGTCCAAATTTGATTGCTAGATGGGAAGAACGCAACTGCCAAAGGGGATAAAACTTAATCAATGTGAAGCCAATGTTCCCAGAGAAAAATCCCCTCTCAAACATTAATATAGTCACTCATGGAGGGAAAAAAACTGGATCTAATGTGGGAGCCATGGAACAACCCAGGGTTGTAAGACCAGCTTCACCAAAGCGCTCATATATATGACCCTGAACAACATAAGCAGTACTTCAAGGAAGCTACATAAAATTTTAACAAATTAACACTATGCAGCAGGGGGGGTGCAAGAAGAACAACCAAGATCCATAAAATATAGGAGTTTGGACTCACCGCATTCCAATGCTTGACCCATAGAAGAATGGTTTAGGCTATTCCTGCAAATTGTGAACAAGGATCAAATGCTTGGACAATTGCAGGAAAGTATTAAATTAGTTATCAAGGATGGAGAGACTGAGGGAGGGATCATTTTTTCCAACCTACCTGAATGACACTCCATGAAGGTGTGAAGGAAAAAGAAGAGAACGGGAAGGGAGTTCCGGATAGATGTTCAAATTGTGGGTTTTCAAATTAAGGATACAGTGTTGGACTTAGGTTCAAGTGTCAATATTTTGTTGAGGAAGACTTAGGAATCCCTAAGCTGGCATTTTCACCAATTCAGCTGCTTATGGAAAATAAATATTGTATCCTCCCGGTCATATAGATGGAGGATGTATAAATTTGATATAGCATGGGTGAAGACTTATCCAGACTTTGAAGTGATAGACATAATGGGGGAAAAGGACCCTTATTCGGCACTGCTTGGGATAGACTGGGCTTTTGAGAGCTACACGATAATTGATTTAAAAAAGGAATTGATGACATTCGAAGTATAAGGTGTTAGAGTGATCCAATCCCCTAGACCCATATCAAGACACAAGGTTCATGGAGCCAACAAATGACAAGGAAGAGCCATAATTTTTGGATCAACTATATTGACTAAGAGCAGGAAGAAGGTAGAACTACATCAACTTGACCACAGAAGGGTCTATCAACTAGCAGAGTATTCAAATTTTAGAGGTCGGCTCGAAGGTCGCTTGGGTTGATTGGCAGCAAGGTGGATACAAAATCAACACTAGGCTTCCATAATCCATCAGATCAACTGGATCGACACTGAGGTACAAGAATTCCCTAATTTAAATGGTATGGGTTCAATTGATGCTTTCATCAATAGAGTTGATACAACAGTTCCTGAAGAACACAAGTTACCCCTATTGAATGTTGCCTTATAAGCGACATTGGCAAGGCGGTGGGGATCTCACTGCAACCATCTCAGAGAATTGGAGGGGATCGAGATAGTGATGAAAGTTGTTAGATTTGGACATTCAGCAGAGTAACTACAGGATTTTTTGAAGTACAAGGGGGGCTCTAATCCTCGGCAAGAATTGCAAGAATGTGAGACCAGATGAAACAAGGAAGTAATTTCAAAGGATTTGTGGGTGCATAGATTTGTACACACCCTGGGGAACTTTCCAAAAGCATGGTATGTAAAAGAAGAAACAAGTTGGTGATTGGGATTATATGGAAAACCAATTTGTCAACAACCTTTCCTTCTCAGATAGCGATGAAAGGATGACCAATTCTTTATAGGTCGTTAAGATATTTCTGCTTACAATTGGGTAGTTAATGGAAGTATGTAGAGATCAAAGCATTTTGTAGCACATATATGAAACATGACATCACGAGGTTGTAGCATGTGGAAGGGTAGACAAAGAACCAGACGAGGATAATCTGGAGGAGCTAAAACATATAACATTCAAGTAAACTGAGGGGGAACATAACGTTAAGGACGAACCTGTGATTGGTGGTTTACATCTAATTCCCTTGAACTTGTGGAAACACAACATCAGGATTTATGAAAATCCGAAGTCAGCCTCGATTGGATAATATTGATATGAGCAGACTACCAAAGAGATCTTATATCTCTTAAAAAAATATGACTACTTGTTCCCTTCTTGTGGAACTAAAGGGGATTAAGGGAGAGGTAGGGGAGATGAAGATTATGCTTAAACCATATGCAGAACCAGTGAAGCATCGACCATACCAGCTAAACCTAGGGGTTAAGGAGAAGGTGAAGAAAGAAATAGATAAAATGTTAGCAGTAGGGCATATATTCCCATTTGATGAAGCAGGGTGGGTTAGTCCAATTTTTATACAAAATGCTACTAATATTCGATTTTGTGTGGACTACTGTAGTCTAAACAATGCTTGTTTTGATGATCCTTTCCCCACACCTTTCAGTGATGAAGTTTTAGACAATGTGGTAGGTAACAAAGCTTATTCTTTTACAGATGTATTATTTGCATATCATTATGTCCAAATTGCATAGGAGGATAAGAAGAAAACCACATTTACCACGAAATGGGGATCTTAAGTGTACCATGTTATGTCGTCTGGACTCAATAATGTGCTAGAGGTGTTTCCTAGGATCGTGATTTTTTCTTTTAGAGATTATATCCACATGTTCCTAGAGGTATACATGGATGATTGGACCGTTTATAGTTTACTGAAGAAACACTACAATCTGTGCAGAGTCATGTTTGACCAATGTAGACAATTGCATATCTCTCTAAACGTGAAGAAGTGCATATTTGTTGTCCCCTTTGGAACGCTCTTTGGCTAGATCATATGCAAGGAAGGAGTGTGTGTAGACCGTGCTAAGGTTGGAACGATCTTGAACATGGACCCGCCAACAAGTGTTAAACAACTCAAGTCCACCTTAGGCCACACAAGGTATTACAAAAGTTTCATCCGCAAGTATGCCTCAACTACCGCACCAATGGAGAAGTTGTTAAGGAAATTCGAACAATTCATGTGGTCAGAATAATGTGATGTTGCTCTTAATATACTAAAGGAGAAATTGGCAAGTGCACTGATCATGGTTTGAACAGATTGGAACAAACAATTCCATGTTCATATTTATACTTTAGGTATTGCCTTGGGAGTCATCCTGGCTCAGCATGGGGAGGGTAATCTCAATCACCCTAGTTACTTCGATAGCATAAATTTATCTACGACAAAGAAAAATTATACCACAACTGAGCACGAGCTGCTTGCAATGGTGTACTCACTTCAAAAATTTTAACATTACCTTCTGGGGGGTCCATTCAAGTTTTTTTCTGATCATTATGCCCTGAAGTATTTAGTGAACAAGATCGTACTCGAAGGTAGTATTTGAAGATTGATTCTATTATTCTAGGAATTTACATTTCAAGTAATTTTCAAGCTAGGTAGACTGAATGTGGGGCCCAATCACATCTCTTGGCTAGAGTCAGGTGAAAGTGGAGGATCCATTGATGATCATTTGTCGGACGCCGATATGTTTCGAGTTGAATTTGTACCAGACTACTTAAAGGATATCACATCATTTCTAGCCACAGGTAAATTCCTGGAGGGACACACAACAACACAACAGAGACACATGGTCATCTGTGCTACAAATTATCAGTTGATTACAGAGTAGCTATGCAAGTTGGGCCTTGATCAAATATTGTGCAGATGTTTCCTTGACCACGAGAGACGGGATGTATTGTGGGAGTGTCATTCAGGGATCGTGGGAGGACATGTTGGTGGAAAGGAAAGTGCAAGTAAATTATTGCAAGCGGGGCTATGGTGTCCCACAATTTTCCGATATGTAAAGGAGTATGCCAGAAGGTGTGACGTTTTCCAAAGGGTTGGAAATCCATAAAACCGAGATGAACTTCCTTTGGAAACAATACGAGCATTTCAGGTTTTTGACAAGTGGTCAATCGACTTTGTAGGACCTATGAATCCATTGGCATGCCACTCCCATGCCATATATATCATCGCTGCCACAAAGTACCTTACCAAATGGGCTGAGGCCACACCATCTAAATATTGCACAAAGATACCGCCACCAAATTCATTTTTGAGAATATCATCACCCGATTTGGGTGACCCCAGAGCCTCACTAGTGATTAGGGGACCCATTTCATTAATGAAATAGTTCCCTCATTACTACAAAACTCCATGATACAACACCATATGAGCAACCTGTATCACCCTCAAGAAAATGGTACTGTGGAGGCTTTCAACAAGATATTAGAAAGGGGATTGACCAAGATATGCTTGGCTAACAGGGATGATTGGGATGAGCGGGTGCCAACTTCTATATGGGTCTATCACACAACCTTTAAACTCTTACACAAACATAGGCCTTTCCAACTAGTATATGGACGAGAGAATATAGAACCTACTGAGTTCTCTAACCCCAACATTTTCATTGCACAATCCACTCATATGATGGAGGAAGAGTCATGTTAGGTCCCTATATTACTAGTATAGTCCCTTATTGTTGTTAGTGTAACCCCCTTATTGTTATTATTGTACCCTTGTAACCCCCATTTTGTTATTATTGTGCCCTTAAATTATTATAGTTAGGTCGGCTAGGATTACATTGTGGCCCACTAGGATTACATTATGGCCCCATGGACTCCTATATATAGAAAGGAGGTTTTGTAAATTGTATCATCCAAGAATTGTCCATTTATGTAATGTATTGGAGGTTTCCCCCTCGAAGAGGCTCATTTCTAAGACATTGATATCTCTTTTATACTCTTTTTGGATCTGGTTACCCAACATTTGGTATCAGAGCTTTGGATTCTAGGGTTTCGCTGCTCCAAACAGGTCATCGTGGAATTTTCGCTATAACTTTTTTTCTACGAAGTTTCAGAAGCTGAAATTTTTAGGGTGCGAAGCTGAAATACTGAGGAAGATTGTCTAAAAATTTCAGATCTTGGTTCGCAATATTTTCGGAGATATCATCTGTGAAATTTAGGTATTTTTTCAGGCTCCTAACTAGGTCATCGTGGCATTTGCGCTATAAAAATTTTTCTACGAAGGTTCAGAATCTGAAATTCATATGGTGCGAAGCTGAAATCCTGAGGAAATTCTTCAAAAAATTTCAAAGCTTGGTTCGCAATATTTTTGGAGATATGATCTGTGGAAGGTAGTGCTTTTTCAGGCTCCTAAATTGCATCTCAAAGAGGTGATCGTGGGAAAAGTTCAATAACTCTCTCTCTGGGAAGTGGATTTGAGTGCCATAAACATTGGTCACAAGTACACAGACTGTAGTTTCTTGGCTATCAATTTTAGAGTCAAAGGACGAAACAGTGACACGTGGCAATTCCTACAAGTTTTCTCTACTGAACCAGTCCAAAATTAGGTCATTGTGGGAGAGTGGACACAACTTTGTCTTGGGGAATCCAAATTAGATCAGACCTGTGGCATTTGAAAGAAGCTTCAGAGGGCTACTACAGGGCTGAATTTCATATATTTAAGATTTTCAATTACAGAGATAATTCAATTTCAATATCGAGCTCCTCAAAGCAAGTAAAAGGTATCAATATTGGATTCTAGAATGGCGCCTAAAAAGAATTCAACACCCATTAAGCCTTCAGAAGGCTCTACCATGACTCATGAAGATGAAGAATTGCAACATGATCTATCAAAATTACAAGAGCAAGTGTAACAAATTTCACTCTCGCAAAGAGCAACAAAAAATGAAATGGAAGTTTTGAAGAAAGGCATGGAAGCTAAGATGGATGGCGTGCAAGCTAAGATGGATGGCGTGGAAGCTAAGATGGATGGCATGGAGGTTGGCATGGAATCTAAGATGGATGACATGGAAGCTAAGATCGATGAGAAAATGGAAAACATGAAGAATTTTCTAAAAGCAGACATGGAAGGTTTGACAAAGTTTATACAAGAAAGGTTTCCTAATGGTGAAAAGATAGTAGAAGAACCTCATGATGAGAACAAAATAAATTTTAATTGTGATTTCATAAACTCTAATGTTGGCGGGAAGAACGACCATATTCCAAAGATGGATATGAGGAAGTTTGATGGAAAGGATCCTGTAACATGGATACTACAGATGGAGCAATATTTTGATCTCCATAACGTACAAAACACACAAAAGGTACGCATTGCAACTTTACATTTAGAACAAAATACATTTGTATGGTATCAATGGCTTTGCTCCCGTAAAAAAATTGTCACTTCGTCAATTTTTACGGAGGAAATGATAGCACATTATGAGGATACAAAGAGCAACACCTTCTTTAGCCAATTGATAAATCTCAAACAAAAGGGTTTAGTGGGGCAGCACATTGAGGACTTCCAAAATTGAATATAAGGGTAACTGATATTCCAGAGGAACACAGGATTGATCTCTTCATAGGTACTCTAAAGGATAACATCCAACATGAAGTTCGTGTTTTGGAACCCGATTCATTGGAGAAGGCATTCAGGTTGGCAAGAAAAGTTGAATGTAAAATTATGGCGACAAGGAAGCCTACCACTCAATTCTATAAAGAAGGAAGTGTTTCTACACCTAGATTTCCACAACCTACAAGGTTGACACCACAAAAATTGGAAGAGAAAAGAGCAAAAGGACTTTGCTACAGTTGTGATAGCAAATACACTAAAGGTCATAAGTGTGCTGAAAAGAAATTATTTTACATAGATTGTGAAGAAGAAGAAGAAAATGAAAAAGAAGAGGATATACACCAGGAACCAGCCATAGAAGAGGAAGAAATGAATCCAACCATATCATGTAATGCACCGGCCGGAATTACCACTCCTCAAACTCTCAAGATAGTAGGACAGATCAAGAAGAAAAGGGTAATAGTGTTGATTGATTCAGGTAGCACCCATAATTTTATTCATTGTAAGGTAGCCAAGGAATTAAATTGTTTCCTATACCCAGCACCAGAATGTCAAGTGATGGTTGCAAATGGAGGAACTATAAATTGCTCTGGAAAAAGCCATAATATCAAGCTAACCATGGGGGAATATGTATTGACTAGTCCAATGCTTTCCATTCCTATGGGAGGTGCTGATGTTGTACTAGGAGTACAATGGTTACAATCTTTGGGGACGGTAGCTTTTAATTTTCAAGAATGTTTCTTGAAATTTTTTTCAGAAGGAAAGGAAGTCGAATTACGGGGTATTGAAGGGAAGCTGGGAAGGATAATAAGCTCTAATGTCATGACAAAGCTTCTAAAGAAAGAACAACGAGGCGTAATTGCACAATTATGCTCACTAGACGTTGCGACATCAAAATCATCTATTTCGGCAGATCTCCAACAAGTCTTGGACAATCATTCCAAGGTGTTTGAAACTCCCAAAGGACTCCCACCTATTCGTGATCATGATCATGCTATTCATTTGATTCCGGGAAGTGTTCCTCCAAACATCAGGCCTTATAGATATCCTTACTTCCAAAAGAGCGAAATTGAACGTATGATTGCAGAAATGTTAGAGGCGGGTATAATTCAACCTAGTCAAAGTTATTTCTTTGCTCCCGTAGTATTGGTACACAAGAAGGATGGATCATGGCGAATGTGTCCAGATTATAGGGAGCTCAATAAGCTCACCATTAAAGACAAATTTCCCATTCCCGTGATTGATGAATTATTGGATGAATTACATGGAGCAATTTATTTTACCAAGTTGGATCTTCGTTCAGGATATCATCAAATTAGAATGAAGACCGAAGATATTCCAAAAAGAGCATTTGAACCTCATGAAGGTCATTATGAATTTTTGGTCATGCCTTTTGGCCTTACCAATGCACCTTCTACATTTCAAGGGTTGATGAATTCCATTTTCAAACCCTTCCTTAGAAAATTTGTGCTAGTATTTTTTGATGATATACTAATCTACAGCAGGTCTTGGAAGGATCATCTCGAACATGTTGACAGGGTGCTCAAACTATTGCAGGAGAAACAATTATATGCAAAAACATCCAAATGTTTCTTTGGAGTACAAGAGGTGGAATATCTGGGTCATATTATATCTCACGAGGGTGTTAAAGTAGACCCTAACAAAATTAAAGCCATTAAGGAATGGAAAGTCTCCAAGACAATAAAGCAGTTGCGAGGATTTCTCGGGTTAACAGGCTATTATCGCAAGTTTGTTAAGAATTATGGGAGAATAGCAGCACCTCTAACAACATTATTGAAGAAAGATGCATTTTCATGGACTCCCGAAGCAACTAAGGCCTTTGAACATCTTAAAGAGGCAATGTGCCTAGCACCGGTCTTAGCTACGCCAGACTTCACAAAAACCTTTATTGTTGAATGTGATGCCTCAGGAAATGGAATTGGTGCAGTTTTAATGCAGGAAGGAAGACCCATTGCTTTTGAAAGTCTTCCAATCAAAGGAAAGTATTTACAAAAACGTATTTATGAGAAGGAAATGTTAGCAATACTGCATGCACTAAAGAAATGGCGAACTTACCTAATGGGAAGACACTTCAAGGTAAAAACTGATCATGATAGTCTTAAACACTTTTTGGAACAAAGACTATCTTCAGAAGAGCAGCAAAAATGGGTCACAAAGATGTTGGTTATGACTTTGAAATAATCTACAAAAAAGGAAAGCTTAATGTTGTTGCAGATGCACTCTCAAGAAAGAATGAAGAGGTGGAAGCATTTCTTTGTGCCATTTCTATTATCCAACCAGATTTGATAACCGAAGCAAGAGATGAATGGAAGAAGGACAAAGATGTATGGACACTCATTCAAAAGTTGCAGCAAGATCCTAGTACATCTGACACATTTAGTTGGAAAAATGATTCCTTATGGTACAAAGATCGCTTATATCTTTGTAAGAATTCCCAACTAAAACAAAATATTCTTCTGGAATTGCACACTTCTCCTTTAGGAGGACACTCAGGATTTTTAAAAACTTACCACAGGGTGAAGAAAGAATTTTTTTGGGATGGCCTTAAATCCGATATTCGAAAGTTTGTGGCGGAATGTTTGGTTTGCCAACAGAATAAAGTGGAAACAATTAAGACCCCAGGACTTCTACAACCTTTATCCATTCCATGTCAACGTTGGGAGGAGATTTCAATGGATTTTATCACAGGTTTACCTAAGTCCGAAGGAAAGAGTGTCATCATGGTGGTAGTTGATAGACTTACCAAGTATGCACACTTTTGTGCATTATCTCATCCATTTAAAGCAAGTAAAGTTGCGACTACATTTGTGGACAGAATTCAAAAGCTACATGGAAGCCCAAGGGTTATTGTGAGCGACAAAGATCCCATTTTTAGGGAAAATTTTTGGACGGAGTTATTTTCTTGTTTGGGTACTCAATTAGCTCATAGCTCATCTTATCATCCTCAATCTGATGGTAAAACAGAGATAGTAAATAAATTTTTGGAAGGATATCTTCGTTGTTTTGTATCTGATAAACAAACACAATGGGTCAAGTGGTTACCTCTCGCTGAATGGTGGTATAACACTTCCTTCCATACTGCAGCAAAAATGACCCCATTTATGGCACTTTATGGATATCATCCACCATCCATCACATCATCTTTAAGGGAAAATTCGAAGGTTCAAGCAGTGGAAGATCACATCGAGCATCAGCAAGAAGTTCTCCAACTCTTAAAGGATAACCCGAATTTGGCACAAAATCGAATGAAACAACAGGCATATCAATATCGCAGCGAGAGAAGTTTTGATGTAGGAGATTGGGTATTTTTACGGCTACAACCATACAAACAAATGTCCCTCAAGCAAGCTAAGAAGGATAATAAATTATCACCAAAGTACTATGGTCCTTACAAGGTGTTGCAAAATATTGGTACTATGGCATACAAATTGGAGCTTCTTGCTTCTTCGCGAGTACATCCAGTTTTCCATGTTTCATGCTTAAAGAAGGTTATAGGTGAAAATCTTCCAGTTCAAACAATATTGCCAGAACTTGATGAGGAAGGAAAAATCATATTGGAACCGGAAGCGGTCATGGAAACAAGAACTCGACAACTACGGAATCGATCAATTTCAGAGTATCTCATCAAGTGGAAGAACTTAACCACTGAAGATTCTACATGGGAGGATGAGAATTTTATACAGAAGCACCCATAGCTACTCAAGCGTTGAGGACAACACTTTTTTGAAGGAGAGGGGCATGTTAGGTCCCTATATTACTAGTATAGTCCCTTATTGTTGTTAGTGTAACCCCCTTATTGTTATTATTGTACCCTCGTAACCCCCATTTTGTTATTATTGTGCCCTTAAATTATTATTGTTAGGTCGGCTAGGATTACATTGTGGCCCACTAGGATTACATTATGGCCCCATGGACTCCTATATATAGAAAGGAGGTTTTGTAAATTGTATCATCCAAGAATTGTCCATTTATGTAATGTATTAGAGGTTTCCCCCTCGAAGAGGCTCATTTCTAAGGCGTTGATATCTCTTTTCTTCTCTTTTTGGAGCTGGTTACCCAACAAGTCAATAATGACACAGTTGGATGAACTTTGGGAACTATATGAAGCTAGGTTCATGGCATATTTCCATCAAGAAGTCGAAAAGCAGAGGCAGAAGGCATGGCACAACATGCATATCAAGTAGAAATCATTTACGATGAGAGGACATTTTCTATTATGCAATAGAAAATTCTTGAAGTTTCCTGGAAAGTTGTAGATGCATTGGTTGTGACCTTTTTTATTGTTGCAAAAGTGAATGAATCAATATTGTCAAGCTTGAGCAACTGGATGGTATCTTACTGCCTGGATAGGTGAATGGTGCATGTTTGAAACCCTTCAAGGGATCAAACAATTCCACTCAAAATTGATTGCATCTTTGAAATGAGACCATAGGTAGGATTATGTAGAGTTAGCTAGTTCCTTATCATGTATTAGTTGTGTATGTTAACTTGGTTGGTCAATTATTTCAGTTTTAGTTGTTCCAGAATAAATCTCCCTTCAGGTATCTTTCAGTTGCAAAGGTATTTTCACCCCACGGCAACTACTTGTGGTCGAGGAACCACACGTGTCAGGCATAATATTTGTAATAATTAGGCAATAGTTCTCCATGTCAATTCAAATTTGTGTTAAATATTTCCTGTAATACTCATAATCAACTTCTAAGTGCCTTCGATCACAACATCATAATTACCCATCAACTCCACCCTCCTTTTCCATTTTTGATTCATCCGAGTCAGGTCCGGCTCAGTCGTCGTCAATGTTAACACGGTTGAGACTGAGTGGGGGAAAGTTGTCGTATTAATTAGTTAAGTGGTCTGGTAATAAACATCACGTCGAGCCTTTTATTTAATATGCATGTCCATGATAAGTCTTTCAGAACCCAGAGCTGAGGTGGTAGAATTTCCAAGTCTAGAGTATGTTTCCAATTTCCATTATCTGAAGCCCAAGTTCAAGCCCCTTATGTTTTGTGTATATCAATTTCATCCTAGAACAATGAAAAATACTATGATCTCTATCCTAGAGGTCAAATTCAATGCAATAATCACGAAAATAGAGCCTCTTTACAGGAAATATGATAAAGAAATGATGTTTGGCAATGACGTCTCAGATGCATTTCAATTTCCAACACTTAAGCGAGAGGTCTACATTGAGCCAGTAATTAAGGCTAATTTAAGTCAACCCATAAAGGTTACATAGTACTTCAGGGGAATTTAGAGGTCAACGTTGTTGAACTTGAGGAGTCTTCCTGTGTTTGGGACAACAAGAGCCATTATGCAGTTTACAAAGATTCTTATAAGTTGGATGCATGGAGGATCGTTATGGCTTGACAATTAGTATCCAATACACATGGTTAACCATCAGAAGCTAACATGCCTATCTACTATTGGGGCCATTGTATCCACTGCATTCCAAACAACTTCCAAGCGCGCGAGGAAGACGGGGAATGAAAACTACTATAATATGTATGATACCTAGAGAGGGGGAAAGGGTGCTCTAATAGAACCAATCAACATGCCCAATTTCAAATTGGAATGTTATATTATTTTCAGGAATCTCATGTGAAATTTATCAAGGAACAAGTGCACATTGGATACTATTTCAGTCGCGAAGAACTGTGTACAGAGCACACAGTTGAATTGGTGCAATTTTCTACTTCAAGAGTTGTTTGAGGCTTGCGGGGACATATATAAGAGAGCCACTCCTTTCATTTTATGGATATATTGTTGTTATACTGGACATGTGGAAATGGCGCCCATCAGAGGGTCGGGAATTGGCTTTAATTGCGGAATACTAGCCACTGGCTCTCTGGTATACACGTTAGCGAACCTCAGGGTACCCAAGCAACAAAGAAATTAACGAGGCCTCCTTTAATGGATGGTACAAGAAGATATTGGATGTCTTCAAGGCCACATAAAGGGTCCCAAAGCTATTATTGGATGATTACTCATTGTAAATATAGTTTGGCATTAGTCATGGAAATTTTGGAATATGACCGAAATGTGTCGATCCTGACATGTTTCAAATAAGGGCCCAAAAGTTAATATTAACTGAAGAATTTTTCCACACAAAGGTCAGTTCCTGGAAGGGAATCACTGGAGAAGTTCATGAGGGAAAGCATTCATATTAGTTTGGAGGGATGGTACCACATCCACTACCGGGAGAAACACCTACAACATCAAGGAATCAACTGGCTGAGGAAACGGTGTAACCAATCATTAAGAGGCTAGGAACGCAAATGCAATCTATTCCGGAAACCATGGTGAGCATCAGAGTCTCGGTAGATTCGTTCCCCACTTTATCTAAATTTCAAAGTTAAAGGTTGTATGATTTTTTGATTGGTACTCCCCTCGTTTCTTCACTCCCTATAGCGTGCCCCCATTCCTAGTCAGAACCTGTAATCACAAACCCCTAACAACCAAAACCTGCAAAAGCTCCAATCGAGTCCAAGAGAAAGAATACGACCACCTCCACCAAAATTATTGATCTTATAGATGAAGAACCCTAGTCTCATACTGCATCACCCATTCTCAAAGAACATCCACCTTCTAATTTCATTGTCACCCTGATCACACAATTCATCACCATTCAGAACCTCCACATCCGCCACCATCTCAGTCACCTTACCATCTAGAACACTGCTAGGAACAAAAACGGAAATGGAGGTTGAATCTGTTGTCTAATCTGTTACTACAATTACTAGTATATAAGTCGCTCCAATGTCCATGCTATATTTGGCGCTTGAGTCGGGTCCACTCATAGTCATGAGATAGATATTACCCTTCCCCTTACCACCGCAACCCATACATTATCATTGCATTTTCATCCCCTCTCTTTAGTACCATCCTGCCTCGCCCCCATCCACACGACTTCACCGATATTTGAACCCTCACAATAGGCGACATCTCCCCAGGGGCATTATGAGAATTCAATTGTCAGCGGATAATTATTGCAGATTCGGTTTCTCGAACCATCGAAAATAAGCCCCAATGATCTTCAGGGCTAGTCCTCAGTACAATTATTTTCTTTTATTCAACTATTTGCATGCAAAGGAGAGGCGTTGCACAACGTTCTAGCCACCAAACATGAGAAACAACACCAACAAATTCTTTCCCTCACCACATAACATGATCACCTGCTCCAAGAAAAGCAGCATCTCCAGGGTCAGCTTGAGCAGATAACTGAAAAATTGCAAGTACTTTGGCCCTCGGTATCGGAAGTAGTGCCTAATGCCCAGGAATATTTTCCAGTTGTAACCTTGTTGAATGTTGGGATCACATCCAGGCAGCATTTCATGATCTAGTCTCGACCAATCACGAGCTCAAGCTGAACCTTGCTGCCACCTGAAGGGCATTGCCAGACCCTACCACCCAATATGCAGCCAAGATCAAACAAAAAATAACAAATGCATCTGACCTAAAAGTATCACTCATCAATGCTGTGAAAGAAGCCCAACCCTTTTACAGCAAGTTCACGACTGCTCTATTTTTCTAGCAAAGAAGAAACAACTTGTATATCCTTTGCGCAATTGTTTCAATCACTTGCTTAATGAGGACAAGGTGCCCGAGACAAGAGCCAGCAAAAGGCTATTATCGCACAGGTGAACGATCTCGAGACCCAAATACAACATATAGAAGATGAATCTACGAAGACCAAGAAGATACTCTAGGGCCTCCGACCATAGATGCAAAATCATTTGGAAACACTTCAACAACTTAATGAAGAAACAAATGTGCAGTGGAATTCTCTACTGATGATGTGCACAACCCAACCCACTACCAAAATTGCAACTTAGTTCCTTGACCAGGAAGCTACCCTCACAGGCGCATGGCAAGAAGCGCTCAAAGCTTATAGTCATTTCAAAAATACAGGCATCGAATCTATTCCTGAGTTGGGTCTTACGTTTAATGAGAGCATCCAAGAGGAAGCAACACAGGAAGGAGCATCGGGAGCATCACCAGCACCAAAAGCATCACCAACACTGGAAGTACCAGCAGCACCAAGTACATCAACAACACGAACAACATTGATAAGGGATTGACTCGGGGATGAGTCAATGAATTGTGGTCGGGGCCTACTAAGTCCTTCATTTTCCAAGGAACTTAAATGACAAGCTAGAAGGATGACGATATTTTGCAAGGATATTTTTTGGGAAGCTGCAGAGGGAGACAACCAGAATGGAGGAAGAAACCCACTGAGAACTAATAGTTGCGGAGGAACGACAGAAGAAGGCAGTCACAACCGAGTGAAAAATAATACTCACAACCGAGCAATAAAAGAAGACGAACGAGGAAGAAGGCAGAGGCTCCCAAAGAGAAATGCCAGTCCAAGCAAGTGCATTAATATAAGGAAATACTAGCGGAAAAGGAAAAAAAATGACGAGAGTACTTAAATGGTGTTGCAAAGTTGTTAGAGCTTGCATTGTGTTTTTTGTCTTAGTTATGTGGTTATGTCCTAATCTCTTATGTTAGTTTATGATGTTTATATGAGGCTCTCGAGTCGGATGTAATGTTATATTGCTGCATGGATTAACAGAAAAGGGAGTTTACTGGGATACATGTACATTGTATGGATGATTACATGGTTTCTTAAAAATTTTAATATGTGTGTATCTGTATGGTATTTCTTATTTGGTTGTTCATGACCTATTTCTATTAGACTTCTAATAGTTATAGTTCAGGGTCCTTTGACTCCCGCATCTCTTATGTGATTCCTCCTAATATCAGATTTCAAGCCTTA
This sequence comes from Pinus albicaulis, assembly GCA_034641835.2. Lineage (NCBI taxonomy): Eukaryota > Viridiplantae > Streptophyta > Pinopsida > Pinales > Pinaceae > Pinus > Pinus albicaulis. Next base: position 1,220,166,757 of record CM076578.1, read on the forward strand.
TCTTACTAAGGTCGTGACACGCCTCAGGTGAGACTGTTTATCTGCCTTGGGTAAGGTGAAAATGTTGGCATTGTGCTAGACTACAATGGAGTTTTGTTGGCCCCTATGCCCGAACCCAGGGTCTCAACTCTCTTAATATTTTTTGTGCCAACGATATGAGAGACAAATCACAAAGATGAAATTTTAAAATAACATGACTAACTTTATCTACAAATATCTCTGAAGATAAATCATATGCAATTAATAACACCCTTAATTCCTGATATATCTTATTTTGATCATAGGTTTCAAAATCATCTGGAAATTCTTCAACAAACTGAAACCAATTGAAGATAGAATATGGAAAAAAAGTTTCAAACTAGTCCTTGATTCTTCCCCGGAATGTGAAAGAAAATAACTCGCACAAAACATTTATATCATTAATCTTATATTTGAAACATTTGCACCAAAATCTATCTAAATGTTTTAATGCGGGTATACTTCCCTCACCGTCGAACTAGAGTTTGGACAAGTGATGAGTTTCCTCATGAGGAATGTCTGGCAATACGAAACTAAATGCATCCTCACACATAGAGGTTTGGGTAAGAGCCATTAATTAACAACACAATAAAAATACAGACTTCAGCACGTTAGCTTGTCTTCTAACCTATTTTCAAACACATGTGAGATGACACAATGAAGGCTTAAAAATATGGAATTATAGAGGCTACAGGTTGATTGATTTAATCAATTAATTTTATGTATTCCCTCCTTCTAACGCCATTTTTTTGACGTTGGTATTGGAAAACCGAGTCAAAAAGGGAGAGACAACCTAGACTTGTTTCAATAATAGCATCATTTAGGGCTTCATTTTTTGAGTTCCATCTCACCAAACACCTCTTTGGCTTGTGTTACATAGTAATTTGTCACCCTGCTTACTTCCCGTCCCTGATCCTGAAGTGCCCTAAGATGACTACTGTGCAATATATCCATCATGGAAAATACATCATGATATTCTTTGAAGACTAACAGAAAGCTGCCTTGAGGATTTTCTGGAGAATCTTAGCTCAAAACCTAAATTTTTGGGTCAGCACTATTTTCCAGTTGCCTACCCATGCTGATGGCAGGTTTCCACACTCTTACTTAGCGCTGCCAGTGTGCTTTTGATGGGAAAATCTACATTGAACCTTTTTGGGCAGTTTTTCCTTAAATGGAGAAGAAGCTTCATGCACTAGAAGCTTCCAAAATGGCGAGAAGGATATGGTTCGATGCAGATATAGTCGAGCTCTCTCATTTGGGGCTCTTGATCCTATCATTAGGGTAATTTCCCTCAAGAAGTGGGCCTTCCTACTTTTTGTATTGATCCCTAACTCCCTCTCCCTACCTATCAGTTGAATCCCATCCTTCCACTACTGTTTGGTCTTACTTGATCATTAATCCTTTGCATCCCTATATTGTGATTATGCTCAATTTTCCATTTCGGAAAAGGTAGGTTCTTATTCTTCTTCTTTTTCTTTGAATACAAGCTAGGAAAGGGTTCATTAGTTAGTCTCATGCGTTGCTAGATCTACTATAGGGCTAAAGAGACCACCTCTATCCGCAGAGGGGATTGTCTTCACAACAAAATTGGAAACTCTTCTGGGGAGCTATAGCCTCTTTATGCCTCCTTTTCTGATTTGGTTTTTGATCAGTTTGACCAATCATCAAGATCTGAGCCTCTTTAGGTCTCTTTAGGTCAGCATAGTGCTTGAATTTTTCTTTAGGATGTCAAGTTTGGTTTGATTGTTGAAATTCTTCTTATTTTTTCTTTTATTTCTCACCCAACGCGTTTTTTGTCTTTATAGAAGCGGAGACATCGTTGTTTTATATAAAATAGTTGCGTTGATCTAACTTTCAGCATGATTTTTCCTTTCATAGGTGCAATGATCGTAAAGATTAGAAAAAATCAGGGTTTCCCTTCAGTTTCCAGTGTGTCTTGGCCACTAAGGTATATTTCCGGTCTAATATGATATGGTACCACTGTGTATTGCTTGATTACCTTGCTTGAGTGATTAATTTGTCTCCTTGACCATGTTTTGTGTTTGAGTGAAGTTTGATCACCCTCTAGGGTTTCTTGGTCAGTTTTCATTTTTTTCGCTTGTGTGTTTCATCAAGAAATTGGTTGACTCTATCTGAGGGCTCTATTGCATTCATTTGAAACACTATTTCATATTAATTTTTGTAGAAATTTGCTGAATAATGATTAATTATCCACCGAGACTATCCTGATCACATACAATTCGAATTTATATGCAACACATAATCTCTTCCACTCAGATCATCAAACATGCGGAAATAAAATCAAGCGATAACACATCAATTCATCATACACATTAACAAAGTATGTATGGGGAAAGATTATAGCTGAAAACCCCGCAGCTATTGTGTATATTATAATGGAGAAATCATGTAACAAAATCAGTACAATACTCCTCACAAGTACTCAGTACTTTCTCATGAAGTTACACACAAACTAGCTTGGTTTTGAACAGGTTACTGGTTCAAAAATCACCGCCAATTGCCTTGCCTCTATTGCGCAATCATGGCCTGTCTATATAGAGATCCAAGGTTCTAATCTCCTTGGCTTGACAGCGCAATCATCATGGGAAATTCCTCCAAGTGTGGTGCAAATCTCATGCACAACTGATGTCGCCACTGATAGCTAACTCCACCCTTTCATCTACCTCTTTCACTGGTCTCCACTGAACTGATCATGCACTGTAGTGAACTGATGTGTTCTTGAGTTGAATAATGAGTTATTAATTAATGAATTAAATAATATTTAATTCACTCCACTCATAACTAATTGATTAGCTAGTTAAAATAATCTCAACTAGTTCAACTAAAATAAACAGAACACAACTCCACTATCTGTCTCATTAACTCCTCCAAACTTCTGCCACTGAAGTCCAACTGAAGTCAACCATGCATGATGCCATAAAACCCTTGGGAACCACGTGATTCCTCTGTCAGATGCATGAGCCACCTCTGCAGCTCGAACTGAAGTGCTCCAAGAGAGTAAACTGTTGTTTATAGTCTAAATATTATTAAGGGTAAATAACATTTGACTTCCCTGTTTTAAGGAGAGGCAGTCTAAAAATAGACTTCGACCTCTTTGACCTCAAAAATAGAGTCTCATATATTTTTACCAACATGACACATACTTCAAGAATCTCAAACTGGAATCCCCGAATCATGCTCCATATGTCTAAAAATAGACATAGTCTAAAAATAGATTTTGCGCCAGAATTTGCCTGCGGGCCCACTTAGTGAAGGCGACTTCATTTCACTAAGCTCCATCATCTTGCCGCATTTTCAACACTCCCTCTCAGCAAGATATGGATTATCTGCAACCCCTATCCTGCCTCTGTGGAATTCGAACTTGCTCCTGGTGAGCGCCTTCGTCAGGATGTCGGCATCCTGATCCTCCATGGGAACATTATGAAAGCATCATGATTCGCCGAACACAATCTCCGATATGATGGTACTCGATGTCGATATGTTTGGACCTATCATGAAATACGATTAGGCCGAGAGTTTAATGCAACTTCCGGGGTTATCAATGTAAAGAGGATCAACAGAGGCTCCAAATGCACCAACAATCCCGCGAGGATCTTCCTCATCCAAATAGCCTCGCATGCCCAAGCAGGCCGCCATGTACTGCCTCCCCGCTCGAACCAGCCACGGACTTCGCTTCCCCGCCGTGTACTGCAAACCGTTGTCGACCCAATGCCGAAAACTCCTCCAAGTGCTCTTCCGGCCCGTTGGGCTCCCCGCCCACCGCACGTTGAGGCTGCAGCTTCCTCCATCCTCCCGTCCGTACCATAGACCATCCCGATGTGTTCTAATAGTAGCTGCGCAATACATGCTTGCCTACCTTCCAAAAGAGCTGGTAGGCTTAACCATAGCTTGCAAAATCGTTAATCAGATAGGCATATACGGTCGTGTATCACTCGCATACATAAGCGACCCCACAACCGTCGATGACAAGGCATCCACTACCTCCGCCGAAGTAGCATCCTCCTTCCTCCAACCACCCGTGAAGAGGAGGTCAACGCTCGCGTTCTCAGACATGTCCCTTCAGACCCTCCCGGCACACTTTCCCCGAGAAACACGTCCTCCGCCACGCCGCCACCCCAATCCCAGGAAATAATGAAGGATGCTCCAAGTCCTTCATCTCAAACTCTCGTGCAAGATCCTCCTTGCATGAAAGTATCAATCAAGCCATCGCGTCAAAATCGGTCATCTACATACAAGACGCATGATCAACAACAGCCTTCCCTTCACCATAATCGGGTATAGGTTTGGATCCGCCTCACTCTCGGGAGAATCCAAGCCCTATAGAAGTGGCCGTCTATCCTGGAGTGTACTGGGCACGAGGTGCTTGCTTCTACCAGACAAGCAGTTTCTTTGAGTCTAAGACATGCGACTCACCGTCAAGATCCAAACCTTCAGTCGCTCTATGTACACCTCCTCCTTAATAACTCCATCGAGGAACGCAAGCCTTCACATCCATCCGATGAATGTGCCACCCCATCTCGCGCTCGAGAGAGCAAGGATCGTCCGTATGGAAGAGTACCTTGCGACAGTAAAGTCTCCTCATAATCGATCCGATCTATGAGGTGCCACGGCGAAAAATCTCGCCTTTCGTACTTCTCCACTCCCGCCGACTCGCCCGCTTCACTTCTCAGATCCATCGCGAACCCACCATCGATTTCCCACCGGTCTGGGACAATCTCCTATACCGTCTCGACGATCGAATCATATTCTTCGATCATGGCATCAACCCATGCGGGTTCCTCCGTACGCCCTTCTCAAAAGAGATGGTTCGTCATGACACATCGGGACCACAAGAGCCATGTATCCAAGGTACCGATCCCAGGATCGCTCTCGTTCAGGTTTCGTGTCAGAGGTGGTCCTACAACCTTCTCTCGCATCCCGAGCCGCCGCCCGCCTTCGTAGTGCGCATGCGCCTCTCCTTCCGATGGCGCTGGCGTGCCTCTTCCGTCTCCCGAACTTCCTCTCGTGGCTGATCCACATCCGACCCTCCTTAGAACTAATGCTCTCATCGCATTTACGCAAGTGTAGCTCCCTCAAGCAAACACGCATGGCTTTCTCCTCCCGAAATTTTATATCCCGTCGCACAACAAGCCTTGCGAATGTCCGACAAATACACCCGATAGTTGTGAGGTGTACGTTGTACCCCACAAATATTCCAACCTCGCCAGCTGGATCAACCTTCCTTCTCGCATCCTTCTTCGTCACATGCATGTAGACAGAGAACCAAAAATCCGCAAATGGGAAATACGTTCCCCGCGTAATAAGCCTCCTATGTACTCATGCCAAAGAACCTTGTGAGGACAACGGTTCCCCGTACATACACTACAACAGACGGCCTCAGCCCACAAGTGAAGGGGTAGGCCCCCAACATGCAACATCGCCCGTGCAGCACCCACGATCGTTTCCGTTCTTCCGCCGCCACCCCGCTCGCCGTGCTATGGGGTGCGATGAGCTCTCTCTCGAATCCCTTCGCGTCAAGGTAACCTCTGAATTCAGCCGAGCGAATTCACCACCGTTATCACTCCTTAGAGCACCACCTTCTTCCCGAATTCCCGACCAAGGCTTTAAACTACGAACTCTCATGCGAATGTATCGCTCTTCTTCCGCATGAAGAAGATCCAAGATCTTCGAGAGAAATCATCAACAAAGACTCATAATACTTGAAGCTGCTGAAGCACCGAGAGGCACCACACGTCCGTGTGAACCTCTCAAGGATCGCCGTGGCGCGAATATCCTTCTCGTGAAAGGTGGCTTTCACATACTTCCCCAAAGCACCCCCGTACCGATCCGACCGCGCAAGAGTGCCCTTAGGAAGCCCACAGGCCCGCTCGCAGAATCTTCAAAGCTCCATGGTGAAGGGGTGGCCCACCCCCGTGCCGCCTTGCCCTCATCATCCCGGCCACCACTTCTCCCGCTTGCATGCCATAAGCTTGCGCGTCTCCATCTACCCGCAACCGATAAAGGTTCTTGGGTCCGAACCTCATCTTCCGAGCCCAAGAGTCTTACCGCGCAGAAGGCTTTTCCTTCGCCTAAGACCACATCATACCCTTTATCCTCCAACATCGCCACAAAGATCAAGTTCTTCTTCAACTGTGTACATGCATGACATCCTTTAGTACAAAAGGGCTTTACTGCATTCTCTAAAAGGATATGGTACCAATACCAATGACCGTATCTACCATCATCGCCCATCTCGATGTGCACACCCAAATCTGTCCTGATCCGAGAACAAATCCCGATCTCCCGTCATATGAAATGACGCATCGCCGTCCAAGAACCACACCGATCCCATCACACTGAGACCAAGCATGCGATCGCTGAAAATTCAAGTCAACCGTGGCGTCAAAGCTTCTCTATCCGCAAATCTTCCCGCTCGTTTGTTCTTCTTCTTCTTTGACAATTGGTAGCATAATGTCCGTGATCATGGCAACCTGGAAAAACACTTCACTTTCGCCATATCCCCGCTTCTTGCCCTTTGCACCGTAATGAGAGGTTTTCTTACCTCCCTTCCTCTTTGCTTCTGCAACCAGCGCAATTTTCCTACCGCCTCCCTTTCGATGAAGATCCATCACGAGTAGTCCTCCTTATCTCCTCCCGCATGAGATCCGCCCAAAGGCGCTCCCATCCCGCAACCTCTCCCAACCATCGACACTATCTCGATATGAGTGCCAAGCCTTCGAAGACCAAGGAGAGCCAGCCGACCACGTCCTCGTCTTCGAGCCACCCCCCACACTTCCCAAATTTCATTCGCATTGAGTGAACTTCGTGAGGTATTTTGGCGATACGGCTCGCCCTTTTCCATCTTGATGTTCCTAAGCTTATCTGAGCGCCAAATTTCCTTGGTCGCTCTTGGTACTGAATAGATCCTTCAAAGCTTTCCACATTAAATATGGAGTAGCCTTTCCATGCGTGCTGATACAATATGACTTTGACGCCCTCCAACAAACGATCCTTCGACACTTCGCCATCTTCTTTTCCATGCTCGGCTCCCGCCAGATCAGTGGGCTTTGGACATCCGTATCTACGTAACTCCTTCAGACCATTATCTTCACGCCTTCAAGAGCATATTCGAAGTCGCAAACCGCTGGAAAGACATTCTCAACACCTAAGACCAAGAAAAACAAAACTGCCGCAAAATTTCAATTCCACTCAAAGCTCAACCGCTTCTAGATTCGGTGGAGAACAAATTATTTAGCATAGATATCGACCGCAAGGGGCATTTACTGACTCATTCTCTCCAAGAAAGATGAATCCTGTGAGGCTACTCCTCGCCCGCATGCGTACTACCTACCGAAATAAGTTTGTAATCACCGTGATGATCAACTGCCCAATAGCTTCGATACCATGTAGAAATTTGTCAATAATGATTAATTATCCACCGAGATCTTGATCCCGATCACATAATAATTCAATTTATATGCACACATATAATTCCTTCACTCGATCAATGTTACGTGAAATAAAATCAAGCGATAACACATCAACTATCATACACATTAACACAAACATGTATGGGGAAAGCTTATAACTCTTGAAAACCCCGCAATTATCAGAAGGGCTTATAATGGAGAAATCATGTAACAAACTCAAGATATCAATTCTCACAAGTACTCGCACTTTCTCATGAAGTTACATAATAAACTAGCTCGCTTTGAACAGTTAATGGCTAAAACTCACCACTAATTTCTGCCTCACATGGATCCAGCCTGCCTATATAGAGGATCCAAGGTTCGAATCTCCTCTGGGTTTGATAGCGCAATCATCATGGGCACCTCCAAGTGTGGTGCAAATCTCATGCACAACATGTCGCCACCGATAGGCCGACTCCACCCTTTCATCTACCTCTCTAATCGGTCTCCACCGAACCGATCATGCACTCGTAGTGAACTGATGTGTTCTTGAGTTGAATAATGAGTTACTAATTAATGAATTAAATAATATTTCTGAATTCACTCCACTCATAACTAATCGATTAGCTAGTTAAACTAATCTCAACCATTTCAACTAAAATAAACAACACAACTCCACTAACCGTCTCATTAACTCCACCAACTTCAACAAAGCCAACCATGCATGATGCCATCAAACCCTTGGGAATAGCTTAATTCCTCGTTGCATGCATGAGCCACTTCCAAGGCTCGAATCGAAGTGTCATAAGAGAGAACAAGTTTATAGTCTAAATATTATTAAGGGTAAATAATATTTGAATTTCCCATTTTAAGGAGAGTGCGCTCTAAAAATAGACTTCAATCTATAGGTCCAAAAAAAAAAATAGAGTCCCATCTATTTTTACCAACATGACACATACTCCAAGAATCTCATACTGCAATCCCCGATTCATGCTCCATATGTCTAAAAATGTATGCTCTAAAATAGATTTTGCGCGAATTTGCCTCAAGGGCCCACTTAATGAAGGCGACTTCATTTCACTAAGCCTCCATCATCTGCTGCATTTTCAACACTTTTGGCTTGTAATTGCAAAGTTGTTTTCATTTGCACCGAATTGTTATCGCACTTAAATTTCCTTTGATTGATCGTTAAACATAGATCACAATTATTTGAATTGAAATATTGAGAGTGTGTTTGTTCGATTTCCCATTTTGAAAGAGGAAAAAGTGAAATCTTAACTTCATTTAGAGCTCTTGGAATTAGTTTGTTCCTCTTCATTTTGAAAAGAAAAAGTGAAAGTCATTTTCATTCAAGTACTTTTGGAACAATTTGTTTTCCATTCGAAAAAGAGAAAGTAAGGAAAGGAAATTTGTGTTTTACTTCTTTGTTCGTTTGGTTAGTTTTGATTCGTATCAAGTTCATTAACCGCATTAGTTTGCATTTGAACATCTAAAGTAAAAAAAAAAAATTGTTTGGTGCATCTTAGTGAAGAAAGAAGATTGCCATGAAGATTGCATTTGGGATAGTGAAAGTGAATTCGTTTTAGAGTTGCATTTCAAGAATTTTGAGCTACATGAGGGGAATAATTTTCATTGCATTGTTTGTCTATTTCATTTCGTTTTCACTCTCCCTCATTACTTTAGAGTTCATTTAAATGAATTGAATCTTATCTTTTCATTTAGTCAAGATTGTAGGGATTCGTGAAATTGTTTTGAGCCTGAAATTGTTACAATCAAAGAAAACTTTAAAATTTATTCAATTAACCTTAAGGAGTTTTTGGAATTAACACATATCTAGAGGTCTAGGCTAGAGATGTGTTCCGACGTCATTAAGCGTAGCAGCTATCGCGCGCCTTGTGTTGCATCCCGGGGGTGATATCTCGTTCCATGTGTATGGAAGTATATAGGATTATGCTCCGTGTATGAAAAGTATAAGGGGACACTCTCATCAAATGGTTACACATTAGGAAAAGTTACTACGGTAGACCGAGCTCCCACGTATCGTCGAGTATATTTTGGGAGACCCCACTAGGTTGCAAACTCCGGCTTGTGTAAATCGAGTCGGCCGCCTTGTAGATGTGATACACCAAACACAACATTCTAGAGATTGTCGAAGGTCCTTGCAATTATTTGCCAAGGTGTATATTGCACATGCGTATACCTCCTCGGTAATCCTTTATGCCTAGATTTATCCTTTTTATTTATTTGTTTAATTTAAAATTCTATCGCCCAGATAACATCCACCGTGCAGATTCTCGACCTCATATTTCCCGATTAATTATAAGTCTTAATGCTCGAAAAATGACTCACCTTTCCCTTGTTGATATTTTCCTAAAGGTCATCGTGGTTGAACCTTCGAATTTTCCTCGCTCCTCTAAAGGATCTCTGCGCACCTCTCCGAGGTTCTCGCAATTTCCACATGGGCCTCTTGAAGCTCAAGGTGTCAACTTGGAATTGTGATAACTATCCAACCACCCCCCCCCCCCCAGGATCTCGAGTCGAAAGTCCCCAAACTTCTACGCTTATGATCTTTCCTCCAAATCTAGTCTACAATATGTTTGTGGTATCTCTTGAGCATTCATATAGTCCTTTTGACGATCCCAACGTTCCTCTTGGTGATTCTCTCCGTAGCATCTCGCATTGTCGTCGCTGTTTTCAACATGGTGTCGAATGCCAACGATATTCCATTCGTGAGTACTCCTCGTAGCATTCATCCGAAACTTCGGCGACCCATATCCCTATTGAGTCTATGTTCACTCAGAAGGTTTTCCAGATTACCACTCCTTATGATAGAGGAAAAGGGATGAGTATGCCCTCTATTCAAGTCACATCTACGCTTCCACCAGCGGTATAATTCTCTTAGAAACCTTGCTCTGACTTCGGGGCCACATATCTATTTCACAACCCCTTTTTCAATGGGTTTCCCCATCTTCTAAAACATTTGTTTCAGATGCGGTTTCCATTTCGCAACCTATTGCTTAACTTGGCTAGCTTATAAGTCAAATGATTCTTTCGTATCATCTCCGGCTCCCGTGTCGCTATCCACGAGCACTTCCGTCCCACCGTTGAGTGGACCATCTCAGCTTTTCGTGCCTCGGGGGGAAATCTCATCCTCTATACGCAGCCTCCCCTTTCAGGTGGGGGAAATCTTAACTTGGAATCAGACGGTCGAGACAACCCATAGCTAAACTTAGTGGACCTTTTCTTCACAATCGAAAAGTTATGTCATAGGAACTCTCATCCCTACCATCTCTATTTGTTTATCAATATCCCGATTCAGCACTCTCAAGTTCAACAACCCCATGTTCAACAACCGAATGTACAATCTCACTTTTCCAATAACCGAATGTACAATACGTATGTTCCGTCCTAACGTCTCACAATGGTATATACTACAAATTGTATCCATTAGGTGTCATTGCAACTAATCCCCGCTTGGTCCTTAAATCCAAACTGCCTCGAACCTTCCCAGTCAAATTGGAACTTACCCCATTCAACCTAGTGTCCAATACCAGAAAATTCCTCAAGATCGGGCCTAACAACCAAAGAAGGAGCTTATATCCAACAAAATCCTATCAACAAATTTCAAGAGGGTGTTTATATTCAACAGGCTTTATCAACAACCCCCATCAAGGACCCTACGTTCAAGCAATGCCTACAACAAGGTACCTATCAAGAACCCCAACCACAACAAGGTCCCTCTCAAAAATATGTACCTTATCAACAACAATGGGGACATTTTGGGTAGTATGGTCATAATCAACCTCATGGGGAAAAATCCTTATCAAGAAGGTTGGAACCCACAAATACGTAACTTCCCGAGACATTTTTCTCCTCATCACCCTTCGGTTTCCATTCCCGGCTACATTGGAAATCTAAGAAGTGTCTACATACAAATGACCCCATCCAACACATGTTGCATTGGCCTCCGGTTCAACTAAAATTCTAGGAGATCGTTTGAATTTTGAAAGAAAATCTAGGGAAGACCCCCAAGCTCATGTCAAGACGTACCATTTATGGTGATCTTCCAATTTCAAGTTGACGATTTGATTAATCATACTTTTCCAACATACTTCGACGGATGTTGCCGACAAGTGGTACATTGAACTTCCTTGTGGTGTCTTCTATGATTTCAATACCTTGGCCATGGCCTTCTCCTCACTCATTTCCGCTTGCATGTTTGGTATGAGATCTACACCCATATTCGGAGACATATTTGAAGCAACCAACCGGCTACTCATATCTCGGTGACCACATTCATGAATGGAGGCGTTGTGTGCCGCCTATTAAATTCGAGATCCCCGATCAATTGTTGACCGAATGGTTCACAGAATATTTTTTCCTAAAATTGGCTAAAGATCTCACTATGGGTTGTGTGACAAGAGGAATTCATCGCTCGTGATCGCATCTAATTTGGTCTATTCCCAATCTGAACTCTATATGAGCTTTTACTCCGGCGCACCGAGGCCTCCAACCGACCCATTATCATCCAAAACTATTGGTATCCCTCCAATTAAGGCCATTAGACAAAGGGCCCATAATGCTAACAAGACACCGAAGGCTTTTTTTAAGTTTAAATCTACTTCTTCTTTCGCACTCTCCACCTCTTCTAACAATCAAGAGTCATGGTAAAACCTATGAGGTTAATGTTGTTCAATATACCGAAATGTGACAAATCCTCAAAAGGTAAAAAGAAGGGGAAAGGTAAATCCAAATACCACACCCCCAAATAGGATTCCCCTAACTCGTATTCCAACAATGCTTCAAAGAGTAAGCCCAAGTATCCGTTTGATTTGTGATGAGGATCATTACACCAAGGATTGTCCTCTACATGTCAAAGTCTCCCCGTCCTCTCAAAGGTGCACTCTAGACACCGATTGTATTGAAAGAATCGTTTTCCGTCTCCGGAGCATACGAAATGATGTATCAACCCTGAATCTGTTCTACATCCGAAAGCTCCTGCTTCTAGTGGTTTGGCATAGAATCTATTTTTGTTGCTACCCAATCGAAAGAGTAATTCGAATCCTTCAAAGCTCTAGTGGAAAAGGATGCTTCAAATATTCCTTCCTTCCTCGAGTTCCGTCCTCTCCGTATTGAGAGATCTAATAGTGATTCCATTATTTCAACCACCTCCCAAGGGTGTTCTTCGAAAGTCATCTTATAATCCGAACGCACAAACCACCCAACATTATAAGATCATAGAGGTTTGTCAAGCGCTGAACATAATACCTTGAAGTCCTCAAGTATTCCACTATAATGGAATGCACTATTATTTGCTAATGAGGGATTCATCCAGCTAGACTAAATATTATTACTTTTGATCTCAGAATCATGTTCCTCGACTCCCATCACAAGTGGTTTTTCGTATCCAAGTAATCGTGGATGGGTAAACCATTCATCTGATTGTCATTGATGAAGGTGCTTTTCCACCCGCATCATGTTTATTGCAGTGCTGTCAACGGCCTCCTTCATTAAGCGCCTAGTCCCCTAACACTGGAGCCTTCAACGACGGTGAGACTCTCAGCAATGAGTGGTATTCTCAAATCGCTGCCAATCAATCGAAGGTAAAATCCAAGACCCGGAAGTAGAGGTGGTGGTGGACACCAACCTCAATTACAACCTTCCTTTCTGGACTTAGTTGGACTCATGAGCTGATTTGCATAGTATCTACCCTTTTTTGTACTTCTTCTAATTTTCTTTCATCAAAGGGAAGATAGTCATTTTCGATCAACTTGCTTTCTTTCCCCAAATTTTTTCAACTGGAAATGTCCCATAAGTTGGGAATATCTCTACTCCTTATGAGATCATCAGCCGAGTCTTTCAAGGACTCGCCCCTAATGGGAATTTCTCCACTCCCCGCCCTCTAATTTCACTCCCTGGTTAACATGATATCATCCGCCACGATCCATGTATTATTCATAGTCCCCACCAAACCTTGACATTTTTGGTGACGTTATACCCCTCTACTCGTAGAACAAATGTATCAAAGTGTTCTTCTACTGGGCTGATTTAAGCCAATGATAACTTGTTTCATCTCTCGACATGTATCCACTTTCCCCGGGTTTGTTCCTAGATTCATATGATCCCTTGAATGATATATTTCCCACTAACAAGAGTATTGTGGAAGCAGCTTTCCTCAAATAAACCCCCTTGGGATGATGGTCATCGTTCCTCGGCTTCTCCCAAGCCTCGGGTGAAATCTCTACCTATTTGGAAACCCATGTTTCATTGAATTGACTGCCCGTCTAACATCCCATTATGGTTCATGGAAAGTGTTGTCCGAAGGAAACATGGGTAACATCTCTCACCATTCCGATCGATTATCATGCCGAGCATAGTCATGTTGGGTTTCGTTCTCCCGATGATATCAAGATTTACACTATTATCTTCAAAAAGTGCATCCCACCCACTTCCTTCGACCCCTTCTCTTTACCGTTTGGTAATTTTCCCACAGGCATTATTTCGTGCTTCGTAACCCCTACTTGGGCAGGGGGCATGGGTACTTCATAGTTGCTATGAAATTTCTCACAAAATCGGCAAGAGGCACACCATAATACCGTAGAACACAAGTTGGTTACAGAATTGACGGAAATCGATTATCCAAGTCTTGTATTGGACTATATCCGAGGAAGAATTATGCTTGATTGCACTACAATACTTTGTACATTAATGTGATTTTAGATTTTGGGGTGATCGTTTTCATAGACATCGCTTTCCTTCCGCTAATTCAAGGCTCCACTTATTGAGATGTCATCAAACCATTATACGGTTTTGTCATGGTGTTTGCCGTATACGTAATCCTATTCGGAAGATAGTACATTTTTCCTTAATGGCGAGTTGGTTAATATGAAAGGTATTTGTCTCTACTAAACAACTAATATCATTTTTGAATATAGTGCGGTCATCGAGCTATTATTAGATACAATTCATTTCGCATTAGCAACTGGGTTTTCTGGTTAGACTCACAACTCGCTATGCGTTACGCTTAAATGGTCATTACTCAAGAAGAAACAATCAAATTTTGTGCATGTATTTACGTGTTCGACATCGGAAATAAATTTCGATTATATTACATATCAACACATTCCACGAAATTTGAATACATTAATAGATGTAATAAAATTACACAGAACACATTCGTGTCATATATAAAAACCAAACTCATCAAACACTTAGTAAAATTAGTTACATCAAAATATCAAAAAATATGTGTTGCATGAAACAATGGCTCCACAAGCCTACACGTTAAAGTAAAAATAAAGGAAATTATCCACCCACATGGTACTCATGGATAGCAAGTGACTACTCGAATAACTTAGATAGTAACCTAAGAAGTTCATTCCAGACTCCTATGGTGTGCCTCCTCGAAAGCGCAACGTATGTCATCAAAAAGTCACAACCTCTAGAATGCCTCTAGTTATCCTCCAGGTTGTGCTCAACCTCTACTACTGGGTATCCTCCTCAGAAGGAGCATCCTCGATCTTTCTCACTACCCTCCATGTAATTAGGACATCCTTCGGCCTCTTGGTCCAACATCCGCAAGATAATCATAAATTTAAATCTCAACACAACTAAAACATCAAAAATTAAAAATCCAAAAGATGAGTTTTTTACCTACATCAACAATTGCACTAGGTGGAAGAGGAAGATTTGTATCTCCTCGAAATTCATATCAAAATATGCATAGTCATCTACTACGATCAACCGATGGTGTAACTAACCGAAAACGTTGTCGGAATGCATTTTGGCCACCTCTCTGTATGCATCATATCACCATCCGAGCAAACTCGGGTCTCTCAAATGTACAACTATACACCTCAATTTGTTGGTACTCGAAACAATGGCATCCGCTTAAAAAAAAAGTGCACTACTATAGATCCATACCCAAATTTTTTAGTCATCCGTATTGCACTTTGTAAGTTGGATTTTCATGTTAGCCATCAAATTCCTCACACCAGCTTGAACATAGTGGGAGAAAAACAATATGCAACATTTTAAACTAAGATTGTGTTTCCTCATGCAATTCCTCGGGCCCTGCAAACTTCATGGGCCATAAGTAGAAATCGTCCTCAAAGGAAAAATGTTGATAGCTTTGATATCTACCTTTCCTCTTGAAGTCTTCTGGGAAGACTGTGACAATGTATCCCAATGAGAATACTCTGCTCTATCACCTCCAAGATTTGTGCCCAATAGAAGTTGATTCTCTCTCCTCTCAATCCCCATTATGAAATGATGTCCATATATCTATTTCGAGCTCTTGGTCCCTAATGATGGTAACACGATCAACATCCCATACCCAATGAGATAGTATAGTAGCTCAAATTGAGGTCTCAGTCCGAGGTTTGAAAGAACTTGAGCAAACCATAGTTTTGCATAGCATTTCGATGCAATGCGGATCTGAGAGCTTCATGATCTTCTACCTTCAAAGCTCATTTATTTCCCCATTCAATAACCATTTCCATCGAAAACACCCGTAAAACATGCATAAATGATATTTTAGGAGTTTTCAACCGATCAAAATCGAAATAAATCCTTAAGAATGGAAAATTTTATTTTTCAAATCCTCTCCGTGCTCAACGCATATGTCGTAATTAAACTCGTGTTGATGGCTCTGTTTATCACCAAAATAGGACCCCACAGGGCCGCCGATCGAATACCTCAAGCAAGGTAAATATTTCAAACCAATATTTTTACGAGGCTACTTCTACCCAAGAGGGCTATCTCAAGGGTTATTGATTTTGTATAAAATAGATGGCTAACTCTATGGTTTGTGGTTTTGTATGTTTGCAAGTTGAAATATAAAGACAAGTTACCATTGGGCTATGGAGTTGATAGGGACAAGATAAAAAATATCTCTTCTTATAAAACCGAGGCTTCAGATATACTTCAATGAAAAGGTAGTACATTTAGAAAGGTCTCAATAACTTAAGGTTCAAAGGGAAGTCAGAGCATGTGTGCATGAATTTCAGTAATGATACCCTCAAGGTACCTCGAAAAGAAAGTAATTGTAAGAGATTCATCAAAGCTTAACACCTAAAGGAATCTGAGCATGAATAACATGAATTGAAAGTAATAAGTCTTTTAAACATTGAAGAAAACATCCAAAGATAAGACCAAAGAGCCTTACCACCATAAATCACCACTTAAAGGAATTCAGAGCATGTTCCCATGAATTCGAGTATTAAGCATAAAAAATATGGAAGTAAAACATATGAGAGAAGAAATAAAGGTCACCGAAGTATAATAAGAATCTCAAATATTTTAAAAAGTCACTTTGTTTTTGTATATATCAATCAATAAATCATTTACAAAAGTAGCCTGGACATCTTTTCCAACATTTGGTACCAAATATACATTATTTATAGGCCTTTTAGCCTTTACAACTACCTTTCCAAGTGGCCAAACCATTTTACTTAAACTCGACACTTAAAACTAACTCGTTGACAAACTTCTAGAGACTAAGACTGACATTTATTCGAAACAAGAGTAAGAGTCCTACTAGGACTAGAACTCTAATTATTACAATAAAAACAAGCTAATCCAAGTCATCCAGAGGAACTAACTTTATACCATGCTTCCTTATCATGACAAGCCTCTTCGTGGAATAACTTTGCCCATCATTTTGGAAAATTTAGTTTGATGACATGGCACATGTTGGATCGTTGTCTTCAAACTCTTTCGACTAAAGTCTCCACTTGGTAAAAACTGATACTTGACATATAATAATTTTCGACACCCGATGATGAGTAACCTTTCATGTGCTTGATCCTTTTCATGCCTTATCATTATTTGTCATAAATCATTTTCCGTTAAAACTCTCAGCAGCTAACAAACAACCTGGCTGTGAAGCACATCCCAAAAGTTGATATATAATATTCTTCTACCGATTTTAACCTCTTGGAAGATGTTATATGACCAAAAAATAAGCTTGACCTTAAACCGCTTAATTCCATCAATTTTTGCTTCTCAAAACCAAAAAGTTACTTTCGTAAAATTAAGAAGAAACCGGCCTTCAAGCTCGCCACTGCCGCGGAATTGCCTAATACTTAGGTAATTAACAAAACTTGCATTTGAGCTTCAAAAAGTATATGAACATGATCGTAGGTATTTTTTTGATTGGAATATAAGACAAAAATATGCCGATATAATTGTTACCTTATTGCATTTTAGTGTTTTCAAGCAGTTTCCTTTGTTTACATCTCCTCTTCCAAGTCTCTTTTTCTCCAATTTTGTTCTCATCGCTCCATTTCCTCTTAATTACGTCACTTGTCTTTGTAGGTTTCTCTTTCTCTCGCTTGTAGGCACCAATTTCCTTTTTCTTGTATGTACACTCATGTCACAGTTGCCATGTCCTTTTCCCGCATTCTTGGCTTTGCAATAGAAGTCTCAAAATGAACAATCCTCTGTTTCGCCACTTTCTTTTCTACTTCATCTATCATCTCTCCGTTTTATATCTCTCCAACTCTTTCTTAGTTTTAGCTAATCTATCTTTGACATTAATTGTTCTATCAAAACCTCTTTTCTACCCTCTTTATAACCTTGTCCTTTCCTTTAGAAGAACCTATCTTAAGTTTTTCGAGTCATATCTCTAGATTTATCGTCTTCTTATCCTCAGATTCCGTCTAAATGTGGTGATATGACAATAACTTCTTTGCTATTTCTCCTATACTCATTTCTCTTATTACTATCACCAATAAGTATCACTTCGACATTTGTGACTAAAAGGAGGGTTTTCGAGAGGTTGAAGATAAACGCCGAATCATCCGAGGAGAAATATATTTTTTACAAATGAGTCCCTTACCTTTAACTTTTTTTAGATGTCTCCATTTTAGCCGCTTTTACTACAGAGACTTCGTTAAATGTCAATGGCCCGTAGGATGTCTTCAAGTTTCCCTTTGCCTTTAACATCTTCTTTAACATTTTGATCTCTTATTTGTGATTCGCAGATACGCCCGTAATATGTTTGGTAATCCTCCTCTTAGTTCTAGTCATATAGATGATGATATGTCCCCAACTAACCATTTTTCTCTACCAAATTCTGCTCGAAAACTTTAAACCTTGATGTTGAGTTGCTTCAATAGCATCGACACCCATTTCTTGCTTCGAAGGAGAGATTTTAGATTTGGAAGCTTTCCTTTGGTGATAGGACATCAAGTTCATATCCATTCATGAATAGAAATGAAGCCCATTCTCTCGTTTAGTTTGTTTAGTTCCTCCAAGACTAGCAATTTCATCAATCCATGATGCAAAATGTAGGTTTCATTCCTTTCAGGATTTCTGTACTCCATTCAGCCTTCCCAAGACTTAAAGAGATAGGAATGGGATATCTATGAGTTTTCCAGAAATGAATCAATAATTTGAAATGATACATATATATGGTTTGAAAATACCCTTCACATGTAAAATACTAGAGATCAAGTAGTGTCTAGTGCAAATTGCCTTTTAAGACAAACATTCTAGGAATTCCTTCAGTCATTTTGATTCCGCATGTTCTAGTTTCAAATATTCATCACAAATTTTCAAGTCAAATTTTGTGGCTTTAAACCACTCCTCTCCAACCCCGGGGAATCCCCACGTAGAGATACTATTCAAGGAATGTTGACATGGAGACAAACTCTAACATTGTAAATGTTCCTCTCAAATTACTACAAAATCTGTGACACTGTGGATGATGCCCTTGCAATTTCTGTTTGAATTCGATGCATCCTGCCTTGTAAACAACTCATGGAAACATCCATTTTCTAAAACCAAGTCCGATTTTAGTTCATAGTGGAATGGTATACCTCTCCTTTGTAAGCTTTCGGGTGTAGCCGTAGCTATTCCTGCAAGGTGATGAAATGGTGGCTTATCTTACCTCTTTACACCTATTTGGATAGAACGCTTGATAACAGAGAGCAACTAAAATGGGATGAGACTAATACAATTGAAAAGGGTTTTTACAGGTGGGGCTGACAGAGAGATGCTTTAGCAAATAATGATGAGTGTGGAAAGATAGAACAGAAAGTATGAGAGTGGAATGAGAGGATGTATAAACAAATGATGATCGACATGGAGAAATCTTTTAAAATGATGGTTTAAATCTAGGCGGGAAGAAGTCCTTGCAACACTAAATCATTCATCATTATTCTTCAAACCATTTAAATATCGGGCAGAGATTTTTGTAGCATGTTTCATTTGATTAGTTTCTGCATTTGCTACGAAACTAGGTGCTTCGTAGCAAATCCTCGTTAATTTCAAGCATATTCACTAATTTTAGACAGCTGGTAACAGATGGAAAATTTTCGGACTTGTGGTCATTTCCAAGTGTTAGCTCAAACATACTCCTCTCGATGTGACTTTGACTCATTTCTAAGACCTAACCTAAGTTTTTAAAATTTAAATACCCCATAAAATCTATAATTGTCATGAGATATTTTGCAAACTAAGAAATTTAGAGTGATATGGCTGATTTTCAAGTACGTATTTGAAAATTTGTAAAGTCATAATGTTGACTCCATTAGGGATAGCATACCCCTATGTTATGCTAAGAACCCATAGCTTCAAGTAATGCCGCAATCATCCTTTTATAAATAAAAATCCGAATTTCACAAAATTCTCCTTCAACCGTCCTTACTGAATCTACCAACCTTGAGCTACATTAATACCTACCCTACCTACCCTATCGGTTAAAAATTTTCTTAGCTCAATAAATGTGAAATTTCCAATAAAGCCAATCATCCGTTTTGACCATATTCGAGGCTCGAATCGCATTCACCAAAATAACCATGATAGAGATGACTAAAAACAGCCTTTTATAATGTATCCGATCTTCATCATGAAAATGAAATGAAATACTGTGTGAAAAATTTTACAGTATTCAACTATAGGGTCAAAGAAGGCATGGTTAGTTTAATGATTATCATGACATTCTATATATTCGCATTAACCGATTCTCAAATACACAAGATTCCTTTCGATATTCTATCCAATTTCTTTTCAACCGGGATTTTCAAAAAATAGTGCATTCTTCCTCAATCTCAAAGGAGAAAGGTAGAAACACACTCTCTTTGTGTTCTACCATATACAAACTTTAGAAAAGAATAATCATGATCAGCAAATTATATGATTGAATTTGGACTCAGAAGTCTTCACTACTTTTCTCAATGTCCTTAGCAACTTCATCCAAAAATTTCATCTTATCTTGTGTATTACACTCAAATGATAGATAAGAAGACAAGGACAAAGAAAATTTCCATCTATTTCTTCATTAATATGATTATCATTCCATTGTTCAAAACCTGAACCGAAGGAGAGTTTGCTACCAAATCTACTCTATCTATCCATTCCTACAAAAACATAAGCCAAAATTTTGCAAATGACTTTATCAGATCCGACAGAAAACTTTCTAATCCACCGTTTTTACATTTCCCTTGAAATGAATCATAGAAAAACATAATGCAAACATCTTCATGTTCGACTCTAAGAAGCCTCTGGCAGAAAATCACGTAAATCTTATATGCTTCAAAGTCAAACTCAAATCATCTCCATTGAATTTTGGACCATTCCTTAAAAAATATGTATCCCCGAGAAATGATTTGGGAAACCATGAATCCCCGAAAAAATTTATACATGCATACCTTGAAATAAGAATGGCAAGATTCGAGTTCTTCATAACTCTAAGTGGAATCACCATGAATCTATGAATTTTGAATTCTTCAACAATGGGAGTCGCCAAGGTAGTTTCAGCCTCGAACCGCATTCTCGCCTCCTTACCTTCAAGAGTTCAACTTCATGATTTTTGGGAGATGTATTCTTCGTGAATTCCGATAAATGCACCAAAATGTTATCACCTACAAAATAGGACCCCGATAAATACGATCAAACTACCTGTTGTAACTATTAAAAACCAATCTTTTCGTTGAGGCTTAGCTCTCAACAGAGGACTCTCTCAAGGGTTATTGATTTTGTATAAAGATAGATGGCTAACTCTATGGTTTGTGGTTTTTTATGTTTGGTGTTGAAAGATGAAGACAAGTTACCATTGGGCTATGGATTCAAGATATGGATAAGATAACAAAATAGCTCTCTTCTTATAACACTAAGGCTCGTATATACTTCAATGAAAAAGGTAGCACATTTAGAAAGGTCTCAATAAATTAAGGTTCAAAGGAACTCAAAGCATGTGAGCATGAATTTCAGTAATGATACCTCAAGGTACTAAAAAGAAAGTAATTAGAAGAGATTCATCAAAGCTTAACACTAAAGGAAGTCGAGGCATGAATAACATGAATTCGAGTAATAAGTCTTTAAACATTCAAGAAAAACATCCAAAGATAAGACCAAAGAGCTCAATTCACCAAAAATCAACACTTAAAGGAAGCTGAAAGCATGTTCCCATGAATTTTGAGTATTAAGAATCAAAACTATGGAAGTAAAACATATGAGAGAAGAAATAAAGCTCAATCGAAGTATAATAAGAATCTCGCCTTCGTAGTTGTCAATTAAGTCAGATATACTAATTTGCTCAAAGCATTTACAAAAGTAGCTATTATGATTACCTTTTCCAACCTTTGCACCTCGAAATATACATTATTTATAGGCCTGCCTTTACAAATACCTTTCCAAGTGGCCAAACCATTTTACTTAAATCGACACTTAAAACTAATCACATCAACTTCTAGAGACTAAGACTGACATCTATTCGAAACAAGAGTAAGAGTCCTACTAGGACTAGAACTCTTAATTATTACAATCAAAACAAACTAATCCAATTCATGCTCGAGAGGAATCCTAACTTTATCTTTATGCTTCCCATCATGACAAATTTCGTGGAATAACTTTGCTCATCATTTTGGAAAATTTAGTTTAATGACATGGCACATGTTGGACTATTGTCTTCAAACTCTTCTTTGACTAAAGTCTCCACTTGGAAAAAAATTGATACTGCTGAGACCGATACTCTTTGACACCCGATGATGAGTAACATTTCACGTTCTTGATCCTTTTCATGCCTTATCATTATTTATTAAGTAAACCGTTCTCTCTCTCGCTAAAACTCGTTTTGGAGCTACGAAAACAACCCGTTTTCGTAGCACATCCCAAAAGTTGATATATAATATTCTTCTATTGATTTTAACCCTGGGAAGATGTTATATGACCAAAAAAAAAATAAGCATTACCTTAAAACTACTTACTTTGATCAATTTTTTTTGCTTCAAAACCAAAAAGATCAAATTCCGCAAAGAAAACAGCCTTCAAGCCTCGCTACTTTGCTACGAATTGCCTAATACTTAGGTAATTCAATAAAACTTGCATCCGAGCTTCAAAAAGTATATGAACATGACTATAGGTAGTTTTTTGACAATATAAGACAAAAATATGCTAATATAATCGTTTACCTTATTGTATTTCGGTTGTTTTCAAGCAAATTATTTACATCTCCTCTTTCCAAGTTTCTTTTCTCCAATTTTGTTCTCATCAGTTCCATTTCCTCTTTAATTCTTCTACTTCTCTTTGTAGGTTTCTCTTCTTCTCGCTTGTAGGCACCAATTCCTCTTTCTTCTATATGACACTATGCCGCAAAAGGTTGTGTCCTTTTCAACAGATTCTTGGCTTTTGCAATAGAAGTCTCAAAATGAACAACTTGTTCGCCAATTTCTTTCTACTTCATCTATCATCTCTCTATCTTTCTTATATCTCTCCAACTCTTTCTTAGTTTCAGCCAATTCATCTCGATGTTTTCAATTTTTCTATCAAAACCTCTTTTTTCGATTTTCTTTATAACCTTGTCCTTTCCTTTAGAAGAACCTATCTTAAGTTTTTCTCAAGTCATATCTCTAGATTTATCTCCGTTTTCTTATCCTCGATAGATTTTGTCTCAATAGGTGATATGATAATAACTTATTTTTCTATTTCTCCCATACCTTTATCATCTCTCTTATTACTATCACCAATAGTAACAATTTCGACATTTCAGACTGTATGAGGTTTTCGAGGTTTGAAGATAAAGCCGAATCATCCGAGGAGAAATCTATTTTTTTACAAATGAGTCCCTTTACCTTTAACTTTAGATGTTTTCTCTTCTTTAGCCGCTTTACTTACAAAAGATATTCGCAATGTCAATGGCCTGTAGGATGTCTTCAAGTTTAGCTTTCAGCTTTTAACATCTTCTTTAACATTTCCTTTGGATATCTTAGCTTCGATTCGCCTCTCGTCATTCGTAATATGTTTGGTAGTCTCCTTAGTTCTAACTTACATATGATGATATGTCGTGAACTAAATCATTTTTCTCTACCAAATTCGTTCAAAACTTTAAACCTTGATGCCGAGTTGCTTCAATAGCATTAACACCCATTTCTTGCTCGAAGGAGAGATTTTAGATTTGGAAGCTCATGATAGGACATCAAGTTCATATCCATTCATGAAACGTGAATGAAGCCCATTCTCTTTTAGTTTGTTTAGTTCCTCCAAGACTAGCAATTTCTATCAATCCATGATGAAAATAGTTTATCTTTCAGCTCTCAGACTCTTATCTCCGCCATCTTCCCGAGACTTCTAAAGACATAGAATGGGATATCTATGAGTTTACATAAAATGAATCCACTATTTTAAAGGATATATATATGATTTGAAAAACGCCCTTCACATGTGTAAAATACTTTTGTAAGACTGTCAGAACAGCAACTTAGAAAATTCATCTTTAAGAGCTACCTAGGAATTCCTTCACTATTTGATCTTCGTATGCCTGGTTTCAAATATTCACTACAAATTTCTTGTCAAATTTGTGGCTTTAAACCCATCTTCCAACCCCGGGAATCCCTGCTACTTTAGAGATACTGTCCGATGAACAGACATGGAGATGGCCAAATTTTACCTTGTAAATTTTCTCAAATTGGCCACAAAATCTCCTGTGACACCGTGGATGATTCCTGTAAATTTCCATGAATTCGATGCATCCCGCCTTGTAAACAACTCAAGGGAAATATCATCTTCTAAAACCAAGTCCGGAGTTGTAGGTTCATAGCATGGTATACCTCCTTGTAAGCTTTCGGGTGTAGCCGTAGCCACCCAAAGGTGATGAAACTATGGCTTACCTTACCTCTACACCTATTCGGGGATAGAATGCTTGATAAATGAGAGCAACTAAAATGGGATGAGACTGATACAATTGACAAGAGTTTTTGCATGTAGCTTCCCGACAGAGATGCTTTAGCAAACAATGATGAGTCCGAAAAGATAAGGTAAAAATTTAAAGTATGAAAGTGGAATGAGAGGATGTATAAACAAATGATGACTCAGATATGGAAAGCTTTGAACATGGTTTAACTGGGCAAATTGGTGTCCTCGCAACACTAAATCATTCATCATTATTCTTCAAACCGTTTAAAGATTGGTAGATATTTTGTAAGACGTTTCATTTGATAGTGTCGCATTTTATTACGAAACTATTAGGTCTTCAGAAAGGTAACCGCACTTCGCTATATTTGAGGTGGACTAGACAATTTGGTAACGATGGAAAATTTGACGTGTGGTCATTTCCAAGTGTCGCCCTCAAAACATACTCGATGTGACTTTGGACTCATTTCCTAAGACCTTAACCTAAGTTTTAAAAAATTTAAATACACCGTAAAATTCATCATTTTATGATATTTTGCAAAACTAAGAAATTTAAGGAGTATTATGGCTGATTTTCAAGCATCAGATTTGGAAAATTTGTGGAGTGATAAATGTGCATGATGGCTTAATGGGCTATGTGCGATCGGCGTGGATCCGATAGGTCAAACCCGTACGATCACCCGCAACATAAATTTTGAAATCCTCCCCTTAACACCAAAATTTCCTAAATAAATTACTAGAATGAAATGAAAATAATTATAAGAGACATACTTTACCCGCAACCGACGGATTGTCGAATGGTGTCCCGATCGGCTACACCGTCATTCGAAGATTGAGGAAAATGGGTTAAAATGTGCTTCTCCAATGCACGAAAGGAAATGGTAAAAATGATTTTTCTTTTGACTATTTATAAGTTTTAAAGATCATTTTGCCATTATTTTATTATTTTTCTTGATATGAGTGATGTATGGTCTTTGTGCAGCAACAAGATATTTTTTAATGGTGAAAGTGATCATTTTTTACCGATGCAATGAGTTCTATTTTATCTCTTTTTCGAACTCATTAAAATAAAAATAAAAAGAACTCCGTTGGAGTCACCATTTGTAATCAGGTGGAACCTAATGATGTGAGGTGCATACAAAGTATATCACAGAGAATCTATACGTACATCATATGAAATGCAGTATCATACAAAATGAATGGCATGCATATTTGTTTTTCATGCATTAAAAGGTGAAACGTAATAGTGATGTAAGTTTAAGTGGAGTATTTTTTAATATTTTTTATGCTCAAGAGAGTTCATAAACTTTAAAGCTAGAATAAGGAGCATTCTTTACAATTAAGTGATAAGGTTATAAAGTGTGATTTTTGAGAAATATATGAGTGAAGTGATCCAGTGGATATTGGTGGTCACCCGCCTATTCCACTCGGGGCCCTACCCATCGGCTCTTTCGCTATTTTCGCCGCACAACTTACTATTTTTAGCAGCTTTTTCTCGTGTCCTAAACTTCCGGGAGCTATTTGAGGTTGCCCAAACGGCGTTTTTTGGGAAAACGGGGAGCAACATCGGTCTAGTTACTGCCCGGGAAGCTGAAACACCAATTTACCCAACAGGGCCCATAGTTTTGGCGCTTCATCTCCTAGGGTTAGGGTTTCGTCATTAGGATTTTCCATTGTTTCTAAATAATAAATAGGCCCTCGAGCCTCATTGTAACTAAGTTCGAGGCTCCGTAGCCACCACATCTCTTCTCAGAGATAGCTACCAAGACCTCTAGCTAGTTTTATTTCCATTATGTCTATAAGAAAATTTCAGCATTTTGATATTAATGAAATGAAGTGTTATTTCACCAGATCTTTGTATTTGAGAGGTTATATGTTTATTTTGTTGCATTCCCGCATAAACTGTATCAGAAGTGACTTTTTGAGTGTTTTTTTTGTAATGGAGTAATAAGAAATAATATGGAGTGATAAGAATTTTTTTTTTGTTAAGTGGAAGTAATTGTTGTAGAGTTATGGGAGAATAAGTGGAAACATAATTGGTGTGTTTTAATGAGTTTTTTCAAAGTGAGTGGTGAGTGAGTTAGAGAGAGGAGTGGATAAATATTTTGAGAGTTCTAAGGGTAAAGAGTGTAATTAATTTTGTAATAAGGTGAAATTATTTTTTTTGAAATTTTGGAGCGATAAGTGATTTTGAGTGATATGCATTAATTTTTATAATATCAGAGAAGGTTTGGAGTGATATGGTGGGATTTGAAAATATTTTAGAAATCGATGTCATCCAAAGCCGTGTTTCGTAAGTCGAAGAGGGTAGATTTTCTTTTGAAAAAAATTCTGTAAAGAGTCAAGGTCAATCAAGTCCATTTCAAAGTCAAGTCACAGCTAAAGTTGTAATTGAAATCGCCGAATGTCAAGTGAGCCGAGTGAGAAAAGTGAGGGTTGAGGTGAAAGATAAGTGCGTATATTGCAGTTAACTTTTGAAGCTAGAGCTTGGCATTATCATTGTTTGTGATGTTGAAAGCGTAATTCCAAGAATTACTAAAGACATTTTTTTGGTGTCTGTATGTCCTAGGTCCGCCCGAAATTGAATAAGGGGACTTTAGGTATACCTCATGTGTGTGTTTGTGATGACGCGTGTTTTTATGTCTTAATGATGTTGCTTATGATTTTTCTAGTTTTGACACATAAATGATCTCATTTAACACACACATAAAGTTCAATGTACAAGCACAACACTTGTAATGAAGTAACTACAAGGAAGGATAATTAAACTCAACACATGCATTTGCACCACTACAACAAATACTCAAAAGTTGTCAACATAAAATTCTACCTCAACAAGAAAATTCACTCAATAAAATCAAGATAATGTGTTTCAAAGCACAAATACATCATCATTATCGCACATAAATTTAATAATTGTAATCTCGAGTTGGATTGTAAGGGTGCACTTTCGATTGAAACCGACATCCAAGTTTTGGTTTATTGAAAGTCAAGAGTGTCAATTCTCTTCAACTAAGTCAAATTAATACAAGTGAATTCACGCTGTTTTATGCGAGTCATTAAAATCATCATAGTTTTGGGTGCATTTTTCGACGTTGTTCTATGAGACCCTTCATTTAAAACACAATCAAGTGATACCCAAGTGGGCAAGTTTTAACTCTTAAACAACACAAGTTCACATTTTCTACAAGCGAGTGTGAATATTCATTTGTAGAAAATTTGAATAATCGATATATTATTCACCGAGATTCTCCCGATCACACACTATTTTAGCTTCATGCACAATACATAATCTCTTCTACCATCTATCATTTAGCGTGAAATAAAACTAACTTGCATGCACACACATTAAAACCACAAACAATCACACATATGAACACAAGATTTCATGGGAAAGCTTAAAGCTGAAAACCCCAACTATCCGTATATTATATGTCATGGAGATCATGTAACAATCATTGTACAAAGTCTTCACAAGCTCAAGACAACCTCAATTGCTACACACTATCAAGCTAGATCTGTTAAAACACATGCTCCAACCTAGCCACTTGATAGCCACTTCATTATGTAATCAATGCTATGGGATGGCTCATTAAATAGATAAACTAATTCGGCTTGTACCGCGCTAATCCTCATGGGCTTCTCCAATATCCGTGTGTTGCAAATATAACCGTATAGTCACACCGATAGTTAACCCGATCTTTCACTCATTTCAAGCACCGGTCTCCACCGAAATCGCTCCATGCATTGAAGTTAACTGATGCATTCTTTAGTTGATTAATGAGTTTATAATTAGTGAATTAATTAATAATTAATTACACCACTCTCACTAATTGTATCAATTAGTTAAATCAATACAAATAGCTCAACTATGTTTAGATTAGTTAAACTAATACAACTCCACTAACTTCCTCAATCAACTCCACCAAACTCCGTCACATGAGTTCTAATCAAGTCTTCATGCAATAGTTCCATGTAACCTCAGAATAGTGTAATTCCTCTGACGTCTCCTCATGTTGACTGTGCACTTAACTCAAGTGCTCCAAGAGAATAAGATAATGTTTAGAGTCTAAATATTATTAAGAGCTAATAATATTCGACATAATTCATTTTTAGACTAAGAATCTAAAAATAGATTCCGCCTAGCATGTCTAAAAATAGAAGTCCATCTATTTCAACTCACCAACCATCCACAAATAGCATCCCGCAACTCATAGAACATGATCCATATGTCTAAAATAGACATAGTCTAAAAATAGACTTTGGTACGAAAAATAGTCTGCGGCCCACTTAGTGAAGGCGACTCATTTCCACTAAGCTCATCGTCTTGTTGCAATCTCAACATCATTCAAGTGAGTGTGAAGTAATCAAGCAAGTCAAGCGAGTGTTCAAGAAAAGGGATCATCATCAAGTGAGTACAACTCAGATTTCAAGAAAAGAAAGTTCTCCACATAACCTAGCAAGGTCTTAAGAAAAGGCATAGCCTTGGTCATAGCTAGTTTGTTACAATGTTGTATATGCCGTCTTGTACAAAGTCAAGTAGAGAGATTTCAAAAGAATGACATTCTCCTGCATTTATGAGCAAGCCCGAATTAAAGAGAGTGAGTCTGGGATAGCGAAACACATCCAACCGATAGAAGTTCTTCACAAATTGATCCTACCAAGTGTCAAGACATGGTGCAAATCAACAAATACATTATTGTCATCTATGGCATCTACACGACAAATGAACCATTGAGTTTCTTCAAATAGAGACGCAACTACAAATAAATGAGTTGCAGAAGAGTGATGCTTCAAGTCTGGAATCCATCCAAACATGATTCTAATTCATTTATCCAAACAAATTATGTCGAAGTTGTTCTGCTCAAATTCTTCCAAGCCCATCATCAAGGCATGGGAAGAAATCCAAAGTATCAGAATCAACGCAGGCTTTGATATGTCAAAGATGATGCCAAATTGCATATCCAAGATTATTCAAAGCCCATTAAGTTCACAATATGTGATTTGAACAAATCATTCTTTATGACGTTCGAGAAAGCTGGTGACAAATAGAAATGCACGCAACTAAAAGTTGCAATCAACCAAATGTTCTCATTGTCAAAGAACCGGCCATATAGAAGATCATCGTTTTGATCTCCATCCTTATCACCATTGTGGCAAGCCCAAATTCATTTTCGTGAGAAATGTTGCAACCAACAACAAATAACCAGATTGAAGATAAATTATGAATGATCAACTGAATGGCCATCCACAATAAAAGATTGTATCAATTCTACAACCACATACAATCACACCTAGTGCAAATTGACAAGAAAAGAAGATGGTACACTCATGCAAATAACGAGGGAGTACACCAACAGAAATCCTACACCCGAAGGGGGAGTTCAGAAAACTTTCCGAAGAATTGTCTCTCCTTTCAACCGACAAAGTGTGGAAAATTTCAATGAAATTACCCGTGGTTGTCGACCGAAAGTCTCGACAAAACCAACAAAAAAATCCAAGTATATTCAACAGTCCCAGTGGGCATCAACAAATTCTCTAGTGGGCGTCGACAAAGAAAGCAAGAGGAGCGCTTTCAACACAACAAAAGCAACAAGGAGTTGTTTTTTACATCATCAAAATGGGCATTCAACAAATTTCGGCTGCGGACAAAGGATTAATTTCACACAAAGGCATTGGGGAATTTGAGGTCTAAAATGGGCTCTAAGGAAAATTATAACAATAGTGGAAAAATTCCACAAGATTTGATGACATCATCAAATTTTAGAGGGAAAATGAAAAAACTCACTTTTTTTTCAATTCATATTTCAACTTATCTCCCACTCAAATTCTCAGCGCTCGTTGGATGCGGACCACCCCCCATCCAAGGAGTGTACCTATTTTTAATAATTTCGATATCTTAAAAATGAGAAATACATAAAAAAAACGTGATTACAATCACGTTTTTTATGTATTTCTCATTTTTCGTGTAGAAGAGTCTACCGAAAGTATGCAACATGGGTTCCTCGATGAGGAATTAAATTCCACATCCAACAGTACCCGCCGAAATTTGAGTAAAAAATTTTGGGAGATAAGTTTAAAATACGAGTTGAAAGTAGTTTTATTATTTATTATTTTTTAATATTTTTACTTTTTTTACTCCAAAATGGTGAATCATCCATTATGGATGACATCATCATCTTGAATCCTATCGGGTTGTTATAAAGTTTATTTTTGTTGTACATTTTTCTTATGAGGTCTATTTTAGACCCCTCAAAAAATTTGCTAATGGACAAATGGATCCTTTGCAACTTGGCACGTGATGGAGTTGTCAAGTGAAATTCAGAGATGAATTAGACATGCAGCTCACTCATGGGTCTCTTCAAATTGCGCTTGTATCCATCTTGGGCAATTTTTCAAGCAATGTTTTTAGGATCAACATGAGAACTCGGGAAGATGGTTCCTCGTTTTCTAGCTTTGGATTTATCATTGAAGGGGGTAATGTTAGCCTCTCTCATAAAACAATAATAAATCCAAAAACAAAATAAATAAATTAAATATTAAAAGTTAGGAATTTGTGCCTAACTCTTAGATTGTCATATATTCCTCTAAGATAGGAGTTAGTTTAGGCAGTCTATATTTGTGTGTGTTTGGTTGAGAAATTATCTCAACCAAGGTGTCCAAGATACATGCACTATCTTGGAGACAGATCCTCATCTATTTAATCAGAATATTACATTATTTTAATAATGAGAAAATATTATGGGAGGAAGTCGTGTGAGGCCGGCCTTTTTTGCCATGATTGTGTTTGTGTATAAATCTGCGGTGTTTTTATGTATGTTAATGTTATTTTGATTTTCAACACTTTAGGTTCAAGGTAAAGAAATTTTAAGAGTACAACAACTTCCAAAAGCCAACCCTAATGGTATGGATGGCAAGTAACGATAAAGGAGAAGCATGGTAGTTTAGGATTTACCATTATGGGCTCGAGATCCACATATGATGGGAGGATGAGCTCAAGGGATAAGAGGTGAAGGCTCCAAGGTGGGATCAAGTAGGATTCAAGCTCTTTTCTATGGAAATAGTTAAAAACACCTAATATTTTGGAAGAGGAAGCTTCGGAAATAATTTTAATTTTCCCAAATTTCTGGTAGTGAGCGCACTTAAAAGGAGTAACTAGTGATGGTCAACGTTGGTGCGTAAGGAGCAACCACAATGAACGTGAGTGGCTAAAGGAGAAGGTGTTGGGTTTAAGAACATCGATTTTGAGCAATTAATCACAAACTTTTTGGAAAGGTCATGCTTAGGGCTTTGTGAAGATATGATGGCAACATGTCTACATGTATGTTGATTGATCCAAACTTTGCAGCCTATCGACCTCGCATGTGACAAAATGGCCTATAAATCGCATCGCACCCTAAAGTACAAAGTCCGAAATGACAATTGATATCTGAAGTGCTTTAATTGGTGACAAGTTCAATCAAGAACAATTGGTCAAAATCATCTATTACAATACATTTTCATCATGATGTCTTCGATGATGTAGACATACCCATGCTTAGCACATAAGCTATTAAAATTTGCAACAAGAAATGTCAAATTGACATCTAGAAACAACATGAAAATGCACACACACTAGTGTGGGATCATAGGTCACACAAGCAGATGGATCTTAGCGACAAATTAGTGTGCAACAAATTTTTTAAATAAATTAGAAATTTAATTGTAATACTATCTCATAACAACTTGCAATAGTTAACTAAGTGTGATAGACTTAGTTAGCTCGAGAATTGATTTGAGA
The DNA here is from genome assembly GCA_034641835.2 of Pinus albicaulis. Taxonomy (NCBI): domain Eukaryota; kingdom Viridiplantae; phylum Streptophyta; class Pinopsida; order Pinales; family Pinaceae; genus Pinus; species Pinus albicaulis. The sequence continues at coordinate 1,220,199,097 of CM076578.1, forward strand.
GTCAAAGGATAAGCATGTAGAGTGATTTGCCACCAGGGTCCAGCTTGCAAGCTTGTAGCACTACCGTAGTGTGGAGTGGGATCAATTAACTCACATTAATTGAGTTAAAATCAATTTAACTAGTTCTAACTGACATGAGCTATCGGAAGATCAAGTGAATTAAAGCTGATTTATCTACCCGCAGTGATCTACCAAGTAACTGATGATTCACTATTTATATTGCATGCATGCTAATTCTCGGTGGAGACCCGGCTGAGATAAAGGTTCAAGGCAAGTAAACTATCAATTGTATTTTTAGCAAACCTGGCCAAATGAAGTTATATAACCACAAGAAGACCATGATGAATTTGTGAAATCAAGGAAGATAAATTTCCTATTTGGGGTTTAATTCTGTAGGATTGTAAAGTAGGTAGGTTGATAACTAGCTATGTGTTTGGTCCATTTTTTCCTATATCAAGGTGAAGCAATTGGTAGAGTGTATGAGGTTGTGGTGAGCAAATGCTGATTATATTATTTCATGATTCCTCGGGTTGATAGTACAATAAAGATGGAGGGGTTTTGAGGATTTGTTTTACCAAGGAATATCTCGTGTTGTGTATTGATTTACTTCTTTCTCTTACTTGCATGTGATTGGGTGACCATGTTTTATATTCCACAAATATTGTAGAAGGATCCAATATCTTTCTTTAGTACATCAGACATGATTGGACAGTCCATTGATGTAATTTCTACATGGTATTAGTAGCTATATATTTTCTACATGGTATCGTAGCACTGTGACCACAACAAGTGGAGAAGAAATTGATTTGTGTTGAACATTATTCAAATTTGCAGTACCTTCTTTGGGGCTATAAGTAGATCAAGATGTCTCTCAATGGTTTCGAGACTCAATATGCACTCGAGGGAAGTTTGAATTATATTGCATGGAAGGACAAGATGGAGGCATTGTTGGAGGAAAATGGGTTGAAGGAATTCATAAACATAATGATATTCCCAAGCCTCGCGCCAGCGCATTCCCAATTTCTTGATTCATGGCGGTTAAGAAGGTAGAAGCAAGGATGATTCATTAGAGGTAGTTCGAGATCACATTTTCTCGAGTCTCCATGGAAAGGAAATTCCATATGCTATGTGGAAGGCTCGATAGATTCGTTTCAAAGCAAAGAATGACCACATAAATCGTGCACTCAAGGACAAGCTCAGGAAAATTAAAATGGAGAAGGGTGACTTGGTGAGCCTAGTACTTCTAGGCCTTCCCAAGAGCCGGCATAGTTACCAAGGCTCATGGAATGGGAGGGAGAAGTTACCAAATTGGGAGAATCTATGGTTAGATTTAGTACAAGAGGAGTTTCAAGGAATACTCAAGGATGGATCCTCATCCAAGATCAGATGATGAGGTGTACCAGCCTTGGCTGTAAGGCAAAGAAGGGAAGAGGAAGTCCCATTCCAAATTTGAGACCAACAAAGAAGGCAAGAAGTGTGACATGTCAATGGTGAAATTTTTCACCGCCATAATCATGGACACTATGCCACAAATTTTCCATAAAAGAAGAAAAACAACAAGAAGGCTCCAGAGTCAGAATGGGTGAAGCTTTTTCTAAAACAAGCTTGAGTTGGACTTCTCTCTCATCGCATGCATGGCATCAACTGTGATGTGTGGTACTTGGATAGTTGAGCATCTTTCCACATGAAGGGAAATAAACAACTCTTTAGTAGCTTGGAGGAGAAGGATCTTAAGATGCACATCGAGATGGGTGATGACAAGAGGTATAACGCTAATCGGGATTCGCATGCTTACTTTCTAGAGACAAATATAAACCTTTCTTATTAAAATATTTCATGTATACCAAAGTTTGAAAAAGAATTTAGTTTGGCTTGCTATGTTGGAGGATCTTGGATATGATGTGGTTTTCAGTGAAGGAAAGGCATTCCTTTGTCACAAGCCACAACACAAACAAAGAAGATTGGGGTTCGTGTGAAGAACCTATACAAACTTGATGTAGATGGTTGTGAAACATTGAGCAAGAAAGGTGGAAGGTGGTGAGCTAGGATACAGCCTTGAGTTATGGCATAAGAGATTGGGTCATCTACATCACACTGCTTTGGGGACCATGCATTTCTACGTGTCTTCCAAAGGGTAATTTCATATGACAGACACATGCAAAGGATGTACCATGGGGAAGGTGAGAAAGCCATGCAATTTTCCCCTTTGGAGAGGGAGCTTGATTTGCATGCATGAGAAACTCTTAGTTCCAAAGGATGAACTCAGGATGTGGAGCTGCCATTAAAGTGAGGATCATGGAGTGGCATAAACCACTACAATAAAAATGGTAGAAGTGCACCAAAGAGGCCGACAGATTGATGCTATATGTGACAGAGCATGTAGGAGCACCTACATCACAAATAAGATGTGAGAAGGTCCCCGTGATAGGTACACTAGATACATGGATCTTATTTATAGGCAGTATTGTGACAGGTCCATCCTTTTGAGGAAGCAAGGTGTACAGCCCAAAATGGGTTGATTCCATGGTGAGGAGTATGACTCCATTATCGTAAGGCTGCATGGGAAGTGGTCCCAAGACCATGGGGGAAGTAAGTGGTCGGATCCAGGTGGATCTTAAAAGGTGAAGCAAACAAAGACCTCCAAGAGGGGGGAATTTCAAACCAGAGGGGTAGAGGGAGTACATGCAACCTATACCTCCAGTGAGGTGGGGCGATGTGCAAATATGATCCCAAGAATAACTAAGTGTGATCCATTGAGGTGGTGTGTCTCATGGATTGAACCCGGCTACGAGGAGCCCATAGTACAAGAAGAAAGGGGAAGGATCAATTATATTGATGCATTCAAATGTCGAGGATGGAAATCAAAGTGATAGGTGTTAGATACCGGAGCGCAAATCGAGTTGGTAGCAAGGCAGAAAGTGCATGGAGTGTATGCCGCTAGCCAGAGAGAGTCCAAGAGACACATAATACCTAGCAAGAAATGGGCGACTTTTATGAAAAATGCATATCTCCGATTCATTTGTTTCCGGAGGCTATTCCAATTTCGTGGGAGTTGCATGTGCGAACAACACTAGAGCAATGTTGCATGCAGAATATTCCAAAGGTACCGATCAAGATAGATTGATTCCTTTATTGTTTAGAGAGAGTGTTTAAATTTGCAACAAGAAACAATGAAATTGGCATCCGTAAAAACAACACATACACGGGGTGTGGGATCGCGCATCACACAAGGATGGGATCCTTACCGACACATTAGTGTGCAACCAATTTTTAAATAAATTGGAAAATTAATTGTAATATTATCTCATAACAACTTGTAATAGTTAACTAAGGTGTGATATGCCATTAGCCTAAGAATTTCGAGTTGAGGGTCAAGGGATAGGCATGTAGAGTGATTTTATTATTAACAATGTGGTCAAGTTGCAAACTTGTAGCACTAGTGTAGTGTGGGTGGGATCGCTTAACTCACAATAATTGAGTTAAAATCAGTTTAACTAGTTCTAACTATCTGATGAGCCAAGATAAGATCAAGTGAATTAAAATAGATTTAATTCACTCAAAAGAGGATCTACCAATATTTATAAATTTCTCTGCATGCATGCTAATTTCGGATACCAGATGAGACAAAGGTTCATGCCAGTAAACTATCGCTGTATTTTAGGCAACCGCCTAGGTGCAATTAGTAAATCCATGAGAAGCACGTGATGAATCGGGTGCAATCAAGGAAGGCTTCGAATTTCCTATTTAATAGGGGTTTAATATTCTAGGGATTGCGAAGCAAGGTAGGCCGAGGGTAATATGAGGGTAGGGATTGTGGTAATTTTTCTTACTTGCATGTGATTGAGTAATCGTGTTTTAAATTCCGCAAATATAGTAGAAGGATCTCGCATTCTGTTTTAGTACATTGCAATGAATGAATCGAGTCCATTGATATAATTTCTCCATGGTATTATAGTTGTGTTAAAGATTTTCTACATAAGATAACATTATATGTACACATCAAGAAGTATCGTCCATTTATGCTAGAGTGTGGACCCATGATTTGATGATTGTTTGTATGATCTTAGCCATCATACTTTGTAATCTATTTACATCTTGAAATTTGTTTCCGTATGGATGGAGCTATATTTAGGTATTCTATCTCTGGGCCACTCGATCATCCAATGTACAAGTCTAACCATGAAAATAAATGAGCTGAAGTTGATGGTAGACACCATCTGATTTCCGTGTGAATAGACGAGCTAAAGTCGAACACCGCACAAATATTTTGGTCAAAGGCTAGTGATGAAAACTTGTTGTCAAGATAAAGGAAAATTTCCATTGGTGTATATGTTCCAAGGTACCAAAGGGAGTTTCTAAGTCAACTTCCTGGATAAAGCCGATGTCGATAGAAGCGACCCATGGGAGGGCCTGATGTATCCCCCATCAATGACAAGAAACAAGTATCACACCGAGACATAATGATGTTTATATGGAACTGGTTTAGGAATGGCATACATGAATGTAGGCTTAAGAGTATTGCAACATAAAACTCAAGGACTTCTCAACATAATTAGATGACGCTTTATGGAGTTGAAGCATGGACCCAAAACCGAATGCGGAGGGTTTGATATGGAGTGATGAACCAAAGAGACAAGTGCAAGAGCTCAGATCCCAATAACCATGGGGATGAAGTGAAAGAGTGTCATGCCCAAGATCGAATCACTGCCATTAATAGGTGAAGTATCCCATTTTCCCCAATTTCCCCAACCAGAGTCTCACAAGACTCTTTTACTTTCTTTACTGCTTTAAGGAGGATAACATATGCTTGATCTCAGAATTTTACCCTTCAGATGAATGCCTCGGTATTTTTACAAACCTCGAGGAGTTGTTTGGTCTTGTCATGTTTGATGAGTCCATCATTGTTTGATGCTATTACGATTCCGGGGAAGAAGGTATAACTCAACTCCTTTTTCATGTTTAGAGCTTTGAAAAAGAGGCAAAAATGAAAACTCCAAAAGGTTCCTTTTGTAAATAGTCTCTTGAGTCTAAAATGAAAAAATGATACTAAGTAGAATCTCTAGCTTGAACACTAAGGTATTCCTTTTCGTAAATAGTTTATCTCGTCCGAAAAGGGTTAAAAATATACTAAGTAGACGTCTGTTTACTTTAACAAGTTCGAAAAGATAAGTGTTCTGTACGTTTTCATGTTTAGGAGTCCGAAAAGAACTAAAGAGGACTCCAGGGGGGTTCCTTTTCTCTAAGTAAGTTTACAAAGCCCGAAAAGTGATAAAAATATGCTCTTCGTCAAAATGACCAATATTTCAACTCAAAATGTCATATTATTTCTTTCAAAAATTGTTAACCTACTCAAAACACCACCAAAAGATTAAAAATATTTGATACATGGAAAAATTAGGTCAAAATAATAAAGTATTAATAAAATAATCATAAAATTGACCCTAAATAGGTGAAATGTAATTTATTTTTTACGCATTTTACCTTCTACCTCTTGGTGAGTGAGCTATGCCGCATTTTTTGTAACAACCTTGGAAGAAATTTTATGTAATAAAGTTAATAAAGGTAAAATAAGGACACGGTCAAGGGACAATTTATTCCAAGCTAATCATGGGGAAGACATCTTAGTGGGCTTTCATTTTGGCTTATTATGGCTAAGAAAAAGACAAAGGCATGAAAAGGCTTAAAAAACACAAAAAAAAAAATTGGCATTTATTTATGAAAATAAAGGAAATTAAGAGAAAAGGGCAGAAAGGGTCACATGTTGCATGTGAGAAGGAAAATGAAGGGAAAATAATGGAAAATTGGAAGGAATTAGAGGTCTCATCAATAAAAATACCTCGAGCATTAGATGTTAGCCTTTCGATCGGGCTCAAACTTTGGAATTAGTCTAAGAGAGGAGAAGAGGCAACAAGAGGAGAAGGAAAGAAAGCAATCAAAGGAAGGACACAAACTTAAAGCAAAGGAAAACAAGGATCAAGCAAGGAAATTTTGGATCAAGCAACCTTCAACGGGAATACTTGTAGGTAGCAGTTGCATGTATGTGATTTCCTAGCTGGTTTTTGACATGCATGGTATGTGCATGTTGGTATTTGGTTCTCGTTGTCATTGGCATGGGTTTTTCTAGGTCGACAATGGATTTTATTCTTGCCTTGCCATTTCGGAACTGATACCGATGTTGCGATGGCACTTTTCTCGCTGAGAATTGGATTGTCAAGATTTTGATCCAGAGGTGGTCTTGGAAAAATTCCCAAGGCCTAGAATCCCTTTAACCAAGCATTGATGGATACACAGTAGAAGCCCGAGGGTGGAGATGGGAAAATTCCTCATGGTATCGAGAAGAAATTCTCGAGAGGAATCCAAGCTCGCTTTGGTTTTGTGATCTTTGACATCGATTTAGGTGAGATCACGATATGGTTAGGGTTGAGGTGGTTTAACCTCTAGATTCCCTTGGTTGTGTTTGATTTGTTTATCCCATGAGATCCCGTATTCATGCTTGGAATAAGGTACAAGAGTGATCGGGTTGAAAGAAATATTTGGTTCATCTAATCTATGGTCGTGTGCTATGTGGAAGTCCTAACTTGGTTGGATTTTTCCTATGTTTAATAAGAGCTAAAAGTTTATCCCGATTCGATGAGTAAATGTAGTTGTTGTTATGTGGATTTAATGGTCATTCTATTTTTATTATGTTGGTTATAAGCATGGTTTATGACAACCTCAAGTTACGATTCATCATGCTTGGTTGATAAAATGAATATTTAATTAATGCATGACCTAATTAGTATTATGGAAACTATCATGGGAGATGGAAATAGTCCTTCTTGGAAAACCTCAAATTTTTAGATCTCTATGTTCGTATATGCATTCATTTACCTCTAGATTTCATGTTCTTCATGTGTTCGACATAATTTCTATCATGGTTGTATTTGGTTAGGTCAATTCGATCAAGAGTTTGTGTTAGAGGCTTTGTCTTGGTGTCAATTATTGTCTTGGAAAGTGTCGTCAACTTTCTTTGTGTATTGGTTTGGAGACTAGCCCTCAAAAGTGGCTTAAATCTCGTAGTCTCTACATAGAATTATTGGAAAATACCGCAAGATTCTACAAGCTTGTGGAGTGCCTCAAGGCCTTGTCATGGGAGCGAATTAGGGGTTTAGTTCTGAAACGTAGGTTAACTCTGTGGATTGACACCTGGGGAGTGATGGATTAGCTCCTTAGGGTCATGTAGCGCCTCGAGGGAGGTATGTCGGGTCTCGTTTTGTCAACTCCATTTCCTTAAGGTTATCTAGGAGGTTGATTCATGTCATAGTATCCCTCAACTCATGTTCGATCGGGAAATTCAAAGGTAGATATGAGAGGTGGCATTACAAGGTGGTATCACAAGATGGTTCAATATCATTTCTCGGGACTAGATGGATCGAATGCATGTTGTTATGTATGCATTGTCATGTATGAGGTAATTGTAATGAAGGATAAGTCATTATGATGCTATTATTATGTTATAATGTTCATGTGTTGGTCGAGATAGAGTTAGAGAGACTATCAAAGTTTTGTGTTGTGTGCACTAGAATTTTGGTAATAGTATCATCATACATGGTCAGGAGGTTTTATTGACAAGGCCATATTGATACCAACTTCCAAGTAAAGACCAAGGGCTAACCTAATATTTATTGGAAATTTTGACTACCAACACATATTATATCAATAATGTTTTTAATGGTTTTACTCTGTCGAGATGTTTCCATTGATATATGGCACGCCATGTACTCACGCGCTTATAGGATATTCATGTTCGGGTTTGTTCTAGCTAGTGGGCTAAACCCCATGGGGTTGGGGCATGGGTCTTGTGTGTTCATAATTAATATTTTTTATGCTCCTAAAATCCCTCCACGTTCACTTGTTGAAGCCCCTCTCAACCTAAGTAATTTATATAAATTTTCAGATCCTCATTTCCTCCTTATGCAAGGGATTTCTGCCATTCAAATAAAATACCATTGTAATTTTGTCAAAATTTTTTTCTACGAAGGTTCGTAACCTGAAATTTTTATGAGGAGAAGCCAAACTGAGAACTGTTGCAAAAATTTCAGATCACATGCGCAATATGTTTGGAGATATGATCCGTGAAGTCGTGGTTTTTGTACTCAAATTCATCTCAAAGAAGTGACCGTGTAAAATCGTCATAACTCTCTCTTTGAGTATCGGATTGGAATTCTCGTAAATAGTGATATACTTTATAGACTGTAGTTTGTAATTTCTCAATTTTAGAGCCAAATGAAGAAATGCTTGACACGTGTCATGCCGCACAAGTTCACTCGTTGAAATAGTCCATAATTAGGGGGTATCATGAGAGATTGTGATAACTCTCCTCTTGAAGAATCCAAATTGGGTCGACTCCCCAGGCATTGGAAATATGACTTAGAGAGGACTACTACAGACCAAAAATTATATATTGAGGATCTGAAATAACAGAGAGATACACCAGATTCAATATCGAGCTCCTAGAAAGCAAGAAAAAGCTAGATCATGTGTTGTCAAGGGTTGCAAAGGACTGCATCTTCTATATAAAGAAAGCAAAGCAAGGTACAAAGGTAGCATGACAAGAAAGAAGAAATCACAAGGTGCATGCACATCACAAGAAGTTCATCATACGAAGTCTTCATATAAAGACCGCATACAATCATTGTAAAGGTATCATTGTACTCAAGTCATTGTAAATACATTATTGTAAAAATTTTACTAGTGTCTATCTATCAAGGGTTGAAGAGGTAGTGTTGGGAGGTCTAGGATCATCAGTTAGGTGGTTGTGTCAAGGTTGGGTTTATGGTCTAGTATATCTTCTTCTCATCATTCTATATCATTGTAAAGTGGATCGTTTTCCCCGGTACGAGAGCCCATTCTTCTTTTATTATTCTATAGTGTGCTAGGTGGTGCTGGGGTGATTGTGGTAGGCTCACGGTGTTGGGGCATCCGTCGATTTGACTACTCAATAATCTCTGGCGTTGGAGTGTCCATCCAAAGGGGGAGTTGGAGAAGAATTCATTTTCTAGATTCTAGGAATTTGGAGCTTTATCTTCAATTGGAGTTGAATATTAAAGAATTATTAAAAGCATTAGGTGGTTTTTGTCCCTAGAGTGGGTTTCCACCTTAAAAAATTGTGTGCATTTGTGTTCCTCTTGTTTGATGCTATCATTGTACAAACACTGATGATAATTGAAGATTAACTAATGCTTTAATTGAAAGGAATATCGATTCACGCCCCCCCCCCCCCACCTCTCAATATTTCCAACAATCGGGATCGGAGCTTGGTTCCTTCAAATAGCATTTTAACAAACTCGGAAGGAGGTCATGGAGCATACAAGAATGGTGTACATCTATTCAATGAAAAAAATAATTATGCACTTTGAAAGGAAGAATGGAGGTCTATCTCAGTAAGGTTACGAAGTATGGGACACCGTTCAAAATGGATTTACATCAACCGCGAATGAACAAGGTAAGAAGAATTTGGTAAATGATGCAAAAAAGCAAAGAATATTATTATCAGTGGACTTATTGAATTTGCTTATCATAAGGTGTTGGGTTGTAAAACTGCCAAAAATGTATGGGAAAAGCTTGAGAATATATATGCAGGTGACTCAAATGTCAAAGAAGCAAAGCTTCAAATCTATAGAGCAAAATTTGAGCAACTCAGAATGAAAGAAGATTGCAACATTGATGCATACTTTCAATACGTTGATGAAATAACCAATACTCTGGAAGGATTGGGAGAGCCAATTGACGAGAAGACTATTATACGGAAGATTCTTAGAACGTTACCAGGGAGATTCAACCCAAAGGTATCGGTCTTAGAATACAGTGCAAATCTCGACAAACTCAGCAAGGAAGAATTACATGGAGTTCTCATAGCATATGAAATGAGACTTGATGAAGAAAATGGTACTTCAAATCTAGAAACTGCGTTCGTTGCATCTAAGAAAACCAATAAGGACAAACAACCTTCAATTGAAATGACATGCACCTGCAAGTGTGAAGAAAAGGGAGATGATGGAGAAGGTCTTTCAGATGAATAATATGCTTACTTTACGAGAAAACTAAAACCTGGTAAGGGAAAATTCAAAGGTAAACTTCCATTGATATGTTTCGGTTGTGGTGAGATTGGGCATTTCGCAGCAAAATGTCCGAGCAAAAGTGATGGCAACTCAAAAGGAAAGAAAGGCAAAAAGAAATTCAACAAGCAAGGAAAAAAGAAAGGATCCAAAAGGAACTTTCTCTCTAAAGAAGATAGCTCATCATCCGATGAAGAAAGTGAGAGTAAAGAAGAAGCCAATGAGAAAGTATTGTTTATGGCCAAGCACAATAAACAAGAAGTATCAAACAATGAAGAAGAAGGGTTGACCATAGAAGAATTTTATGAGGAGGAAATCAAGCTCGTAAAAGAGCTCAATGCTAAGAAGATCCGTTCCAATACTCTTGACGAACAAGTCCAAGGTCTCAAAATTGAAGTTGAAGAACACAAATGTATTGAAGAGTCACTTCAAAAGAAGTTGGAAGAAAGCAACCAAGAAAGGGAAGCATTAGAAGCCGAAGTAGTCTCGCTGCGTAAGGAAGTGAAGAAGGGAAAAACTGTCCAAAACTATTCCAACAGCTCAAGGGCATTGGAAGAACTCATCAACAATCAATGATCTTACAACGACAGAACTGGCCTCGGTTACAAAGAAGAAGAAGTAGGACCTTCTACAACAAAATACAATGAACCTATGAGATCTGACATACATGAAGACTTCATTAGACAAGATTCGCAAGCACATCCTTGGAAGACGATTCCTCGACGAATATTTTCATCCAGGTACCAACATATTTTTCATGGCTATTGTTATTCATGTGGAAAATTTGGTCATAAAGTTGTAGAATGTCGCACGTACCCTATGAACCAATACAATTCCAAGAGATTCTTCAAATATGAACCTCCCAGGGCTCAAAGAAACATCAATAGATTTGAAAATTTAAGAAATAATATGAAATGTTACAAATGTCAGAACTTTGGACACATAGCCAGAGACTGCAGACTTGAAAATCCTCGAGAAGAATCTTTGAAGCCACAGAATGAACGAACATGGAAGAAGAAGAAGACTGATAATTGTGCTCTCGCTCTCAAGGCTCAAAAAAATAAATATGTGTGGTATGTTGACAGCGGTTGCTCAACGCATATGACTAGAGATAGAAGGAAATTTGTATCTCTGAAAGAGAAGAAGGATGGAACCATATCCTTTGGAAATGATGGATCTTCAAATGTTATAGGATCAGGTACCGTCACTCTCGGAAGCAAAGATGTTATAGCCAAGAATTTTCTATTGGTCGAAAACATGAATCACAATCTGCTCAGTGTTGGACAAATGTGTGATCAAGGACACATAATGCTATTCAACTCCACAAAATGTGAAATCAGGAAAGGCAGGTATGGTAAAATTGTGGCTACAGCAAGTTGAGCTCCAAACGACATATATGTTCTGGATGAAGCAACTAAAGCATGTCTACTAGCTAAAGAAGATGAAATTTGGTTATGGCACAAACGAATGGGTCACATAAACTTTGACAATCTTGTCAGGATAAGCAAAAAGGAAGCAGTACGAGAAATGCCGAAAATCTCAAAACCTTCCAACACACTATGTGAGGCATGTCGGCATGGCAAGCAGAAAAAATTCCAATTTAAAACAAAAGAACACTTTGCATCACATCCATTGGAATTAATACATATTGATCTATGTGGTCCTGTGAGAACAAAAGGCTTAGACGAAGAATTATATTTCATGTTAATGATAGATGACTATACCAGGATGACAGCTGTTAGTTTCCTAAAGAAAAAATCTGAAGCATTTGAGTGCTTTAAGATCTACAAGGAGTTGGTTGAAAATGAAACTGATTTGAAAATAAAGTGTTTAATATCAGATAATGGTGGAGAATTCACTTCCACATTATTTCAACAATACTGTGACGAAAATGGAATAAAAAGGCAATTTTCAACAGCACGAACACCTCAAGAAAATGGAGTTGCTGAAAGAAAGAATAGAACTGTATAGGAAATGGGTAGAACAATGTTGAAGGACTCAAAATTGGATGAAAAATTTTGGGTTCAAGCAATTGATACGGCAGTCTTCATTATCAACCAAAGTCTTCTCAAAAATAATTGCAACAAGACTCCATATGAATTATGGAAAGGAAAACCAACTAATGTAAAATATTTCAAAATCTTCGGAAGCAAATGTTATATCAAAAGAGAAGATCAAAATTTGGGTAAGTTTGAATCACGTGTTGATGAAGGTATCTTTGTTGGTTACTCACGCAAAAGAAAGGCCTATAAATGCTATAATCTAAGATGAAAATAGATAGTGGAGAGCATAAATGTTACATTTGACAAAGATGGTGTTCTAGCGAGTAATGATGAGGATCTAGAATCTTTGAAACTTGAGACAGAGGCTGAAAAAGACACAGATAAAATTGTAGAACAAGAAGCAACTATCAATGAGGAAGAAGTAAACAATGATCATCAAGATATACCAGAACAACAACAAGAAGCTCCTCCAAGGAGAACAAAAGAGTGGATTCAAAAGAACCATCCATCAAATCAAATCATTGGTGACATAAATGAAGGTCGACAACTTCGTTCATCAGAACAAGCTCACGTTTCTTTTCTAGCAACCTTTGAGCCTAGTAGTTTTGAGGAAGCTAGCCAAAATGAACATTGGGTAGCAGCTATGAATAAAGAATTGGATCAAATTGAGAAGAATAACACTTGGGAATTAGTTCCACGACCAAAAGATAAAAATGTCATTGGGACTAAATGGGTGTTCAGGAACAAATTGAATGAAGATGGGCAGGTTACCAGAAACAAAGCAAGATTGGTTTGCAAAGGCTATGCACAAGTGTAAGGAATTGATTTCGACGAAACATTTGCACCAGTTTCTAGAATGGAAGCCATCTGAATGTTTCTCACCTATGCATGTTCAAGAAAAATCAAAGTCTACCAAATGGATGTTAAGTTAGCATTTCTGAATGGAGAATTAGAAGAAGAAGTTTACATCGAACAACCTGAAGGTTTTCTACTATCAGAAAAATAAGACTATGTTTGCAAGTTAAAGAAGGCTCTATATGGTCTCAAGTAGGCTCCCAGAGCATGGTATGCTCGTCTTGATGGATATCTACGTCAACAAGGGTTCAAGAAAGGTATTGTTGATAGCAATCTTTATGTACAAATAGATAAAGATAATTTAACAATTGTTTAGGTATATGTGGATGATATAATATTTGGTAGCAATGATGATCGACTAAGTAAGAAATTTTCTACAAAGATGCAAAGTGAGTTTGAGATGTCTTTAATTGGTGAGCTGACATACTTCTTAGGGCTTCAAATATCTCAGCAAGAGAAAGGAATATTTTTATGTCAAGCCAAGTACATCAAGGAAATGCTCAAGAAATTCAAAATGGAAGATTGCAAACCCGTCCTTACTCCAATGGTAACAGGTTGCAAATTGAGCATAGATGACTCATCTAAGGATGTGGATCAGAAGTTGTACAGATCTATGATTGGTAGTATTCTATATGTAACAGCCTCTCGGCCAGATGTTATGCAAGCAGTTGGACAAGTAGCAAGATTCCAAGTAGCACCAAAAGAATCACATATTATTGCTGTCAAAAGAATTCTTCGATATCTAAAGGGCACAGAAGAATATGGATTGTGGTATCCCAAGGGTAACAATCTCATTATTCAAGCCTTTACAGATGCAGATTGGGTAGGAAGCATTGATGATCGTAAGAGTACTAGTGGAGCAGCATTCTATCTAGGTGGTTGTCTCATATCATGGTTGAGCAAAAAGAAAACTTCAATCTCGTTATCTACAGTGGAAGCAGAATACATTACAGCAGCATCATGTTGTACTCAATTCCTTTGGATGAAACAAACTTTGCAAGATCTTCAAGTACAATTCAGTGAGCCTATTCCCATATTCTGTGACAACACTAGTGCCATCAGCATCTCCAAGAATCCTATCATGCATTCAAAAACAAAACACATTCCGATCAAATATCATTTTGTTAGAGAACAAGTCGCTGAAAAGAATATCAAACTTGAGTATGTTTGTACAAAAGAAAAAATTGTTGATATCTTCACTAAACCTTTACCTCGTGAAGCATTTGAATATCTTCATCAAAAGCTTGGGATACTCCCAAGTTCTCATTAGATTACAGTTCTGCAGGACGGTTGTGTGTCAGGGGGAGTGGAAGTGTGTACAGGTCTGTAGGACAGTTGTGGGTCAGCGGGAGTGGAAGTGTGTACAGGTCCGCGGGATGGTTGTGTTTCACGGGGAGTTACCCATTGCCATTGACGTCAAAGGGGGAGAGAATTTTTTAGGAAGAGGTGTGATGATCGCGGGGGGAGTACTTGTGTTGCCATCAATGCCAAAGGGGGAGATTGTTGATCAGCGGTTGTCATTGATGTCAACCCAAGCAGCACCAGGGGCTAACCCAATATTGCATGGGAATTTTTACCTACCAAATTAATATATTATGGGTCAATAATTCTTTTGATGGTTTCTACTTGTCGAGATGTTTCCGTTGATATATGGCACGCCATGTAATTCTTCACGATTTGAGAGATATTCATGTTTGAAGTTTGTACCCCCAGTTAGTGGGCTAAAACCCCATGGGGTTGGGGCATGGGTCATTGAAAAGTAAAAATTAATATTTTTTAAGCTCCTAAAATCCCTCCCACGTTCACTTGTTGAAGCCCCTCTCAACTTAAGCATTTATATAAATTGTGATCTTCATTTCCTCTTTATGCAAGGGATTTCGCTATCTGAAACAGGTAATCGTGGAATTTTCACTCTTTGAATTTTCTACGAAGGTTCGAAGCTGAAATGTTTATGAGGCGAAGTTGATACGAGGAATCTATTGTAAAAATTTTAGATCAAGGTGCGCAATATTTTGGAGATATGATGCGTGGACGTCGAGTTTTTCATGAGGCTCACGAAATTCATCTCAAAGTGACCTTGTTCCTTGTGGCCAAATTAATGTAACTCTCTCTCTATGATATCGGATTGGAATTACGCAAAAAGTGATAGATAGTACACGATCTTTGTAATTTTTTTCTCTATCGATTTCGAGCCAAATTAAGAAAACGAGTGACACGTGGCATGTCATACAAGTGCACTTTTCTTTGAAACATTCCATAATTAGGGCATTGTGAGAGATTGGGTATAACTCTCTCTTCAAGAATCCAAATTGGGTCAAACCTATGGCATTGGAAAAATAACTCAGAGGAATGCTACAGGACCGAAAATCAGATATTGAAGATCTGAAATGATAGAGATACACCAGATTCAATATCGAGCTTCTAGAAGGCAAGAAAAAGCTAGATCATGTGTTGTCAAGGGTTGCAAAGGACTAGACTTTCTACGGCAGAAAAGCAAAGCAAGGTGCAGCAAAGGGTAGCATGACAAGAGAAGCAACCAAGGTGCATAACAGCAACAAGAAGTTCATCATATGAAGTCTTCAAGTGGGCAGCACTGCATACAATCATTGTAAAGGTATCATTGTACTTAGTCATTGTAAATACATTATTGTACAAATTGTACTAGTATCTATCTGCCAAGGGTTGAAGAGGCGGTGTTGGGAGGTCTAGGATCATCATTAGGTGGTTGTGTCAAAGTTGGGGTTATGGTCTAGTATATCTTCTTCTTCTACATCATTCTATATCATTGTAAAGTGGACCATTTTCCCTGGTACAGGAGTCCATTCTTCTTTTATTCTTCTATAGAGTGGTAGGGTGGTGCTAGGGTGAGTTGTAGCTCATTGGGTGTTGTGGCATCCGTTCAGTTGACTACTGAAGAATCTCGGGCATTGGAGCATCCATCCAGTGGGAGCTGGAGAAGAATGCTTTTCTAGATTCTAGGAAGTTGGAGCTTTATTTTCAATTGGAGTTGAATATTAAAGAATTATTAGAAAAGAATTAGGTGGTTTTTGTCTTGGAGTGGGTTTTCACCTTAAAAACTGTGTGCATTTGTGCTCCTCTTGTTTGTTGTTATCATTGTACAAACACTGATAATAATTGAATATTAACTAATGCTCTAACTGAAAGGAATGTTTGATTCACCACCCCCCCCCGTGTTCCCAACACTATGAGCCACTTCACCAGCTTGCTCAAGGTACATGATAAGGATGGTGCTTTTGTGCATAATGATCCACTAAATATGTATTTATATTTCCTTGCCATCCATGTGCAGTCCATTTCTCCAAGAGGGGGCACTCTTTCCTATAAAATTCTTGGTCCATTTGGGGCTATAAGTAGTGATGAGGATGGCTACTCCCTAGGAGATTATGGGGAGATGATATATTATTCGGGGTGTACTCAGTTGGAACCACACATCATTAACTTCTCCAAACATGTGAGAGGATTGGGGTAGCAAGCAAGTGGTTAGGAAACCACTCATCATACCATATTTTGAGGTATTTAGGAGTAATACTGTGTTGGTTCCACTTGAGGGACTATTATCCTCCTCCAGTATTTCATATAACAGCTAGTGTGTCCTTGATTTTGATACCATATGTTGATGATGTTCTTATCATTATTGTTGGCATGATTGAAGGGATGACACATGGATTGGATGTGCCCATTGGGAATTAGATTCCCCACATTTATTATGCCTCATGCTTCAGGGAGAACATTGGGTTGCATATGATTGCTACATTAGACCTCTTGTTTCCTCATGGGATGAGCCATTGAGTTAACTTGAGCACTTGGGAGATGCATCTCATGAGCACTTGGGAGGAGAATTTCAGGGATGGATTGATTGGGGGACACTTGGTTCATGAGGAGAGATTATCACGTGGAGGTGTCACAAGGGAAGGAGGAGAATTTTTGCAACACTCACCTTTACAGTTTCTTGAGGACAAGCAACATTTGGGAGGGGAGGACTGTAATATTCCCAATTAGCTTTCAGCTAGTTGGAATATTAAATTTTGTTTTTGCTTCTTAGATAGAAGAATAAGAGGGTAGGGAGACCCATAAATCTCCTTAGTAGGAATAAAATCACTCCAAATGTGAATAAGGAGCATCACATTAGTTGGATAAATCACCCTCATGTGTGAATAGGGGATGAAGCATGTGGATGGGGTCAAGTTTGACCAAATCAATAGCTCTGGTATGGAGGGAGTGGATAATCAATGAGAGACAGTGTAGTGTGAATGGGAGGAATTCTCCATGAGATTAGTGGCTTTAATGAGTGGGGCCCAAGGTGATAAGGCTCACAATGAATATAAGGAAGGGGAAGGTAGCCATAGAAGCCATATTGATTATTATTATGTTTTTGGTCTGTATGACTTCTTGCACTCTTCAGAAGTTTAGCGGAGTTTGTTGTGTTGTTTCGCACAAGGGTGTTCCTAAGCGATAATCTCACCCTCATCCTCGGGGGACTTCGAGTGCCCACTCAGGAGAGGTTTTTGAGCTGCATTTCCATCTTCCAGCATCAAGCCAAGCTTCAGTCTTCTTATATAGCGCAGTTTCTTCTAGAGTGTTGTGTTGCAGGGTAGAAGCAGTGGAGGGTTTACAGGGCCATTTTCTGAGCTTGTTTTCAGTGGAGGAAGCATTATTTCCATTGGGAGGCCAGCAAGCGAGGTCCTTGGGAATTATTTCATCATTTTTCACTAGGCCAAGCTATTTTCATCTCCTACAACACAGTTTCCCTCATAGAATGTGTTATTTCAATGAGAATTTGTAGTAGAGGACTCAGTGCATCATTTGGAGTGTTTTCTTCTCAGTGAAGGGATAAGCCTTTCACTGGGAGAGTCCATTGGAGAGTTCCACTCAGTTCTACATTAGTTTCATCCACCTCCTTTTAGGTGGCCAGTTACAAATATTATTCAGCCCTAGGGCCACATTCCTGCATTCTGATATTTTGTGTATTTCTGGAAACCCTTTCTAGGTTGTCTTGGAAATTTGTTTTAGAGCCTTGATCTATATTTTTGGCATCTCTTGAGGCACATATCAATTTCCCTATATCATTTTATGTTTCCAGATACATCTATGTCCACTAGGACTGCACTGTATTGATATTCTGGCATTTGTATAGCAACAACTATTAATGTATTTGTCTATGTGATTAGTGGAGGATTGTGTTTTATTTCTTGAGTGACTTGATCCTCAATATTTTATGCTCATCATTGTTGCTATGTTTAATAAGATCACTCTACATTTATCTCACATCTTGCTATATTGATATTCGCTGCTACTTTTCAATTTTTTTGTTCCATATTACTGATTTTCCTATTTTGGAATATTACATACCCACATATGAAATCCACTCATGGCAAGACGACATCAGCCTGATAAAATCCTAATCTAATATGGTGCATATTGATCCACTGACTGAGCCAAAACCAGGTGATAGACCGAGAAAGAGGCTCAGTAAATGCAAAATTGCGCATCTCATGCAATCGCTGATGAATCTTGAGGTTTGAGATTGCACAATGCATAGTTCAGGCTAGAGTGAGGAAGAAAACTATGCAATTTGGGAGCTCAGTGTGGCAGGATGATGGGTTTTTCATTTTTTTAGCCAATTGCACAGTTCTAGAGGGAAAATCATACCGGGTGATTTTATAGTTGCATAGTTGAGGAGCCCAAGGGCTAGGATTGAGGTCTGGGACTATGTAATGCTCAGTTCAGGTCTGGCTGGAGGGAATGATTGTGCAGCTTTGGAGGCCACGACCTGGGCTTGAGCACTAAAATTGTGAAATATGAAATATTGGTGATATGAAATTGATTGTTAGTTAATGTTGTGCTAATATCAGTTTTAGAATTAACATGAAAGTGCTTTGGTTTCCTTATCATACAAGGGTTTATACAAATGTTTATGAGTGAAAATTCATTAAACTTGGTGGGATTTAGTGTATTTTATGAACTTAAAGGCATGGAAACTCAATGCTAAAAATCAACATATTAAAACACAGCAAGCACAAATAACATAGACAAATACATAAGTTTTTGATGAAGGAGTTCACACCTCTTGGGCTACATCTCCTTGGTCCAGCTTCATAGTGATGGCCTTTGTATTAGCTTCAATTATAAAAAAGTGATGTTTACAGTCTCTTGTTTCCTCTGAAACCTACTCCAATGGCTCCAAAACATCAAAATTTAACAAGAATGACTATCATTTCTCCCAATTTGGTTGAAACTTTCCTCAGTTATGGCAAAAACAAATTCTCCTACTATTTCTCCACTAAATCTGAAATCCGGCCAGCTAACTCCACTAAACGTGGAAGTCCGTTGAATCTGGCGAGTCCGCCAAAGGTGTTCGCTAGTTAATTGTGTGATTAATGTTGAGATAATTATGTGTTAAGTGGGGTTAATTGTGTTTAGCGCTAACCCTCACTTATCCACAAATATTGTATTAATATACGGCTTAACGCATTTAAATCTCCGCAGATTGTATCGGAGTCACTTATCGTAGATCGCATATTGCAAATTGCAGCACAGTCACTTATCGCAGATCGCAGATTGCAGTGCAGGCACTTATCGTAGATCGTAGATTGCAACCCTGATATAAATCATTCTATGTTTCTTTCTCTGTCTTGCGATTGTGTTATCCCGATGCAATATATCGCATCGCAATTCTACCACCTTGTTAATGCTTTATGTTGCCTGCTCCTAAAAACCCCAATGAATTTGGTAGGACCCAATTTATCGCTACGTCTCTTACTGCACAATCACAAATCGAAAATCATTTGTTGTTGCCTTATGTCCTCCGCTCCTAAATTATCGATGCGAGATCAAACTTAGGAAATAAGAGAAAAATTCAACTTCCCCAAAAAACATTGGTGAATTTGGAGATGAAACTTGTCACATTGTCACTGGCTGAAAAAATGGATAATATTCCCTAAATATTCTTGGCGTGATAACTAGGCTGCCAAGTCATCAGTTTATCACTATTCTGCACAATTTTTACCTGTTTGGGAAAACAAACAAGAGACCATAACTCACTCATACGAACTCAGATTTTGATGAAACGAGTTGCATTGGAATCCTGGTGATGAGCTCTATGCAGTAATTCTATTCTGAATCATTTCTGAGCACTTTCAATTTTTGGGTAAATACTGAGCTCCTGATCATTCCTCCCCATTAGAAGCCTTTTGTACCCCAAAATATACTATCAATTGTTCAGAAGGTGAGGGTACAAATCCCTCACCCTTTCACTCTCCATCCATTTGGACTTTGAAGGATTTTGTCCCTTGAGTCCCACTTTAAGGTATTCGACATTCCCTCTTATTGAAGTTATGATTCTTCTGTCAAGTATGAAATCTTGTTGAAGTTCATCAAGATATTCTGGAGAGAAATCATCTATTGATGGTAGCTGAACATGCTCTCCTTGATCGTCAATCAAAGGAGGCTCAAACAATCTCAAATTCTCAACATTAACGATAGAATATATTTGCATATAAGGAGGAAAATCTAGCTTAAATGTATTAGTACCAATCTTTTCCAGAATTTTAAATGGACCATAACGGATTGGATTGAGCTTTTACCTTCCCCTTGCAATATTTCTTTGTTTATATACAACCAAACTTCATCTCCGACCTGGAATTTGTGATCAACACGGTGTTTTCCATGCCTTGCCTCATAGCTACTTTGAATATTTTCAAGTTTCTCTTGCACTGTTTGATGTATCAACTGAATTTTCTCAATGAACTTTCTTTCCTTATCTATGTCACTATGACCATCTATAGAGACATATTTCTCAAAGATGAATTCCAAAGGAGATCATGGAAAGTAACCATAACATGCCTCAAATGGCAATGTATTTGCGGAAGAATGCTTATCCCTGTTGTATGCATGTTGAATGTAATGCAAGTTTTCATCACACAACTTGGGATGCTTGCTGCAATAACCTCTAAGAAGATGAATAACTGTCTTTTTTACCACATCGGTTTGAAAATCTGTTTGCAAATGAAATTTTTTACTCTTCTTCAACTTTGTGTCCATCATGTCCCATAATTTTGACCAAAAATTCCCAACAAACTGGGAATCCCGATCACTTACAATAGAATTAGGAAGACCAAAATTAACCCATACATTTTGAAAGAAAACATTAGAGGTTTGTTCAACTGTAATTTTTTTCCTACATGGCATCAAAAGACACATTTTTCTGAACCTATCTACCACAACATACAAGTAATCATGATCTTTCCTTGACATAGGAAGACCACCTACAAAATCCATTGAGATACTCTCCCAAGGATGTAAAGGAACCGGAAGTGGAGTGTACAATCCAAATTTCCTATTACTAGACTTACTTGTTGCACATAAAGAACATCCTCTAGTAAAACTAGATACAATATCAATCATGTGTGGCCAATAACAATACCTTTGGAGATACTCTATTGTCTTTCCTACAATGAAATGTCCAACAATCAATGATGTGTGTGCCTCCCTTATGATATTGTTTCTTTCTCCCTGTGGTATACATAAATTTCCCAAGTGATACAACAAATTTTTATGCACATTATAATATAACTCTTCATTTTGGTTTCCTTGACTTAAGCTTTCATACACATCTTGAAAATCACTATCATATGCATATTGCTCAATGTAACTTTCATGCATAATTGAATTGTGCTTGAGTATAATAGATGAATTTATAGTAGGCCTAGAGAGCATATCAGCTACCTTATTGTAGATTCCCTTTTTGTACCTGATAACCAAATGAAAGTTTTGTAGAAATCCCATCCATCTAAAATGTCTTGATTATGGCAACTTTGACTGTGATTGTAAGTACTACAATGGCTGATGGTCAGTATGGATAATGGTCTCTTTCCCCATCAAATAGTGCTTCGATTTCTTTACACTTTGTACCAATGTATATAACTCTTTATCATAGGTGGGATAATTAGTCACGGTTCCATTAAAAATTTCAGAATGAAACGGAATAGGCTTACCATGTTGCATGCTCCCATAGCATAATCACTTGAATCTGTTTGGATCTCAAATGGATGTCTAAGATCCGAAAGTGCTAATACCGGAAGTGCTAATACACTTTTCAATGCATGTAGCGGAGCTGCAATGGAAGAAAAATTAGCAATGAATTTCCTCCAACTCTGTGCTGCCCCAAGAAAGATTCTTACCTCTGTAATTGTATTGGGCTTGGGCTAATTCAGAATGACCTCTACTTTCAAATGAAGGATATTCAACTCACATCCTCCAACAATGTGTCCCAAATACACTAAATAAGTGTTACCAAACTCGCACTTCGACATCTTTAAAAACAATTTCTCTTTTTTCAAAACATCAAATACCTTGTTCACATGCATGAAATGTTCTTCTCTTGATTTGTTGAATATAATTATGTCATATAAGTAAAAAATGAATAATTCATCTAGAAATGGTCTAAGACATCATTCATGACTCTCATGAAAGTAGTTGGAGCATTTCTTAGACCAAATGCCATAACTAACCACTCAAACAATCCTTGTCTATTTTTGAAAGAAGTTTTCCAAATGTCCTCTTCGGCTATTCTAACTTGATGATAACCACTTTGCAAGTCTATCTTAGTGAAATATCTTGCATACTTCAACTAAACTAGAAAATCATCAATTCATGGGAGTGGGTAGTGATTCTTTACCATGATTTACTTCAGTGCACGAAAATCAATGCACATGCGCTAAGTCTCATCCTTCTTTGGTACCAAAACAATTGGTGAACCACATGGTGAAGTAGATGGGCATATGATACCTTTGTTTAGTAATTCTTTAATTTTCTTCTTGATTTCCAAACTCTCCATAATTGACATGCGATAAATACCAATGTTTGGAAGTGGAACATCCTACTGCAACTGAATCTCATGTTAAATTCCTCGCTTGGGAGGTAACCCATTTAGTCCTTTAAACATCTCACCATGCTGACTTACCATATCAAAAAAATTAGATTTCAATTTTTCATCACATCCTTCAAAATATTCATATTCAACATCATCCTTTTTCTTGATCATGAGAAGTACAAAATTTTACTTGCATTAACTAGCCTCTTCATTTTCCCTACATTAACTAAAGAAATATTCAGTTTCTTGTGATGAGCTCTCACAATATACTCCACCCTTTCCTTAATAAAATGATATTTTTTCTCATGGAGATAAAACATCGCTTTATTGTCATACAAATATGGACTTCCAAGATAATCATGGAAATATCAAGTGGAACCACATCTAACTCGACTTCAACAAAAACGTTTGCAGTAATAGCAAATCTAAATATGCATTTCCTTGTAACCTGTAAATTGGACTTATTAAATATCTATCCCAAAGGGTATGGTTTATGATGTGGTACGGTTTCAAGGTTAAGATTTTTTACTAAGTCTTCTGAAATCAGGTTTTCTCGTGACCCACTATCAAACAATGCATCAATCTTTGTATGATTTGAAATCACTCTAACATGGAACAATTATATCCCTGTGTCTTAATTTGGAGCATTTTTGTGACTATTTAAGGAACTAGTACTTGCTATGGCTTCCTTTCCTTTGTTAACCATGGCTACTATCTTGGTCTCCTCTCCTGAATCAAATCTAAGATCTTGTTGTGTGGTGGTATTAATATTTTGTTTCCCTTTTTTATTTGGTTTCTTTGGCCTTCGCTTGGGATCTAGTTTCCAACAATGGGCTTCATCATGCCCCTCTTTGGAACAATGTTTACATGTAATTTTCTCCCCTTCTTTCATGATGCTTGCATTCTTCTTTCCCTTCCATTTTCCTCCCTTATATTTTCCCTTACCCTTGAATGGAGCTTCACTAATTTTCTTCCATTTTCAAAAAGTTCAGTTTTTAGTCAAGTAAGTCAATATTGAGGCAATTTTTAGTCATTTGAGTTTGCATTGAGTTAGTCTATTTTTCTAAGTTGTTAGTTTTTAGTCATGTTATTGTTTGAGTTTTGATCGTATTGGCCCAATGGAAGAGGCACTGATATGAAAAATACAGAGTTCTGTGGTTCTTGACACCTCTTTCAGATCTCTGATCCCCAATAAGGCCAATGTTAGTGTCAGTATTTGCATACTACCCTCAGTGATAAAAAATACTCTTTTAATATCATTTTAGGAGTCTCACTCAGAAATTTTTGTCATTCCACCTAGGTCTTCATTCAAAAATTTACTCATTGATGGTAGTCCTAAGTCTAAAAACATCACTCCTCCTAAAAATTTATAATTTCTAGCCCACCTTCATGTCTTATTGAGCATACTTTAGTCATGAATGTCCATTTCATCATGTCAATATGTCAGTCAGGTCATCATGAAGTCTGGTCACTCAAGGTCTTCATTAGGTCTCTAGGTTTTCATTTTTTCCAAGGTCTTCATTAGGTCTCTTTTGCGCTGCGTGTTTTCTTTGTCAATTGTATGTTTTCTCGATCTATAGCAAACTCCATAACGCCATCCAAATAACAACGCCATCCAAATATCAGCACACAGCCTTCAATATTCAACAACAGTGCATTCAACCTCTAGTAAGCAAGTAAGGTCTCCTCTTGAAATCTATTTTGTGGTGTTTGTCTTTGTTTTGAAAGATTTGGTGTCTTAATTGCTTTTGAAACCCTATTTTACTCTCAATTCCCAATTTCACTTCTGATTTCATTCCCAAAAACCCCACATTCCTTTCCCTTATCACTGTTATTCCTATTTCAAACCCTATATCACATAATCCCCTTTCCCTAAACCTTTCATCCCCAAACCCTAAACCCTAGGCTACTCACTTTCCTAGGCTTCAAAAATCCATAAAATTTAATTAAATTCCCTATTCCAATTCCCTCATCATTTCCTACTCCCTGTCATCTCCCTCAAATCAAAAATCTCTTCCCCCATCTCCCTAAATTTCCTCACACTATTCCCCACTCCCTTTACTTACATTCCACTATCACCACATCTCCCTAGGGTTTCATACTAAGAAACATATGGAAGAAGAACATAACATAAACTACAGTGAGGGAGAACAAATAAAGGAGAAGAAGTCAAGCAGAGGAGGGAGAAACCTTAGACTTGAGCCAACAAATACCAGGGAACTCATGGCATCTCCTGTAACTGTAACATGTTTTAAGTATGTAATCTATTTTGAATTCTGTGAGAAATTACAAAGGGCCCAGCATCATCCTATGTTGACCAAAATATTCATATCCAATCTCCATGACAACCAGGTAACACTTGCTGGTGTCACTTTCACTTTGTCCACTACCATCATATCAGTTGCCACTAGAATCACGAATGCTGGGGGAAAATAGTTCAAGCAAACAGACTTGGAGGAGCAATACTATGAGACATACATTAAAACTAGATACAATAATGAAAGAAAGAGGATTTTTCCTTTCTCTTACCTCCTGGAGAGATATGCTCCCATGAAGAAAATCATCATGAAATAGTTTTCTTGTGAAGTTAGGTTCTATAGACTTTATACCTATCACATCCAGCTACTTATGCACTTCACAAGGGTCAATCTAATCAACATACCTTATTTCATCCTCTGGAGCATTGACAAGATGGCATTTCTGCCCAAAAGAGAGATTATGACCACCAAATGCAAAGTCTTTTTCACCACTCCCTCATCAAAATCATAGTCCTCCATCACCTCAAACAATTAAACATTTCATGGAGTACTTTCATAGCTAATGACATATTCACTACTCAACCTAGTCAGCATGCCCAAAATTTTCCTTCATCATCTCATACTTCCACATCCATTCCTCCATCTCAGCCCACAATTCATGCATCATCGTCATATCAGTCTCCTTCATCTATTTCACCACCATCATCTCCATCCCACATTGAGACAAGATCACCTAGCAGAGTTGAAATGAGTGAGCCTCAAAATTCTAAGCAAGTTGAGATATAGTTATTGGAAAAAACATACTAGAGAGGTCACAGGCAAGTGTTTTCCCCACAGATTGTGGGGGGGGCCTTGCCTTCTACATCAAAAAATCAAGTAGATAAAGGGAAACAAAAGATGGCAGAGGCAGAAATTTAGGCAGAGATCAAACATGAGGAGAAAGACCTCTATGAGATAGAATAGGATTTTGATCTTGTTGACCTAGATGAGCATGATGATGATGAGATCACTAGCATAATCATCAAGGATAAATAAGCCAATATTAATGAGATACAAACTAATCTTGACCGGTCTAAATTTTTCATTCACTTTCTTGAGTAGGAGAACCAACAGCTGAAAACAAAACATGTCATTTATGAGGTCAAATTCATCAAAGCTCAAAGAGAGGCAGAAAAATCCAAAGTTTTTCTTGAAGAGACACTTGAAACATATGGTGTGAAAAATGGGGCAGTAGAACAAGTGCCAAGGAGAAATCCTATGACTATGGGGTTGAAAAGAGCTCTAGCACTAGAAAGGGAAAAAGAGGTTGAGCTTGTTAATCATCTCACTTTGAATGAACAACTTACAGTGGTAGTCAATGAGAATCAGGAGTCATGCCTTAATAGAGCTAACCATAACCTAGAGAAACTTCTAGAGAAGGAAAATAGAGATAATGATGTACTGAGGAAGAAGTTCAAGCACTATGCCCAAAGAGACAAAATTGCAAAGGCCAAGCTCAAAAGAGCCAATGCAAAAATTGAGGCTTTGACCATGCAAGAAGAGGAAAGAAGGCTTGACATATTGAATGAAGCCTCAATTCATGCCTAGCCACATCATTAGCATCAAATTATCAAATTTTGAGAATTTTTTGGGTAATGTTTTGATGTTTTTGTGATTTTTTGCAAACCTTGAACAACCTTGTGACAGCTAGACTGTCAAACGCGCGGCACCCTAGGCATTGCGCTCATTTTTTATGCACTTTTTGGCCAAAATAACACCACCAGAAGATGCATAATGATGAATAAATGCAGGAAAATCACTTTTCTAGCCTTGTTCTAGACAACTGGGAGTTGAAAAGGTGAGAAAACACTCAAAAGATCGATGTTCTGCCCATTTTTTGGCCTATGCACTGCGCGCTGAGAAGTCTTGTGAGAATCAATTTTTTATAGAGAAAATCAACTCCATTCTACAAACTAAAGGCATATTTGGAAATCATACTAGACAGGCTTTCCAACACGCCATAATGAGCCCAATTTGGACACTGGGAATGCACTCATGATCAAGTTGCAACATGGATGGCAAGTTTGACAATTTTCTGATTTTTCTGAGTTTTTCTGTAAATTGACTTTTATCTTGGGTAATCATGTTTATACCTCTCTAAATCAATGATGTAAATGTAATTATGGTGTTTTTACTATTACCTAGGGTAAATACATTAGGTAAATGAACTCAATGAGGTGTAATGAATCAGTTCACAAAATTTATGGATGAGTCACTTAGACCTCCCTACACTTCATCTTTCAGCTTAGTTTTTGGTAGAACTGCTCCTCCTCTAATAGATTCGACCCCTGAGGCTGGAAGTTGTTTTTTTGAGGTCTATATCATGTATTTTTTTATTCATTTCATAGGTGGGAATCTGTTGTATGTTGGCATATTGATCAAAGACTCTATTGTAATCATTTTGGTAGGAGCTTAATAAAAGTGTTGTAGTTATTTCTTTGGGATTCCTATGGTATGGTTGTCTAGATTTTTTTCTTCTTATGTCCCATTATGTTTGAATGTATTGTCTTCATAATTCATTGCACTTCTATTTTATGATCACTTTCAAGTTGATAAACAGAATTCATATCATGCTTTTTTTTGGGAAAGTTTTTATAGTTTGTTCATCTTTCTTTCAGTATAGGAAGAATTCATATTTTATGATCTTCCTATCTCCTCACCTGTATGAATCATTTTATAACAAGAACCCTAATGTGCTAGCCTTCCCACCTACCTTGCCCCATTGAATCTCTGCAACCCTAATCCTATTTTCCCTGACCTAGCCTCTTTGACCTAATATCCTCATCCACACCCCAATCAAACAAACAAACCCTTCTGCATTTCATACGTAGCCTAAAACCATAATTTATCAAGCCCTGTTATTTGTGACCTTGTGGAGAGATCCATGTCTAGTTCGATAGGGCTATATACCAAGCCATAAGATTGGTCTGTGGTTAACTCTGTTGGGATTTCTTCTTTAACCTTAGCAATCAGGCAGAGTGATAACATACTGGTGCCATTTCTGGGGAACGAAGGATTTACTTTCCCTGGGTGTACGACAAGAAATTTTGGAGTTTGATCCTTTGGATGATAGGTTTAAGCTTAAAAAAGGCTGATTCGATAATTATAGTGCTAAGATTGTAGAGTTGGCTTCCAAAAGGTATACCATATTAAATCATGATCCTAATCCATTTGATCCAGTAGATGATCCAGAGAATGTGTTTCAAAGGCATACATATCAAACTACGGACATTCAATCAGGACCAGTTTCGTTGGTAAGATCGGTTTCTCTACCTACTAAGCTACTTTCTCTTGAAGATATATTGTATGATCTGAAATTTGAATTTTCATTGTTTAAATCCAAGTCTGAAACCTCTTTATCTGACATAGTATTTGATCCTTTAAGAGTGTCACAGGTCAATTCATTGTCTAAATTAGACATTAGTCCTCTGAAAGATTGGTTTTTCGAAGAGATTAAGCCTGAATCTGACCTTGACATAAAATATTGGATCCAATTCTACCATCAAGAGGAAATTTTTGTCTCAACTCAACCTCAAACTCAATCAATTGTAGTTTATTCACCTGCACCTTCAACCTCATCATTCATACCTACTACTTCAGTACCTACAACTTCTGTTTCATTGCCTATTCATCCAATCCCTCCTGTTGTCAATCTAGTGCTTCATTCTGCAGGAATCATGGCAAGATTTTCCCCACTTATCTTACCAGCCCAATTGAATGATTTACCTAAGGGTTATGGCCAAAGGCTCCCCTTGTTTGATGAAAACTCTACCATATCTACAAGACAACATATTGTTAAGCTCACTGACTTCATAGATTTGGAGTAATTTGATGGTGACAATGCAAAAATGAGGATTATATCCCAGAGCTTCTCTGGATATGTCAATGTTTGGTTTAGGTCTCTCACTGCTAATTCCATTGCCACACCATACCAACTCACTGATTTTTTTATAGCCTGGTGGGAGCTAAAGAAAAATCACTTACATCTGCTTGTTAAGTATGAGAACATTAAAATAAATCTCAATGAATCAGTTCAATATTTCAATACTCACTTTAGTCGGATTTACAATGCAATTCCCGTTGAGATCAAGCCTTCTCCAGACTTGTCTCTATTCATTATCCAGATGAATTTGATGCTACTGACATGGATTAGCAATTAGGGAAAGAAATCTAGCTACACTGGAAGATATGCAAAAGAACGCTGCCGACATTGAAGCAAATATGTTGATGAAGAGAGCTAGAGATAGGAATGAGAGGAGAGTTACTATTAAAGATGAAACATCCACCTCATTTTCCGATGCTAAGATGGATACTTTTATAAGAAATATTGAATGGATGGTTGACATGATGTCCATCACGTAGAGACAGCCTGAGGTCAGAAATCCTAACTATAGAGGTCAGCAATAGCCTAAGTTAAGGATTAAGCAAAGAGAACAGCATGCTCCTAAACAACCACCATAGCAGCAACAAAAAATCAGGACACCCTTGCAGCAGAACTATGCTCAAGGAGAAGAATAATATGAAGACACAATTTTTGAGGAAAACCTCCATTTCAAACTTGTTGATCTGCCTTTGTTTTTTACTGAAGATTAGGAGTATTTTTAAAAGAAAAAATAGCCTAAAGATGAATATTTTATTTTTGCTAATGATCATGAATTAGAGATTGAATCAGATGATTACCGACGGGGATACTTGAATGCACTTAGTTCACAAAATAGGAAGATGTCATTAAGGAGCAGAGATGTGTCAGTTAATCCCATCCCGGAGAGAACATATCAGCAGAAAGACACTCAAACAAGGTAGAATCCTCTAAGAAATCAAAGTAAGGGAAAAGAGCCTATGATCGCAAATCATAACAAAGAAAATCAGCCATCCACGAGTTTAGAAAATAAGGAAAAGGACAATCAGAAGAAAGAAATTCCATCAAAGGACCATGTTGGACAACGAGACATCGTTATTAAAGAGGTAGACAAAACTACTCCCTTCAGTTTAGATATGGAAATTTCAAAGTTAAAAGTGTTTATTCCTTTAACCGAGCTTGTTAAGAATAACTAGTACAAGTCCCATGTTGCCAATATGCTTAAAGTAGATCCTTTGTCTGACATGGTAAATTTCGAAGATGATCAGCCCAAACTCATTTTTGGTCCTACTATTGACGGTCAATTCGAAGATAGTGAGGTTCCTCCTTTTTACTTGAGTCTAAGAATCCACCAGTGCATTTTACACAATTCCATGTTAGACTCTAGAACCTCCCAAAAACTAATTCCATAAGCCATAATGGAGAAGTTGAGCCTTGACATCACTTGTCCCTATCATGACTTATACTCTTTCGATTCGGGTAGAGTTCGTTGTATTGGAATGATTAAATACTTGGTAGACTCCATAGAGAAGATTCCATAAAAGAATGTTCTAATGGATGTGGTGGTAGTTGATATACCACCATGATTTGGCATGCTACTGTCAAGATCCTGGGGGGGGATTACGAGACGCATTTCAATTAGACTTTTCTTATACAAATATTCCTGTTTTTGGGCAATTGAGAAAATTATACCATGAAACTAAGATGAAATATATGATCACAAGCAAAGAAAATCCTAAAAATCATTCGATAAACAATGTACATACAGATTTAAAGTCATTCATTTTGTTTAATGGTATTGGCTTAAATGATGTAGATAGCCAACTAGTAGATGTAGAAGATGTTCCATAGATCCATAATTGTATTAGAGAAGTTATATCAAAATAAAATATGAATCTGCCTAGCTTGTCATAATAGAAATCAGAAGAAGCATTGAAAAATTTAGAACATTAATCAGAGGAAGTAGTGAAAGATCTAAAACAGCCATTGGATAAAGTGGAAGAAAGTCCGGAAAAGCATGAAGAGACAGTTCATAAAATTGAGCCAAAACAAAAATTAGAGTTTCTGCATTTGGAGGATGAGAATGGTTTATGGTCCATGGACTTTGATGATGCCCTAGGGAAAGATGGGGCAGGAATTGTAATTTGGGTCTGCAGCCCTTTTCATCAGCATAATAAGGTCCCTACAAATGTAAGCGTGTGCTCTTATAAATTAGCTTTTGATTGCACTAACAATGAAGATGAGTATGAAGCACTTATTACTGGCTTAAATATCCTAAAGAAACTAGGTGCAAGAAGTATTGCAGTGTATGGTGATTTAGAACTTGTGATCAAGCAAGTCAAAGGTGAATATCAAGCTAACCATCCTCGAATAAAACAATATAGGAATGTTATACTTGATATTTTGAAAATGTTTCGGGAGTGTATACTTACAGTGGTGCCAAGGAATCAAAACCTCATGGCAGATTCATTGGCTAAAGATGCAAGCAATTTCAAAATCCCCACCTTGTCAAACAAAAAATTTGAGATTCATGTGAAGCATCGGCCCACTATTCCTTATAACTTGCAATATTGGCAAGTTTTCTAGGATGATAAGAAGATAAAAAAAATTCTCCAAGGTGAAGAAGAATTTGAGAATTGTTCTATAGATCAAATTTTTCATAAATATGACCAAGATATAGAAGCAACTCAGATGGATATACTACAGCTGAAAGACAACAATATTCCAAAAGGTATCATAACTTTGGAAGAATTGTTTGACCAAGATGACGTAGCAGGGAAGCCTACATTGATGCCTAGAGAAAAGGGTGTTGAAGATGTAAATATTGGGACATATGAATATTGTGGTGGATTCGACATACGAGTGTAAGAAATCGCACGAGCTTAGAGAGTGTGGTCTACTCTCTAAGCTATTGGTAACAGGCAGTATGTGGGGAGAGCTCAAAATCATAAAACTTAAATGAAATAATATGCTGAAGTATGCTCTGGTAAAAAAAAATAAAACTAAAAACACAAAAGAAGCTATATAGAGAGTTCCAAACAGTGATAATGAAAGTGATGGCTCGATGGCTCTAGGTCCCAAAGGGCCCCTAGGCAATGGCTCTAGGTCCCGATGCAAGGATCTTTGTCTTTCAAGTTCTACCTTCTGACATAGTCTAACTCTCTCTCTCTCTGTGTTGTGGTGGACTAAGATGTTGGGTGGCCCACTATCGAGTCCTCTTTAGCTCCAGCTCATTGGGTCACACACAATGCTGGTGTTGCTTGGGAAACTTTGGCCAGCATAACCTTGTGATCAACATTTGTTCATCTCCCTGTGGGTTTATATAGGTGAGCTTCAAATCCTCCTTCCCTCCCTTGGTACATGATGGATGGTGACCCAAGGGAGAGGTGTGATTCCATTGTGTGCTCAAATATTCTTTTGTGTGCTCACATAATGTCTAAGGAGGCACTGGTGGCTGTCCTTAGGCGGATTTCACATAAGGAGTAACTATCCTTTGCTTGTAGTGGTCCCGGAAAGTGACTTTTTTCCATTTCCAGGAATGCACGCTTTTCGGGAAAAAGGGCATGCATAAGGCGCTCTTCTCGAAGGAAAAAGTGCGCATTTGAGCATTTATGACTAGTTCAAATTTGATTTTCTCAAAACCTTAGAGATTTTAAATACTTATTGATTCCATAATTTATTCCTGTCCTGTAAATCCTTGGGTTCGACATTAATTGATGTCATCTTCTGTTGTACGATTTTCCAGTATTAACAACGACAAACCAAAGATGGTGAAGTTATCCAAGTCCTTATCTCCCAAGGTAAAGGTTGAATATGTTAAATTACTTTCTCAATTTTCTAATGTTTTCGCATGGGAATATGCAGATTTAAAGGTGTATGACAAGAACATCATTTAGCACATTATTCCGATCAAGTCCAATCAAAAGCACTTTCGGAAAAATTTGAGAAGGATAAATCCCATATTGTTGCCATCAATTGAAACAGAGGTAAATAGACTTTTCAAGTCTGGTATCATTGTCCCGATCAGATTTTCTAATTGGATTTGAAATTTGGTCCTAGTGAGAAAAACAACTATAGAAATCCAGCTTTGCATAGATTTCAGAAACTTGAACAAAGTGTCCCTCAAATACAATTATCCACTTCCGAAGATGGACCATATACTTCAAAGAGTTGTTGGTTCTTCTCGGATGTCAATGTTGGATGGTTATTCAGGCTACAACCATATTTTTGTGCACAAAGATGATCAGGACAAGACAAAATTTATTACACCTTGGGGCACCTTCAAATATGCCAAAATTCCATTTGGTTTGAAAAATGCAGGGGCCACATTCTAGCAGGCAATGGACATAGCATTTGCCGATGAAAAATATGTTTTCTTGGTTGTTTACTTAGATGATTTGACAGTGTTTTCACATTCTTATGATGAAAATTTACACCATTTGAGAATTGTTTTCGAGAGATGCAGGAAGTTCGAAATATATCTCAACCCAAATAAAAGAATTTTTTTCATGGAGGACTTTCTTGTAGCAATTACAGTCATGAGTAAAAATGGAGTTTTATGCCTACTTGAAAGGTGAAATGAGTGCATGGGTGCATGCTGGAGTTGCTCATGGAGTGTGTAAGAAGAGGAGAGAGAAGAGAGGAAGAAACTTCTCCCCTGGATCTAAAAACTCCCTTGATCAACAACTTGCAAAACCAAAAACAAGATAGTGCATAGGTATCATTTTATTCTTTTTATTTTTGTTTCTTTTCTCTTTTTTTCTCTTTTTATTTTTTATTTTTGAAGGTGGGTGGGTTGCCTCCATAGAGGTTTTCAACCCACATTTTGTAATATTCCCAAATGGGAAAGGCAGGAATATAGTGCAAAATGTTGGAAAAATAGTGTTAAACATCATATCAAATCAAGAGGCGAATATGGAGACCTTATATTCATTTTAACAGCAAAAAACTATGCATAAGAAATGGTCCATAAGATGTACAATAAGAAATAACAAGCCACCAATGGACAAAATCCCTCAAAAAGAGGTGTTGCTACTATATATAAAGAACTGGAAGGCTGCTACAACACTATTTTAAAGGCACTACTACATAAAAATTTTATACAAAAGATCTAGGGCTGATATAGGCCACAAAATATAGATCTCATATAGATATAGGCACTACAAAACCTCCTTTGAAGAACCCCTCAAGGGTTTTCAACAAAACACCATGTACAATATGGGAATCTAAGCCCTAGAGTTGAAGATCCACTACAAAATATAGATCTGGAAAGTGTGGCTGATATGATATGATAAATAATGCAGTCTCCTCCAACGGGCTCTCTAGATCAAGGGTTGATCCCTTCTCTAGAAAACATCCTCTCCAAATGGTGTGCCAAAACCACCCTACAACTCCTCCCTCAAAATAACACAGATCTGGAAATAAATTGCGTTGTAGGGGAAAATAAATCAATGGCCTTAAGCCAAGATATGACAATAAGCACAAGGGCCTTCCTTACTATCCTCCCAATGGACAGGAACCCTTCTCCACTGAAAATAAGCAATGAAATGACCCCAAAGATGGTCTCCACTGCTGCAACTTGCAAAACAACTCAACCCTCAATAGGATCTACATTGTAAATGAAAGATTAAGCTTGGCCTTAAGCCTGAAAGTGGAAAATTTAGTACAAGACTCCTCCAATAGCCTCTCAATGGAAGAGGTGGGATTCCCAATCAGGAACACCCATTGCTAAATGGCAAACAATCTCAACTAAATAGTTAGAGAAAGTTGTATGTCTAAACAGACCATATATTCAGAAATATCATATGCATTAACATAATCAATAGCTGCCATCCTCTTCCTTTTATAATATATGAGCTTCCAAACCATAAGCCCCATTCATTTATGGCCCTAATTCCATGCAAAGCATCTCCATCTAAAATTTCATTATCTTTCATTGATGGCCACTCCTCCATGATAGCGTTGTTGATTTGGTCAAAGTTGACCCAGTCAAGGTGTTCCAGCCCCTTTCCACACTTAAAGGTGCTAAATTAAGCTGCCAAGATATATTCTTATCATATTGGAATTGATTTATTCATTATTAAGGAGACTTAAGTACCTCCATTGTCCTATTATTCATAAAACAAGGCAGCAAAACAAAATTTAATATTCCAACTAGCTCATGGCTAATTGGGAATATTACAGTCCTCCCTTCCCAAATGTTGCCTGTCCTCAAGCAACTAACAAGGTGAGTGTTGCAACTCTTCTCCTCCATCATTGGTGACACCAAAATTTGATAAGCTTCCCTCATAAGCTAAGTGTCTACCAATCTGTCCTTCCATGAAATGCTCCTCCAAAGTTCTTATCAGATGCAAATAATTCATCCCACAAGGAGACAATAGTTCCAATGAAACAAACATGGTTTGCCCAATGTTCTCCTTGAAACATGTAGCATAATGAACATGGAGAATCTATCTTCCATAGGGCACATACATTCTTCCCATTCTCCCTCCAATCATTCCCATAAAAATAATAAGCACGTCATCAATGTATGGGATCAAAACTAAGTACATACAAATAGAAATTTGTAAAAATGGAGGTGGGTCATAGTCCCACATTTGGAACCAGTGTAGTAAATCTCCTGACTGCATCAGATAATGATATTGTAAATGGTTTCCCCGCCACTCACTTTCTGCCCAAGTCTTCTCACAATGGTTGAAAGTGTGAGATATGATTGGTGCTTTTGGAGTACACCCACAATGATACAACATCTCCCTATGTCCTCCAAGGGAGTGGCTATGTTAAGAATTGTTTATGGCCCAAAGTTTGCCATGAATTTTATATGAAAGAATGCTCCTCCTTGGAGCTATGGCCTATATATACATAGTAAAGGAATGCAAGAAATCATCAAATGAAACATTGTGTACATAAGAATGTTCCTTACCAAAATTTCTGCTCATACAAATGGAGTGGTCCATAGATAGATCCCCTCTCATTCCAAAAGAGGAAAGAAGTGGATGTGATAACTCCTTCATTGATTCATGTATCTCTTCCAACTCCACATGGTTCATGCATATTTGAAAATGTTGATATAGTTCCTCTTCAAAGCCTTCCCAAGTGTAGCTCTCCATGATAGTATTGTAGGCTCTCATGGAATAAGTATGGCTGAAAAGGAATTCTTCAAGTGCCCTTTGTAGCAACTTCTCCTTGAGCTTGGAGGCTCTAGATAAGAATATCCTACCATGATAATAGATGACTTCATATTGGACTGAATAGCCCTCTTCATGTAGCTGGTCATCAAGTATCATGCATGTAAAAATATCCTTGGAATAATCCACCAATAGTTGGGATTTCCAATATGGATCAATCTTCCATAGTGACAGCACTGATGATCTATCACAAAGAACATCTGTCATATGGCTACCCTTCTCCTTGAGATCTCCAATGACAATGGTATATGTTGGAAGGCTGCTATACTTCCCATGATTTCTCTCCCACAACACAGAATCTAAAATGAGAGTGGGTAATGATGATGTTGGGAGAATTTCTCCCTCCTCCTTGAGTCTACCCAAGACTCTCAGTGATGTATCTTGGCCTTCTAATGCTCCCATTCCTCTTGGATCTATGAATGGAGCATCATGATGTGAGATATGTCTCACCAAATATGAATCAGGTGGCCTCCCAGGTGGTTTTCCAGAAAATAATAATGTCCCATGAGCCAAAGTCATGTGCATAATAGATGGTACTGTTAGGTCCTTGCTTCCACTTCACAAATCCATCTCTGATTTCTGTGTTGAAGTGGTATGTGAGGGATATGTGTGCATGTCTTTAATCATTTGAGTTTTTCCACTCTTTCTATCAGCCAGTCCATCTTCAAAGTCTCCCAATCTATGGTGACTTTCCCCAAAGTAATCAACCATTGCACACCCAATATCACATTGGTGTCAGGCATGTCAACCACATAGAAATTATCAGTCAATGTATATGTCCCCATGGTGAATGATAAGGATGGAACATACTGCATGCATTGCATAGTTCTATCTCCTGGGACCAAAACAGAAATTTCCTCAACATCATCAGTGGGTATTGCCCTTCTCTGCACTAGTTGGGCATCAATAAAATTGTGGGTATCCCCACTGTCAATCAAAACAGAAACCCTTTGATCTAATATGGAACCTCGAACCCTCAAGGTCAAGTAATTAGGTACTCCTCTCAATGATGGAAGAGCCCCTCCAATTGGAGAAAATGCCCCATTCCCATCTCCTGATGGTGTTGGTTCATCTCCTGTTTTTTCAGTGATGTGACCTCTTCTTGGTTCATCTTCTTCTTCCTCCTCATCATCTGAGAAGACCTCTATGTAGTGTGCCTTTCCTATTGCACATCTATGTCTGGGTGCCCAAGATTCTTGGCATGTGAAGTAGCTTCTCCTCCTCAAATATCTTCGAACATCATCATCAAGAGGTTTTTTGTATTGGCTCTCCTTTGAAAGAGGAGCCTTCATCTTTTACCTTTGATGGAAAAGAGGCCTTATGCTAAAAAGTTGCCTTTGCTTTTGGCAAGGCATCTTGAATATCTCTAGCCATTTCAATGGCATCTTGAAGGGTGGTTGGCTTGGTAGACTTAACCAACCCATGAAGAGTTTCATCTAACCCATCAATGAACATCTAGACCCTTATTTCTGCAGATAAATCAAGAAGTCTTAAAAATTCAGAAATATAAGTTTCTAGATTACTTGATTGTTTAAGATTTTCAAGCCCCATGAATGGTGCTTCAATATCTCTTCTATCAAACCTCTCCACCAACCTCCTTGTGAAATTTTAATATGCAGTCACATTGGCATGACCCAATGTAGATAAGCCATGGAACCACCAATGATGTGCTTCACACTCAAGGTGCAGCGCTGCTATCTTAATGGCCTCCATTTCTGGAACTTTGTTCAATTGGAAGTAGATGTCAAGCTTCTCTACCCATGATTTGGCATTGCATTTATATTACCCATAAAATTTGGGTAAGAAAAATTTGCCCATAGTGCGGTGTAGATCATGATTCTAAATGAATCCACCACTTCTATTATGATTCCTGGGTCTCTTATTGTCCTTGATTTGAAAAAATTCTTGAAAACTCAAGTGGTCCTTGAATCTCTGAGTTTGAGAGTCATGCTCCATGAAATAGTATTCAAGGGATTCTTGTTCTTGAAACCCTTCATTTCCCACTGCCAAGAACATAGGCACTGTAGAGCATTGAGAAACTTGTTTCTGTTGCACGGGTTGATCACTCCAGTGATGAGAAATGCTGGAGCTTTCACCATGTTGAAATCCTTTAGGGGATTCCTTGTATCTATCCATCCTCATCTCTTTTATTTCTCTAGAAATTTCTTGCATGGCTTTGAGAAGAATCTTAGGAAACTCCTTCTCTTCATCTTCTTTTCCAGATAAATGGGTTTTACCCTTGTCTTCTTTGTCATTTATATAATCAAACTTCCGGTGTCTTCTTCTTTGATACCTATTCTCTCTATCAGTAAGAGGATCTCCTTCTTCAAATCACATGTTGGCTTTTCAAGATGCACAATCTGTGCCAAGATTATGCTCTGATACCATTGTAATATTCCCAAATGGGAAAAGCAAGAATACAGTGCAAAATGTTGGAACAATAGTGTTAAAAATCATATAAAATCAAGAGGCCAATTTGGAGACCTTCTATTCATTATAATAGCAGCAAAATATGCATAATAAATGGGCCATAAGATGTACAATAAGAAAGAACAATCCACCTTTTGTGGATCATTCGCATATCCTTTTATTTTCAATTCGTGAGAGTATAAAAAAATAAAAAAATTGTTGAAAATATGTTAAAGTATTAAAATTCTTATACTTTAGCATAAAAAACATTTCTGTTGATGTATTGAAGTATGAAAGTGGGTTCTGCATTTATGTTTAAACATTGATCAATTTTTTGGGCGGAAAGCATTGATGGTTTGAATTTTCAACAAAAGGCCCAACTCGCAGTCACAATCAGCACACAAGATAATAAAATGAGTGCCTCCACAGTTGACTCATTTGACCGCGAGGGCAACAGAGATGAACAGTGGAAATTCATTGCGGGAGCACTAGCCAAAATTTTCCCCCATACCTCGAGAGCCCTCGCAATGACGTAGGGCGTTGAGTTGTTCACAGTTGTCTTCCACGTCGGATCAACGGCTTGTTGGCGCATCATGTCAGCATTAAATTTGGAAGTCGCACCACATATTTAAACAAAATTAGCATTGTTTTTCAAATATTTTCTGATTATTTTGCACTGCGTCATGTTTTAGTTTCCTGTCACCCTAGTAAAATTGACCACCCTATGAGTTGTTCTTTGCGGTAATTTTCAGTCATGGCTAAGCATTTGTATTTGTCAGGTTTGGCTATTCATATCCCTCTCATGGACACCGAGGGGGATATTCAAGATACTCTTTGTTCTATAATTCATCTTCCATTTTATCAGCAAGTCATCCTGAACGAAAAAACCTCCCATGTTTTTACTACCATGGCCAAGTATGGAGTACTTTCTGCATGTATCCCAAAAACCCACCTTTTTCCTAAATTTATCTATTGGTTGGCGTCATTCATGTACCCTGGGAAATGCTTTGTTATGAATTTTTAGGGAGATAATGTTTTGCAAGTGTCTACCCAGCTAATCCGTCAAGCCCTTTGCTATCCTAAGTCGAAGTCATCAATTCAGTTCTCAGACGATTCCCTAGTAACCTATTATGATAATGTTGCAGGTGAAGAGTTTAATCTGTTCATATACTTTTTGAAGCCAAACATGAAGCAATTTCAACCGGACAGCAAAGAATTTTCTATGGATATTTTTGATCCAGAAATTCGACCAATATTAAGAAGCATTGTGAAAATTCTGGGAAAATATGATGTCAGTACAATGGATAAATCAGTCTTAGGGATGTTTGCCATGATGATGAAGCCATGAACAGTGCTAGATATTCCATCATTTTGGAAGGAAGCAGTTAATTCACAGCTAATGAGCTTTTCATTAACAGGTTCTTTTAAATTGCCTTCATTGATTGTCTACTTGTTCTTATATCAAAATGTGGAAGAGTTCATGTGTTTAGGTCTGAATATTATGGATATAAACAAGAAAAGGCAATCAGTAGTGTTCTGGACAGATGTAGTAAAAGGAGAGAAAAACGAAGCTAGATTGTTTGATTTCGCCAATTATTTCATGTCAGTTGCATACAAAATCTTGAATGGAGTTCCTCCTCCTTGTTTTTTACCTAAAGCTCAGGAATATTTACATCTAGGAGTAACTTGAAAATTTGGAGATTGGTTTTTTTTTTAGGATTACTCTGAAATTAGGCTATATGGTGCAAGTGTTGAGCCTTACAAACTTCCAACGTTTGTACCTATGAGGCTATTTGCCTTGGAATTTATTCGACAAAGCCTAAATGTTGATCAGGTTCACTCTGTGCCCATGAAAAAGGGGCATATGTACAAACTACCCATGACTGTAGGCCCTTTCATAGTCAATATGAGATAGGGATTTAAGGAGGTTACTAAAATGTTAGATGAGATGCATATGCTGTTAGGGGAAAGTTGGGCTTATGACCCTCACAGTGTAATTTCAAATATAAGAATTGATAATGGGTATTCAGCTTTCATTCATGAAAGCAAGCCAGATTTGGAGAAGATAGAAATTAAAGGTGTGATAAGTTTAGGAGGTTCAAACATTCAAACCCCTATCATATCAGAAAAATCAAACAAAAGAAGCAAAGAAACAGTGATTGACTTAGATGATGAGGAGAATAGAGCTGAGAAGAGGACAAGGTTTATTGAAGAATTTACATTTAACCCACCTGGTTTTTCTTTACATCTGGGAGAAGAAAAAAATGTTCCTGCTTCACCCAGGAGTCATGAAATCTCTCATGAACAAGTACCTCTGATCAAACAGATGTTTACACGAATTTAAGAAAGGAATGAAAAGATGAAGGCTAGCATGGAGGCCCAAGATGAATATCAATTTTCTCTGGATCAAAAAAGAATTTTGACTGTCATAGATCTTGAAAAATATCAATTCCGAATTTCCCTGTCTCATCCTATAGACATCTTAATAGGTTCTTCTAAGAATTTCAATACTGTAAATGTGGTTGTAGATGTGAAGAAGATTCCCCTGATGGGTAAGATGAATTTTCATATGCAAACTGGTCAATTGATTGTGAATGACCAGACCAAGACCAATGCAATGGAAATGAAGGTAGAAAATATGTTGGGAAAAGCACTTAAGTAATTAAAGTTAGATAAATCTAACACAAGAGCTTTAAAAGTTCAGAATGATGAGCTAAAGAAAATCATTGTAAAGATCGGAGTGGACCCTAGTGACAAGGTTGTTGTACAGAAATTTATTGAGAGTGATAAAGAAGAAATATTTGCATTGAGAAAAAAGATAAAATTGCCTACAGGAGAACATTTTATGGTTGCAGAAGTTGCAGAGGTGGGGAAGGAAAAGGAAAATCTTTTACAACAACTAATGCAAAAAGATGAATAAATTTCCAAAATAAAGCAAACTGCAATATCACTGCAAAATCATATTGATAAACATAGTTGTACTTTTGTTTTTCTTACATGTAACGAAGATCCACAAGCACAGATTTTTCAATTGAATATTGAGTTGCAGATGGCTAAAAGAGATCGGAAAAAGGCTCAAGCAGATCTAGAGACTGCAACAAAGCTTATTCATGTCATAGAGAATGAAGCTAACAAGTACAAAATGGATATTCAGAATGCTAATGCTGAGATTAAAAATCTCAAAGAAATACTGAAAGGAAACATTTCACTGATACAAGCCAAAGATATCATTTGGAATGATATCATTTCAGAAATGAAATCAATTTGGAGTTATTTGAAGATAGTTGCAGAGGAAAAAAGTCTTATTAGGGAATGTGAAGAACCAGTCATAACAGATAAACAGAAGGCAATTAATAGAGCTATCTGGGCTAGAAGGTTCATTGATTTTATTAATTCTAAAATAGATTAGGAATTAGAAGAGAATTACATTAAAGATAGGACCTTATATGCAGTGGAGATCAATAAGATGATTGTCAGAAATGATCACAAAAAAGCTACAGAAAAGAAACTGATGGAAATTAAAGAGGCAGTAAGTCAATTTGATAAGTTATTTGAAAAATTAACAAGAATAGGTCTGCCATCATGTTGGGGAGATGAAGGAAATATTTTTCCATGGGATTTTTATGAGAATTTTTTAGTTATGGAAAAAATTAAAGTTGATAACAGGCATGAAAAAACTCAAGTGCTTAAAGGGGAAACAATGGTCAACTTTCTGTAGAAACATTTCTAGCTACTGTGGTTGGTAAAAACTCTTTTCACGGAAGGACCATATTATAATTGAATTACTACATTCAGATTGGAGTATCACAATCTAACACATTCACCCAGGACTAAGATAGAGATATGGAAAAAGTGCAGAGCTTGGACAATAGACTTTCCAAAAGGGTTTCAGCATCAAAGAAAGGCAAATCAGCTGACCAAGGAAATGTAGCAGCATCATCAGCAATTCCTATAGATTAGGATGTATATTTTTACATTATATTAATTTTTCAAAGACAATGTAATTGTAATAAGACATTTTCAAGGCATGTAATAGACAGCCTCCGGAGTCCTAAGTAGTTGTGGTAGTTAGAATTGGTTATAGTAGTTCCAAACTGTTTGTTTTATTGTATTTAATGTAATTTTCAAGAGGAAGAAAGGTTTCGAATTTTGCACCTTCAGATGATTATTTTGTACTCATAGATTTCAATGATTAATGAATGAGTAAGCAAGTTTCTGACATCTTTTTATGTTGATATGTATCTAAGTTCACATTTTGTGTTTTCTTTCTTTGAATAAGACAAAGTACTAAGCAGCAAGTCTCTTTTTACCTATGTAATCAAGAGTTAAAATCCTTAATTGGCGCTCCTTTGTTTTAACTACTTCTTTCAAAAATTCTTCAGAAGTTTGAGATTATATATTATGTGTGACAGCATATCAGTTTGGACTTTCTTCTGGTCATTTCATTCAACATCAGCAAATAATAGCATTGTGAGACATTCATTGTGTTTGATATCTAAAATTTTAATTGTAAATACTTGAAGGTGATTAAAACAGAGATAGATATTTTCGTGACATAATCATATAATTGTCTTAAGCACTGATTCCTTATCACAGCTAAAGGATTGTCTCTTAAGGTACAAGATAAATTGGCGTCGTTGTCGGGGAACGAAGAAACAAAGTCTTTTCCCTAGGTTTTATTTGTATTTCCTTTGGTTGTTAAGAGAGGAGGAAATATTAATACTTGTGTTTTATTTTTTAATTCTTCCTTATAAGAAGCCACATACGAGGTCTAATACCTCTCAGCAAAAGGTTCCTACCCTTTCAAATCCAGAAAATTTGGTTTCTAAAAAGAGCAAGAAATAAAAAACCCTTTCTACACATGATGCCACACTGCCTGCACCTGGCAACAGTTCACACACTCTTTCATCCAAGGATATTTCCCAGAAACTCACTTTCTCGGAACAAGAATCCTTGTCTTCATCCATTCACTTCCAAGAACCAAGGTTAGAAGAGCAGTCTTTAAAATCTGTATCTTTCTCATTTACATAAACTCAACCTAATACAGTTGCCAGTTATTCTGCTTTAGTTTATCAACCCCTTGCTTTATCAGTTGTTTCACCCCATTCATCCACACCTACAACTGGTACACAGATTCCCACTACTCAAGGAGCAGTCAATCAGGGCATAAACATGGCAGCCCCTGCTTTCTTGATGAATAGATATGCACCATTAAATCTT
The DNA here is from genome assembly GCA_034641835.2 of Pinus albicaulis. NCBI lineage: Eukaryota > Viridiplantae > Streptophyta > Pinopsida > Pinales > Pinaceae > Pinus > Pinus albicaulis. The sequence goes on from CM076578.1 coordinate 1,220,242,916, forward strand.
CCTCAACCAATGAATGCAATGCCTCAAGAATATCTTAAGTTTCTTCCTAGATTTACTGGTAAAGATGAAATAACTGCAGAACAACACTTTCCTTTGTTTTTCACCTTTGCCGAAAATTTCAATGTAGAACACCTTGATGTGGTAATGAGACTTTTTGTGCAGTCTCTAAATGGAGAGGCAAGAAAATGGTTTAAATGATTACCAAATGGCTCAATTAATGATTGGGATGAGTTAGAAAGACAATCCATCCAAATATGGGGTGAAAAGAGAGACCATGGTTATTATTTTCCAAAGTTTAATGCCATTAAGAAAAAACTAGATGAAAATATGAGTGCTTTCATCAAAAGATTCAATAAGTTGTACAATAGTTTGCCTACAGAAATGAAATCCCCTCCTATTGGAGCGAGAGTTGTTTTTTCTAGGGCATTTGTATCAGATTTTAGTTTTAATTTGAGGGAAAGAAGGTCCCCTAATATTGAACAGATCCAAACCAATGCCTTAGAAATTGAAGCAAATATGACTGTTGCTGGGAAGGCCCAAGAAAAGCAGTCAGTTCAAGATAAAGGAAAAGCTAAAGAAGAGTAAATACAAGATCAAAGGATTGATGACATGACCAAGGTCATTAAAAATTTATCAAACAAATTAGTAAAGTTGGAATTGGATAACAAGAAACCTACACAGCAAAACAGAGGGGTTTTTAATCCCCAATTTAGAAAGCAACCCCTGCAGATTTTGTAGAGGGAAAAAAGAGATCAGGATCAAGTTCAAGCACCCTTATATATATAAGTAGCACCTTCCCAGTCTGCTGATGATGATCAGAAAGAAAATGAAGAGAAAATATCTGTCATATACATGAAAGATAGTGCAGAAGAAGAATGTGAAAGAGAATGTGAAGAAGAATGCAAAGAAGTTGTTATTTCATTTGATCAGGAAGAGATGGATTACTATTGTAAACAATTTACTGATTTTATGCAAGCTGAATTGCATAAAAAGTATGAATTGAGATCTAAAAAGAGGGTGATAATTCAGGATGATGAAGAAACAGAATCAGAGTCAGTCCCTTCTCCAATGGCGACTCCACAACAGAAAAATTCAATAAAACAATCACACAAGGGAAAGCAGCCCATGAATCCAGTAGAAGAAAAGGATAAGAAGCAAGCTGAGGCTTCCCAAGTCAAATCTGATGACTCTAATATTTTGGAGAAGATTGTTATTGTTCCTGAACAACATGAAAATCCAAACAAAAATCAAGAAGAACCTGAAAAGTTGTCAAAACAAAATCAAACTTTCAGTTTGTTGAAAGAGTTAGAAAAAGTTAAAATATAAGTACCTCTTCTTGAGTTGGCTAAAACACCTGGTTATAAGAAAGAAATTGTAGATTTTATTAATCTATCTCAGTCCGATGAGGTGGGTGATATTGTGAATTTGCAAGAAGATAAGCCAGTGGTTTCTTTTGGGCCTCATGTTGAAGAGTTAGATTCCTTTGTTCTGCCTTTTCATATATCATTTATGTTGCATGATTTCATTTTACATAATTGTATGCTAGATTCGACTATCCGTGATGAATGAGCTAAATTTACAAATCACTAAGCCATATAGAGACCTCTATTCCTTTGATTCAAAAAGGGTGAAGTGTGTAGGTCTTATCAAAGACATGGTTGTTTCCTTAGCTCAAATTCCAGCCAAGATTATTATGATGGATGTTGTAGTAGCAGATATTCCAACTAGATTTGGTATGTTGTTGTCTAGATCCTGGGGAGAAAAGCTTGGAGGTGTCTTGAAATTGGATTTTACATATGCCATCATTCATGTTTTTAATGGGTAGGAAAGGAGGTTATACAGAGAAACCAGATTTCTGAAAACTACCACCAAGAAAGATGCAGGTAATTCCCCCATTTATGGTCAAGAGAAGGAAGATATTTCTTGTTTTATGTTGCATGAAGATGCAGAATTTGTTGAAGATTCAAAGGAGAAGCTCTCTTCAGCCAATGTACACAAGGAGCTACATTCAAATAAAATTTGGAAGTGTTATTTCGATGGTGCATTTTCTAAAGAAGGCACTAGAGCTGGATTCATATTTATATCTCCTGAAGGTAACCTTTCACCTTTTTCCTTTAAATTGGAATTTGAATCTACTAATAATGTGGTTGAGTACGAAGCATTGATTTTAAGCTTGCAAATAGCCAAACAAATGGGGATTCAGTCTATTTCTGTTTTTGGTGATTCTGAATTAATAATCAGACAGATTAAGAATTGGTGTCAAACTAAGCATCCCAGATTGAGGTCCTATAGAAATGAGGTGTGGGATCTAGTTGAAAATTATTTTGAAGCCTTTAATCTTCAATTTATTCCAAGAGAAGAGAATAGAATGGCAGATTCATTGTCAGTTGCAGCTAGTACATTTAAGCCACCAATTAATCCAAGGTTGAGATATGAAATTGAGTTGAGACACAGGCCTTCAATCCCTGATAATGTAAAGCATTGGCAGGTTTTTTAGGATGATGACCAGATTAATCAATTTTTAACAATGACTGGAAATTTTGAAGATAGTCAAATTGATTTAGAAGTTGACGAAAGTGATCAATGTGATATGTCTAGAAACCTGAAGCAAACAATTGGTGATCACAAGATAATTCAATTGAAAGATAATATTTTTCCGAGAGGTTTGGTGCCTCTTGAGATATTTTTCAATGCTAATGATGTGGTAGAGAATCAGAAAAAAGGTATCTCAAGATGGAGAAATGGAGTACTGTAATTTACGAACTCATCATGAGCCTAAAATAGTCAAGTTTTTTAAAGGAGTTCCTAAGTAATATAAAGAAAGGTATGTAGATCTTTTCAAACAATTCATGGATGTGTTTGCATGGTCATATGAAGATTTAAAGACTTATGATCAAGATATTATTCAGCACAAAATACAACTGAAAGATGGAGTTAAGCCACACAGATAGAATCTCAGACAAATTAACCCACTATTACTTGCCCCAATTGAAAAAAAAGTAAAGAAAATTTTGCAAGCAAAAATCATAGTTCCACTCAGATATTCAGATTGGGTTTCCAATCTGGTACCAGTCAGGGAGAAAAATGGAGAGATAAGATTATGTGTGGATTTCAGAAATTTGAACAGAGCTTCCCTGAAAGATAATTATCCTTTGCCGAAGATGGATTTTGTTCTGCAGAAAGTGACTGGAGCTTACAAGTTGTCCATGGTTGATGGTTTTTCTGGATATAATCAGGTAGTTGTGGAGAAGGAAGTTCAGAAGAAAACTGCTTTCACCACACCTTGGGTAACTTTCATGTATGCCAGGATGCCATTCGGCCTCATGAATGCAGGAGCTACTTTCCAAAGGGAAATGGATATTGCTTTTGTGGGTGACAAATTTGTAGTCATTTATCTTGATGATGTTACTATTTTTCAGGTTCTGATGATGAGCACTTAGAGCACCTGCAGAAAGCTTTCTTGAAGTGCAGAAAATTTAGGTTATCATCGAATCCTAAGAAATCCTTGTTTTCTTTAGAGGAAGAAAAGTTGTTGGGTCATATAGTTTCAAATCAAGGTGTGAAAATTGATCCAGTAAGGGTTGAGGCTATACAAACAATTCCACTACCTATAAGTAAAAAGGATATCAAAAGGTTTCTAGGGAAAATTAATTTTCTGAGAAGATTTGTTCCAAATTATGCAGAGATTGTCAGGAAAATAACAGATATGTTGAAAAATAACTCTGAAGTGAAATGGGACAAGGATGCAAGAGAATCCTTTGGAAAAATTAAAGAAGCTCTCCAAGAAGCTCCATTTTTTATCAGTCCAGATTACTTGAAGCCTTTCCAAATATTCTCATTTGCATCATCCTCTACTATTGTTGTTGTGTTATTACAGAAAAATGAAGAAGAAAGTGAGAAACCTGTAGCCTTTTTCAGTAAAGTCCTCAGAGATGCAGAGCTCAAGTATAATATTCTGGAGAAGAAGGTATATGCTTTAGTTAAATTATTAAAAGCTTTCAGGACTTATGTACTTCATTCTCAAATAGTAGCATATGTGCCTAATTCTGCTGTGAAAGATGTACTAGTACAGAGTGATGTGGAGGGGAAAAGAGGCAAATGGATTGCCAAAATCCAAGAATATGATTTGTACATTAAGCCTACTAAGTTAGTCAAAGGACAGGGACTAGCTAAATTGCTAACAGAATCTAATTTCCAAGCTTTGGGAATTAACTTGCTTGCACCTTTAGATGGAGTGGCTGAGGAAAATGATCAGGTTAAGTCAAAGTCAGCAATAAAATACAAATTTCTTTGCTCAGACTGGTATAAAGACATTATCCACTATTTGTGTTTCCTTTCTTCTCCTCCCTCAATCAATAGAGCTAAGTACAGAGCTCTAAAACTTAAAGCTCGGCCTTATGTTATAATTGATGCAAAATTGTATTGGAAAGATTATGTTGGTGTCTTGCTGTTATGTTTGACAGAAGAAGAAATAATGGAAGTTATCATAGAATACCATGAATTCTTGTGTGGAGGTCATTATAGCTGGAAAGTAACTGCTCATAAGATTCTTAAATCAGGTTTCTATTGGCCTTCTTTATTTTCCTATGCATACAGAGTTGTTAGAAGTTGTCAAAAATGCTAATTGTTTGCAAAAAAGAAAAGGTTAGCTCATTTACCTCTTCTTCCTGTTTTCATTGAGGAACCATTCAGACAATGGGGATTGGATTTCATTGGGGAAATTAATCCACCATCAAGTGGGCAGTTTAAGTGGATTCTAACTGCCAAGGATTATTTTACAAAATGGGTAGAGGCAATTCCTACCAGAAAAGAAAATGATTTGGTAGTAATGAAGTTTTTAGAAGAGAATATTTTCAATGGGTTTGGATGTCCAGTAAAGATTGTAACAGACAATGCTTAGGTATTCAACTCAGTCATATTCATAAATTTTTGTCAAACTTATAATGTGATATTGTCTCATTCCATAGCATATCACCCACAAGGAAATGGATTAGAAGAATCATCTAACAAGACATTGGTGAAGATCTTGAAGAAAACAATCAATGAAAACCAGAAGAATTGGGACTCAAAACTAATTTTTGCTCTCTGGGCAGTGAGAATGACTACTAGAAGATCCACTGGTAAGTCACCGTATGAATTAGTATATGGCACTCAAGATTTGTTTCCAACTCAGATAGCAAGACCAGTCGTTTCTTTTCTTCAAGAAGCTCAAGAGGAGCCTAATGCATTGATAAGAATACTGCATAAGGTAATAGAATTGAGTGAGAGTAGAAATAAAGCCAGAGACAATTTGGTCACATATCAGGAAAAAATGAAGTCTATTTTTGACAGGAAGGCAAAGGAGATCATGTTTCAAACTGGAGATCTGGTATTAAGATGGGATACAAGAAGAGAGGAGAAAGGAAAACATGGCAAGTTTGATCCTTTATGGTATGGACCTTACAAAATCACTGAAGCTAGATCAAATAACACTTTTTTGTCTGAAAATCTGGACGGAGAAGCAGTAGGGATGCCTGTGAATGGGCAGCATCTGAAACACTATTTCCAACATTGAAGCAGCCAATTCATCGTTGTATATATTCGACTTCCCTCATTGTATATTTCTCATCAAGCAATTTTTAACTCCATGCCCGAAGTGAAGGCACTGATCTGTAGGTTCTTAGTGTTTCATGGTAAAAACACTATCCCCAGGTGGAGCCAGATGTTGTGGATCATTCGCATATCCTTTTATTTTCAATTCGTGAAAGTATTAAAAAAAAATTAAATTGTTGAAAATATGCTAAAGTATTAAAATTCTTATACTTAAACATAAAAAACATTTTTGCTAATGTATTAAAGTTAAAAGTTTAAAAACTTTAAACTTTATGAAAGTGGGTTCCGCATTTATGTTTAAACATCGATCAATTTGTTGGGCAGAAAGCGTTGATAGTTTGAATTTTCAACAAAAGGCCCAACTCGCGGGCACAACCAGCACACAAGATAATAAAATGAGTGCATCCGTAGTTGACTCAGTTGACCATGAGGAAAACAAAGATGAACAGTGGAGATTCATTGCGGGAGCAGCAGCCAAAATTTTCCCCCATACCTCGAGAGCCCTCGCAGTGACGTAGGGCGCCGAGTTGTTCACAACTATCTTCCACGTCAGATCAACGGCTTGTTGGTGCATCATGTCAGCATTAAATTTTGAAGCCGCACCACCTATTTAAACAAAATTAGCATTGTTTTTCAAATCTTTTCTGATTAGTTTGCAGTACGTCCTGTTTCAGTTTCTTGTCACCCTAGTAAAATTTACCACCCTGTGAGTTGTTCTTTCCGGTAATTTTCAATCATGGCTAAGCGTTTGTCTTTGTCGGGTTCAGCTATTCATATCCCTCTCATGGACACCGAGGGGGATATTCAAGATACTCTTTGTTCTATAATTCATCTTCCATTTTATCAGCAAGTCATCCTGAATGAAAAAACCTCCCCTGCTTTTACTACCATGGTCAAGTCTAGAGTACTTTCTGCATGTATCCCAAAAACCCACCTTTTTCTTGAAGTTATCTATTGGTTGGTGTCAGTCATGTACCCTAGGAAATGTTTTGTTATGAATTGTCAGGCAGAGAATGTTTTGCAAGTGTCTACCCAGCTAATCTGTCAAGCCCTTTTCTATCCTGAGTCAGAGTCATCAGTTCAGTTCTCAGATGATTCCCTGGTAACCTAATATGATAATCTTGCAGGTGAAGAGTTTAATCAGTTCATATACTTTTTGAAGCCAAACATGAAGCAATTTCAACTAGAAAACAAAGAATTTGCTATGAATATTTTTGATGCAGAAATTCGACCAGTATTAAGCAGCATTGCGAAAATTCTGGGAAAAGATGATGACAGTATAGTGGATAAATCAATCTTGGGGATGTTTTCCATGATGATGAAGCTAGGAACAGTGATGGATATTCCATCATATCGGCAACAAGTAGTTAATTCACAGATAATGAGCCTTTCATTAACAGGTTCTTTTAAATTCCTTCATTGATTGTCTACTTGTTCTTATATCAAAATGTGGAAGAGTTCATGCATTTAGGTATGAATATTATGGATATAAACAAGAAACTGAAATTAGTAGTGTTCTGGACAGATGTAGTAAGAGGAGAGAAAAATGAAGCTGGATTGTTTGATTTTTCCAGTTATTTCATATCAGCTGCATACAAAATCTTGAATGGAGTTCTTCCTCCTTGTTTTTTACCTAAAGCTCAGGAATATTTACATCTAGGAGTAACTTGCAAATTTGGAGATTGGTTTGTTTTTTCATATTAATCTGAAATTAGGCTATATGGAGCAAGTGTTGAACCTTACAGACTTCCAACATTTGTACCTATGAGGCTATTTTCCTTGGAATTTATTCGACAAAGCCTAAATGTTGATCAGGTTCACTTTGTGCCCATGAAAAAGGGGCATATGTACAAACTACCCATGACTATAGGCCCTTTCATAGTCAATATGAGACAGGTATTTGAGGAGGTTACTAAAATATTAGATGAGATGCATATGTTGTTAGGGGAAAGTTGGGCTTATGACCCTCACAGTGTAATTTCAAATAGAAGAATTGAGAATGGGTACTCAGCTTTCATTCATGAAAGTAGGCCAGATTTGGAGAATATAGCAAGTAATGGTGTGATAATTTTAGCAGGTTCAAACATTCAAACCCCTATCATATCAGAAAAATAAAACAAAAGAATCAAAGAAACAATGATTGAATTAGATGATGAGGAGCAGGGAGCTGAGAAGAGGACAAAGTTTTCTGAATAATTTACATTTAACCCACCTGGTTTTTCTTTACATTTGGGAGAAGAAAAAAATGTTCTTGCTTCACCCAGGAGTCATGAAATCTCTCATGAACAAGTATCTCTAATCAAACAAATGTTTACACAAATTAAAGGACGGAATCAAAAGATGAAGGCCAGCATGGAGGCCCAAGCTGAATATCAAGTTGCTCTGGATCAAACAAGACTTTTGACTGTCATGGATATTGAAAAAGATAAATTTAGAATTGCCCTGTCTCATCCTACATACATGTCAATAGGTTCTTCTAAGAATTTCAATATTTCAAATGTCACTGTAGATGTGAAGAATATTCGCCTGATGGATAAGATGAATTTTCATATGCAAAATGGTCAGTTGATTGTGAATGACCTGACCAAGACCAATTCAATGGAAATGAAGGCAGAAAATATGTTGGGAAAAGTACTTAAGAAATTAAAGTTAGAGAAAGCTAACGCAAGAGCTTTAACAGTTCACAATTATGAGCTAAAGAAAATCATTGTAAAGATTGGAGTGGAACCTAGTGACAAGATTGTTGTACAGAAATTTATGCAGAGTGCTAAAGCAGAAATATCCACATTGAGAAAAAAGCTAAAATTGCCTACAAGAGAACATTCTATGGCTGCAGAAGTTGCAGAGGTGGAGAAGGAAAAGGAAAATCTTTTACAACAACTAATGCAAAAAGATGAAGAAATTTCCAAAATAAAGCAAACTGCAATATCACTGCAAAATCATATTGATAACCATAGTTGTACTTTTGTTTTTCCTATAGGTAACGAAGATCCACAAGCACAGATTTTTCAATTGATTACTGAGTTTTAGATAGCTGAAAGATATTGGAAAAAGGCTCACGCAGATCTGGAGACTGCAAAAAATCTTATTCATGTCATAGAGAACGAAGCTAACAAGTACAAAATGGATATTCAGAATGCTAATGATAAGATTAAAAATCTCAAAGAAATACTGAAAGAAAACATTTCACTGATACAATCCAAAGATATCATTTGGAATGATATCATTTCAGAAATGAAATCAATTTGGAGATGTTTGAAGATAGTTGCAGAGGAAAAAAGTCTTATCAGGGAATGTGAAGAACCAGTCATGACAGATAAACAAAAGGCAATTAATAGAGCTATCTGGGCTAGAAGGTTCATTGATTTTATTAATTCTAAAACAGATCAGGAATTAGAAGAGAATTACATTAAAGACAGGACCTTATATCAATAAGATGATTGTCAGAAATCATCACGGAAAAGCTACAGAAAAGAAACTGATGGAAATTAAAGAGGCAGTAAGTCAATTTGATAAGTTATTTGACAAATTAACAAGAATAGGTCTGCCATCATGTTGGGGAGATGAAGGAAATATTTTTCCATGGGATTCTTATGAGAATTTTCTAGTTATGGAAAAAACTAAAGTTGATACCAGGCATGAAAAAAATCAGGTGCTTAAAGGGGAAATAATGGTCAACTTTCTGCAGAAACATTTCCAGCTACTGTGGTTGGTAAAAACTCTTTTCAGAGAAGGACCATCTTATAATTGAATTACTGCATTCATATTGGAGTATCACAATCTAACACATTTTCCCAGGACTAAGATAGAGATATGGAAAAAGTGCAGAGCTTGGACAATAGACTTTCCAAAAGGGTTTTCAGCATCAAATAAAGACAAATCAGCTGACCAAGGAAATGCATCAGCATCATCAGCAATTCCTATAGATTAGGATGTATATTTTTACATTATATTACTTTTTCAAAGACAATGTAATTGTAATAAGACATTTTCAAGGCATGTAATAGACAGCCTCCGAAGTCCTAAGTAGTTGTGATAGTTAGAATTGGTTACAGCAGTTCCAAACTATTTGGTTTACTGTATTTAATGTAATTTTCAAGAGGAAGAAAGGTTTCGAGTTTTGAACCTTCAGATGATTATTTTGTACTCATATATTTCAATGATTAATGAATGAGTAAGCAAGTTTCTAGCATATGCTTATGTTGATATGTATTTAAGTTCACATTCTATTTTTTCTTTCTTTGAATAAGACAAAGTATTGAGCAGTAGGTCTCTTTTTACCTATGTAATCAAGAGTTAAAATCCTTAATTGGCGCTCCTTTGTTTTAACTGCTTCTTTCATAAATTCTTTAGAAGTTTGAGATGATATATTCTATGTGACAGCATATTAGTTTGGACTTTCTTATTCAATTTTCTTCTGGTCATTTCATTCAACATCAGAAAATAATAGCATTGTGAGACAATCATTGTGTTTGATATCTAAAATTTTAATTGTAAATACTTGAAGGTGATTAAAACAGAGACAAATATTTTCTTGACATAATCATATAAATGTCTTAAGCACTGATTCCTTATCACATCTAAGGGATTTTCTCTTAAGGTACAACACCACCAATGGAAAAAATCCCTCAAAAAGAGGTGTTGCTACTATATATAAAGAGATGGAAGGCTGCTACAACACTGTTTTAAAGGCACTGCTACATAAAATGGTTATAAAAAATATCTAGGGATGATATAGGCCACAAAAGATAGATATCATATAGATCTAGGAACTACACAACCTCCTTTGAAGAACCCCTCAAGGGTTTTTAGCAAAACACCATGTACAAGATGTGAATCTAAGCCCTAGGGTTGAAGATCCACTGCAAAATATAGATCTGGAAAGTGTGGTTGATCTGATATGATAAATAATGTAGCCTCCTCCAATAGACTCTCTAGATCAAGCGTTGATCCCTTCTCTAGAAAAAAGTGTTGATCCCTTCTCTAGAAAACCTCCTCTCCAGATGGTGTGCCAAAACCACCCTGCAACTCCTCCCTCAAAATAACACAGATCTGGAAATAAACTGCGTTGTAGGGGAAAATAAATCAATGGCCTAAAGCCAAGATATGACAATAAGCACAAGGGCCTTCCTTACTGTCCTCCCAATGGAAAGGAGCCCTTCTCCACTGAAAATAAGCAATGAAATGACCCCAAATATGGTCTCCACTGCTGCAACCTGCAAAAAAATTCAACCCTCAACAAGATTTGCGCTATAAATGAAAGATGAAGCTTGGCCTTAAGCCTGAAAGTGGACAATTACAAGACTCCTCCAAGAGCTTCTCAATGGAAGAGGTGGGATTCCTGATCAGGAACACCCAGTGCTAAACAACACACAATCTCAGCTAAACATTTAGAGAAAGCTATATGTCTAAATAGACCATATATTCAGAAATATCATATACATCAACATAATCAATATGGTTTCCATACTCTTCCTTTTATAAGATATGAGCTTCCAAACCCTAAGCCCCATTCATTTATGACCCTACTTCCATGTAAAGCATCTCCATCTAAAATTGTGCTATCTTTCATTAAAGGCCACTCCTCCATGACAACACTGTTGATTTGGTCAAAGTTGACCCAGTCAAGGTGTTCCAACCCCTTTCCACACTTAAAGGTGCTAAATTAAGCCGCCAAGATATATCCTTTTCATATTGGCATTGATTTATTCATTCTTAAGGAGACTTAAGGACCTCCATTGCCCTCTTATTCATAAAACAAAGCAGCAAAACAAAATTTAATATTCCAACTAGCTCATGGCTAATTGGGAATATTACACATGCCTGCCTTGGGCGCCTCAAGGAGGTTTTCACCCAAGGATATTTTATTCTTTGTTTTTTTTTTTCTCTCTAGGATTGCCTCTTGGTGGTTTTCAACCATGGATTTTTCCTTGGGCGCCTTAGAGAGGTTTTCACCCATGCCTCTTTATTTTCCCTTTTCTTTTTTTCTAGGAGGGGGAGGTGCTGGAAACTATGGATTTTCCATTGACATACACCTCCATGTTTATGGAATTAATAAATTCAGCCCTAGGTAGGGGATTTTTGTAAACTTTGAGCCTGTAACCATTGACAGGCAGGGGAATCCCCTCCTCGTCTATGGTCCTGATATGAACTGCACCATTATCATAGAATTTTTCCACTTTTTTAAGGTCCTAGCCATCTTGTCATTAATTTTCCTTTGAAATCCTTGAACCTTGAGTCATACATCAGTGCCCAACCTCCTTCTTGAAAGGTCTTCTCTTTAATATGTTTTTCATGTCAAACCTTCCTTTTCTGCTGAATCACTTATTTGTGAAGGAGTGTCTACATTTTGAACTCATCCAAGCCATTTAATTGCAGCAACCTTTCTTGTTGGTCCTTTGTGATATCCGGGTCTAACTCAACTGCCATCCTCAAGGTGTTGAACTCAAACTTAATTTAAGGAAAAGATTTCTACCCATAGACCAAGTCATAAGGAGTGAACCATATTGTTGTCTTCCAAGTGGTATTCTAGGCTCAAGTGGCTTCTACCAATATGTCCACCCAATATTTTCTATTTTTTCTCACAACCTTGGTGAGTATATTCTCCAAGGCTATGTTGGTCACTTCCACTTGGCCATTTGCTTAAGGATGGTAGGTAGTGGAAGTCTTATGCTTTATCTTGTGCCTCCTCAGAAAATTTTCAATGAAATGAGATGTGAATTAAGCCCCCTAATCACTGACTACCTCTCTAGGGTATCCAAACTTTGATAACACATTCCCTCTCATAAATGATGCTACCTTCTCCTCATTTGCTACATTTACATCCTTTGTTTCAACCAACTTTGTTAGGTTGTTAGTGCAAACTATGATATACTTTTTATGTTTGGGTGGTAGATCAATGGTTCAAATGAAGTCCATAGTCCACTTTTCAAATGGCTATAGGAGCCACCTGAGCATTCAAAGGCATCGCATCCCTCTGTGTAGGTTTCCCCGTCCTTTGGCACTAGTCATACCTACTAGTGTATCTCCTCGAATATTGGTGAAGGGTAGGTCGAGAGTAACCTGCCTGCAAATATTTGAAGGCTTTTCTTTTTGTAGAAAATTGGCTCCAAAAGGACTATCATGTCATGCAGAGAGGATGTCAAAACTTATTTATCCCTCACACATCTCTTGAGAATTTGGTCAGGGCCCAGCTTGAAGATATTTCCACCAATCCAGGTGAAAGGGGCACTTTTTATGATGATCTTGCTTTTATCCATGGATGAGAGGTCTGGAGAGAAATTATCAGCAACCAAGTAGTTAGCTATGTCAAAAAACCACAAAGAGAGTGTTGATATTGCAAATAGGTGTTCATCTAGAGGTTGGTCATCCACCATTACTTCCTCATCTGTAGGTAGAGCCAACCTAGATAAAAAAATGCAACAACATTCTCCTTCCCAGGTTTATCAACAATGTTTAGGTAAAATTGTTGTAATAATAGCAACCATCTAATTATTATAGCATTATCATCAAGTTTATTCATTAAATATTTGATGGTTCCATGGTTAGTGTGCACAAATGTCTGATAACCAGTTATATAATGTATGAATTTGTTTAAAGCATGGACAATGGCTAACATTTCCTTTTCTATGAAAGTATAATTGAGTTTAGCCTTGGACAATTTCTTACTAATGAAATAGTTGCATAAGGTAATTTTTCTTCTAACTACCCCAAGGCTACCCCCACAGCTTTGTCTGATGCATCCGTGTGGATGAGGAAGGGTAGAGCCCAATTTGGACCTCGAAGAATGGGTTCAGTAGTCAACTTTTCCTTCATGAGCTCAAAAGCTTCTTGACAGATAATGGACCAAGTAAACTCAGAGTCTTTGGCCAACAAGCCAAATAATGGTGAAGCCAATTTTCTGAAGTATTTAATGAACCTTTTGTAGTAACTAGCTAAACCTAAGAAACTTTTGACATCTCTCTACTTTTGAGGATCAGACACACTTTTGATGATGGTGATTTTGTTCGGGTCCACCTATATTCCTGCTTGTGATATTGAGTGGCCCAATACTACTCCTGCTATTTTTAATAATTCACACTTTTTTCAGGCTGAGGGAGAGATGCATCTCAATGCACCTTCTCAACACTTCTCAAATTGGAGAGATCTTCTTGGAATTCACTCCCATAATGTCTGAAACCGTCCATGTATATTTCAACCGAGTCATGGACTAGCTCAGAGAAAATGCTCAAGACATATTTTTAAAAAGTATTTGGGGCATTGCACAACCCAAAGGGTAGGAATTTGTAAGAAAAGTTACACTAAGGACATGTGAAATTGGTCTTGTCCTAGTATTCAGGGATAATTTGGATCTGGTTATATCCACTGAACCCATCTAGGAAAGAAAATATTTCTTTCCCTGCAAGGCCATCTAGAACTTTATCTATAAATGGAAAAGGGAAATTGTCCTTCTTGGTGGCTTTTTTGAGTTCTCGATAATTAACACAAGTTATCCATTTTCCATTCTTCTTCAGAACTAAGACAAGAGGAGATACCCAATATCTGATATAGGGTAGATGAAACTTGCATCCAATAATTTCTGCAGTTCTTCCTTCATTGTGTCCTTTAGACCTGGGTTCATCCTTCTTCAGGTTTGGCGCATAGGCTTGCACCCTTCTTTAATGTAAATATTATGTGTGCACAATGAGGAATGCACCCATTTCATGTCCTTTTATTCCCAAGCAAATGCATCTAGGTTTTCTTTCAAAAGTTGGCATAGTTTCTCTTCTTCTCTATCTAAGAGGTTTGAGTTAATTTTCAGCGATTTTGATGGTACAAATTCCATAGCCTTGGTGGTTTTAGAGGTTGAATAAACTGAGTGCAGTTCCATCCAAGGGTGGCTTTCAGACTCTTCGACTATATTTTCAAGTGGATTTTCAGTGGGGGGTTGGTTCTGAATGATTCAGTCGATGAATTCATCTTCATCAAGTTGCCCCGCTCTAAGAACTATATCTATGGTACAAATGAGATAGGGTGTAGTTTTGTATACTTCATCTTTTTCTTCTTCATCCTCATACCATAAAGGTAGATCATGGTCAATGGAAGGTTGGGCTAGAGGATATAATACCAATTATTTAGACAAGGGCCCATTCTTGATAGTCATGTTTCCGACCCGACAGCTAATATAAGCATCAGCAGTGGCTAACCAAGGTCTCCCTAAAATGATAAGATAGCCATTGAAATTGGTTTTTGGCTGGAGAACAAGGAAATATTTATGGTATTCCCAAGAGTCAATTGAAACCATAACATCCTCAACAATTCCTTCCGAAGCTAAGGTGAACCGATCTGCAAGTTGTAGAACTATTGTGGTTTTCCTCAAATTTCCTTGGAGGTTGAGTTTAATAATAGATTCCTTGGTCATTACATTGATGGCATCCTTGAGATTTATCAGAGTATTGGGGACTATGATACCATCTATGTGCACATCTACAACTGGACTACCAAGGTCCAGGTACTTCGGGAAGATCACCCTTCCCAACATTAATTCGGGAAACTGCCCTACTACATTGATGGTGGGGGTATCTTTCTTATTTATCCCATGTTTCTTAAAGAAATTTTCCTTGATGATCCTATTGTCAATAGGGACACCCTTAATGGCCTATATAAGGGGTATTTTTACACACAAATTTTTTAGTTCTCCCAGAATTTCAGTTTCCACTGGGGTGTCTTGACTAGAGTGGATCAAGCACTCATGAAAATGAGGTTGTTGGATCTGAGTGTGATTTCATTCCCTTTCCTCCTAAAAATATGCAGGTTGAGATGGAGGATGGTTGTTTGGGATTACTCTTCCTGGCCTGAGAGTAATCTCATGTATCTCCAGAGCATAAGCTGGATAGGATGTCTCCCCATTGTAAACATGTTGTGCCTACTTTTTGTTTAGGTTCAGATTTGGTTGTGCGGGAATCTTAGGTGGAGCAGAATGAGTGAGCTGAGGTTGAGGTTGGGGTGGAGGCAGTAGAGAGGTTGGTTGATTATGTTGAGGCCTTCACCCTTGTGATGTGGTTGAGGACCATACTACTAAAATGGTTGGTTTACTTCCTAAGGATGATATGGAGGGTTGTAAGGCAAAGTAGGAGGTGTAGTCCATGATGGAGGAGTGGAGGTGTACCAAGACTACATTGGTGCACTTTGATTGTTATGATAATAGGAGTAAGGTGCACCTTGTATACCCTGCTGATAATACTGAGGAACTTGAGGAATTCTCTGATTGATGAAACATAGTTTCTTCAGTCGTACTTCCCCACCTTGATATACAGTTTTGAGTCCAGGTAAGGAGGGACACTTATCCGTGGCACAATTCTCCTCACACACTAAGAAAACCTCTATGACATTCATTATTAGGGTGTTTTCTAGTACATCTAGGACATAATATAGCCAAGGCTCTTTCTGCTTACCCTTACCTCTTTTTGATCTGCATTGTGCCCATTTGCAAAGAAAAGGTGTGCAGCAACTCACTCTTCAAGTCCTCCAACATATTTCAAATCTCTTTCTTGATGGAGGTGGAAGAGGAAGGGTATTGGTTAGACTCTGGCTAGCTCTGAATTTCTTCCTAGCTGCCCTAGAATGGTTCTCGAAGATAATTTTGATGTCCTCATAAGGTAGCTGGTAGATATATCCTCCTAATAACATATTGTGGGTTTCTATCGGCTCCTCCTTGATCCCTTGGAGAAGTACAAGTTTAAGTGATCTAGGATCAAAGGTGAAGTTGGCTCTTTTGTAATTTAACTGGAATATTTCCTCATAATCTTCTAGGGATTCATCAAGCCCTATAATCATCCTATATATTTCCTGTTTAGCTTCCTTGGACCTACAGTAGTCCCTGTACTTGTTGTTGAAGGCCTCTTGTATTTGTGCCTAGGTAGTGATGTTGTTCCCAGACATACCCATGAACCAGTGCAAGGTTGTATCCTTGAGGGTAGATGGGAATAGCTACATCCATTGATCATCTGAGGCATAATCATAGGTCCTACAAAGAACAGAAAATTTAAACATGAAGGTGTCAGGTTCCTCAGAGGTAAGTCCATGGAAATGTGGAAGGGCTGAGGGGTTGATGTTTTTCATCTTAGTTTCCCCATCTATCTTTCTAATGGGAAAGACTCCTTGGGTTCCAGTCTCATCCATGGCTTGGATTGGTGAAGCAGGTTCCTCTAGTGAAACAAGTCTTCTTCTTCTCCAATAGGTTCTTCAAAGTTTTAAAAGGGCTCTCCTATGGCGTGTTTAACCTCACAGACACCAAAGAAGAGTGAAGGGTGACTGTGTGGGGATGTGGGGATTTTTCGTTAAAAAATTCCTTGATTATCCCTACTCGTACGAGGCATGAAAATCATTTTTTTGTATTTTTCAATATTTTTGAAACTACATGTAATAGAAAAGCAGAAAAAAATGCTAAAACAAAATCAAAGCATCTACTTAGACACCTACCTGACAATGACGCCAAAAAGTGGTGAGCCCTCGTATTGCACCAAGTGTGATGCAACTCCCAGAGGCTACTCTACTTTAATTTATCGACCTAGGGTTCATACAAACTTCGAGGTGACAGTGCTATATACACAACAGATGCATTCTACTCATTTCATCCTCTTCTGATTCCTACGAAAGGGTGTTATTTCTAGGGTTTCTGAGTGAAGTCTGTCACACTTCGGAATTATACCTAGAACTACAAGAGACTCAAAACCATTACTCTACCAACAATCAAAGGACTATTTTAAAGCAATAAGATACATCTAGCTATTCTGTAAAGAAATCAATCTAAAATTTGGGCTATGGAAAGAAATAGAAGCAAACTACGCAACATTCAATAATTAAAGTGTTGAATTGAAATCGCAGAAAGAAGGCTAATATAATCACACATTACTCGTCCAAATGGCTAAACACACTCTAACTACTTCATGCTTTTAATCATGCATCTAATCATGACCTAATTATTCTTGTAAATGGATTGTTTTATAGCAAGGAGGATAAGTCGCTAAGGTGGCTTGGGAAGGTCTTGAACTCATGGGTTTAGGGTTGAAGGTGTCTTGATGTTTATGGAAGGTACAGATGAGGTTAGTGATGATCTATGGGCTGAAGGTGAGGTTAAATGGTGCTACTACAGGGTCTTCTAAAATTTTCTTATAGTGCTACAGGAAAGTCCTAAATTGCTACGGGAAACAGGCTAAGGGAAATATGAGGCCAAAAATGATGGAGAAAAGTGTAGGGGAGGTGGAATGAAGGTGTACTTGGATGGATGGAAGGTGTACAACCCCTTGTCGAAACTCAACCTCTTGCAAATCTCATCTTGCACTTCTAGGGTTGCTCACGATGTTAAGGTGAAAATCTCAAAAACAAGGCTGAAGGTGATTTGGTTGAAAGAAGGCTGATGAAAGGCGAGAAATGAAGCTAGGGGTGTTCGTTAATTCCTCATATGTTGTGCTACTTAAACCTGCAAAAAAACTACTTGTTCATGCAACAAACATTGGCAAATATATGATGAAGAAGATGGAAAAGATGATTTGAATTTGAAAAGAAAACCTACTTAAGCATTCAAATAGAAATCTAACTCAATATTCTCAACATGTTCATGACACTATAGCAACCTATCTATTCTTTCCAAGAAATCATAAACTAAAGAGAAAATTTGGTTTTGTGGTGAAGATCTGCCCTCCTCAAGCTCCAATGGAAGAGATGAGAGAGGGAGGCTTTGACACACAGCTTTCTGATTTTATATGCTAATGTACCAAGATCTATGCAAGCCTAACTATAGCAATGATAAAATGAAGAAAACTAAAAACAGTAAATTGAAATGTAAACAAACTACCTAAAACTCATAAATCAAACTAGCTACAATGGCATAAAGATAAATATGAATACATGAGAGAGAGATTAAGGCCAATGGATTGGGCCCTAACCCAAAAGCCTAGCCATCTAAAACTAAATCAGTGAAGGAAAATATGAATGCTCATCTTATTGTAGAAAATAGTCTCATTGCATAATCATAAAAGTATCAAAAACCTATTACAAGAGCTAAGAGCCTACTAGCTTCCTTCAAAGTTCAAATCCTAATGAGATCTTGCTCTGCCCTATTCAACCTAAATGGTAGCTACCAACATCTCCCTAAAAAGTAGGTGATGTGTCCCTTTTGACTGTAAGAGAAGTGGAGCCTTGGTGCACTTGATCTCCCACTTTCTTGGTTGCCTTTGATTTCAAATTGTTGGAGGGAATTCGAGGATCCCTTGGCTGCATTTGGGAGATAAGGAGGTGGAAAACCCTCCTAGAACCTCTCCTTGTTGTCTACTTCAAGCTTTAATCGCAAAATATTCAAAAAAAAACTTGAATACCTTCATGATTATCTTGCATTTAAAGCATATTAGGAACTTGAAGTATGACAAGCCTTAATCACCATCTACACTAGCAAAATATGACCATAATATAATTAAATGTGAGAAATAGATCCTAATAAGGCTAAAAAGGTGATAATTAACCCCTCCAATTATACCTAATCGTGGAGCTCATCACATGCTTTAACAAGTGTGAAACAGGTTTTTCAGTGGGTAGGCAAGAAGCAGAAAGCCTTTGATGCATTGAAAGAGAACATCGGTACAACACCAATTCTTGCACTTCCAGATCTTAAGCGGCCATTTGAGATTCAAACCGATGCAATTGACTATGCCATGGGAGTGGTTTGATCCAACATGGTAAGCCTATATGTTATCATTTTGAAACCTTTACCAATGCAGTAATTAATTATCCCACATATGACAAAGAGTTGTATGCTTTGGTGCAAAGTGTGAAGAAATGAAACATTATTTGATGGGTAAGGAAACAATTATTCACACTGACCATCAACCTTTGCAATATTTTCAATCACAAACCAAGCTATAAAAAGTGAGGCATTTCAGGTGGATGGGTTTTCTATAGCAATTCCATTTGGTAATCAGGTATAAGTAAGGTATATATAACAAAGTTGTTGATATCTCATCTAGATCGATTGTTAGTAAATATTTCATTCTTAAGCATAATTATATCATGCATGAGAGATATATTGAAAAATATACTAAAGATGAATATTTCAAAGTTATATATGCAAATTTGTGTCAAGGCAACCAAGTAGAAGAATTGGATTATCATATTTATGATCAATTGTTGTATCATCTTGGCAAGTTATGTGTTCAACATGGTGAAAGAGTCAACATCATAAGGGAAATGCATACTTCTCTTATTCTTGGCCACTTTGGTGTAGTCAAAACAGTGGCACAATTACAAAGGTATTATTATTGGCCTTGTATGAATGAAAGTGTGCCACGATATGTAAGACGATGTTCTATGTGTGCTACTAGGAAGCCTAGTGATAGAAATTTGGGATTCTATACTCACTTCCTGTTCCTTCCCATCCTTGGGAAAGTGTTTCTAAGGATTTTGTGGGAGGACTACCTATGTCTAGGAAAGTTCATGATTATCTTTATGTTTTTTAGGATCATTTTAGAAAAATGTGTATTTTGATGCCTTGTAAGAAGCAGGTTACAACTGAATAGACCACGCATATGTTCTTTCAAAATGTATGGGTGCATTTTTGGTTTCCCACTTCTATTATTTATGATCGAGATTCTCAATTTCTCGAGAAATTTTGGTCAAGTTTATGGGGAATCATGGACACCAAGTGGAATAGGTGGGTGGCCACTAATATCCACCTGGATCATTCCTTCCCCATTAGGAAGCAATGGTACCCATTTCTTTTGGATCCTCCATGAGATGAGGAAACCTCTGTTGAAATTGGTCCCTGGTGAGCACTTGCCCTAGTGAAGGATTTGGCCTGCTCCGACAACTCGGTATAGCTGGATCCTCTGTTGGTGGGTTTTCTTGATCTGTGTGTTCATGATGCGATGAGTTTTTTCTTGTTCCATGCAGTCTTGATTTAACTATGTTGGTGTGATTTGTTCTGCCATGTCGGATGTGTCTAGTATAGGTATAGAGTAGGGCCAAAGGTGGTCCACATTGAACACTGGGTGTAGACCAAGGAATGGTGGAATACTAAGCTCGTAGGCATTTTCCCCTATAGACTTGGTGATGGTTTATGGCCCATATTGGAGTGGGTTATGCTTGTGGTGGGGTCCAGCGAGGTGATCCTTCTACAAATATAGCCACACTTTGTCGCCCCCCTAGAAGTTGTGTGGCACCCAATGTTGATCATGTCATTGTTTTTACTTATCATTGGCTCTGTCCAATATTTCATGAACCTATTGGCATATGTGTTGAATGCGCCTAATGAATTTTTTCGTCTTGTCAGCTTCAGACTGTACATTAGCTGAATCAACCTGAGTAATCGCAAATGGCATGGATACATCAATGGGACATAGTGGTTGGAATCCCAAACCCAACTGAAAGGGGTTGTGGCCGATTGAGGTGTGGAGAGCCCGGTTATAGATTTTTTTGTACATAGGGTAGGCTCTCATCCCATGTCCATCGATGATTTGAGTTGTACATGAGCAGAATGTGTACAATCATCTTGTTGATGACCTCTATCTGGCCATCAGTTTGGGGATGGAAAGTTGTGGACTTAGTGAGCTTGGTGTCCAACATTGTCCAGAGGCTAGACCAAATTGTATTTAGGAACCTATTGTCCTGATCTGAGATGATAGATTATGGGATCCAATAGTATACCCACACATGTTCAACTAATATTTTAGCAGTGGATTCTACTATGATATTCTTCTTGTAGACCACCATAATGGCCATCTTCGAGAATCTGTCAATGACCATGAAAACACAGTCATTTCCATACTTAGTAGAAGGAAGGCCTGACATGTAATCCATGGAGATGTATTCCCGAGGTCGACTAGGAGTAGGCAATGGAGTATAGAGGCCTTGCTTCTTAATGGTCGATTTGGAAATGGCATGGGAAGTACAGGATCTGATGTAATTCCTGACATCTTGTTAAAGTTTCAGCCAATAGAAATATTTCTGCAGTACATCCACTATTTTCTCAACCCCGAAATACCCAGTGACTCGACTGTAGTGTGATTCCCAAATCATCTTTTCACGCTCGCTTGAAGGAACACAAAGGTATCCCAGATGACATAAAAGTGCATACTAGGTGAAAGATGACATAACAGTGCATACTAGGTGAAAATTTGGAACTTTCTTACCCTGCAAGAGCATCTTGTATGTGTGGTTGAATTCTAGATCGCTATAGTAGAGAAGCGGCCAATTAGAAGTCGCATTCCCACAAGAGTTGAGCACAGTGGTTAGCACCACGATCAGTGGTTAGTTGAGGCAGTCTGCAACATTGTTGATGTTTCCCTTCTTTTACTTGATGTTCAAATGAAATTGTTGCAGATATGTGGACCACTTCTGATGGCGATCGTTTTGCAACTTCCCTTGTGTCTGTATGAACTGTAGGGGTCGTTGATTTGTGTGGATGATCGCTTCCTTCCCCAAAATGTAATGCTTCCATTTTCGGCAAGCCTACACAATGGAATACATCAATTTTTCTCATTTTTATAATTCACTAGATGCCCCTGATGAGTAAGAACTACCACAATAGCATAGTCAGAGGCATCTATCTCGATCTCAAATGGATTTTTCAAGTCTGGTAATGTGAGCACTGGGGAAGAGTAGAGGTGATCTTTCAAATCTATGAATGCCTTCTATTGATATTCAGACCAAAATAATTTTTCTTTCACTCGTCCCTTGGTGAATTGACTCAAGGGCCTAGTGATATGAGAGAATCCCAACACGAAAATGTGGTAGAAATTAGCAAGACCCAAAAATATGCGGAGCTCTATTAGAGTGGTTGGGGCTAGCCAATTTCGAATGACTTGGATCTTGGTTGGATCCACCCCCCACTCATCAATAACGCATCCTAGATACTGTACCTGGGTTAGGCCAAAATTTCACTTCCCCAAATTGGCACATAACGTGTGTTGTCGTAGTGTTTGGAGGACCTTTCGGATGTGGTGGAGGTTCTCTTCCCAAGTATGGTTGAATAACGAGATGTCATCCAAGTACACTACTACAAATGAGTTGGAGAATGGCCTCAAGATGTCGTCTATCAGCCTCATGAAGGTTGCAGGAGCATTCTTCAACTCGAAAGGCATGACCAACCATTCGAAAATTCCCTCCTTGGCTTTGAAGGCATTCTTCCACACATCGGATAGTTCGATTGGTACCTAGTGATACCCAGGCTTCAAGTCGATCTTGTTAAAATATTTTCCCCCTTGAGTTGTTCCAGAAAGTCATAAATCTGTGGGATCAGGTACATATTCTGGATAATGATCTTGCTTAGCGCTTAATAGTTAGTACAAAGTCTCCAAGTCCCATCCTTCTTCAGCACCAACACGATCGAGCTTCACCAGGGCAATGAACTCATCCGGATGTGACCTTTCTGCAGCAACTCCTGAATCTGCCTCTTGATATTTTCATTCTCCAGAACAGAGTGTTTATGGATTGGTCCATTGGGAAGCAACACACCTAGGTTTAGATCGATGGGGTGCTTGACCTGACAGTGCAGAGGCACCCCTATGGGTGAGGTGAATATGTCCCCATAGTCCTCCATGACATTGTCCTTTTTTTTTGTCATGCAGAGGAGTTCTGTCTGGAGGTCGTGGCCACACTATCTTATTATCTGCACTATTATTCTTACCCTGAGGGTGGATCATCAGGAAAAAAAAATTCCCGATTTTGGAAATGAGCTTAATACATTTTTTTGCAGTAATTAAAGAGATGGTGGTTTTCGGTGCTACCTTTGGTATCCCATAAAACTTATTTCCCAAAGAAACAATAACAGTGCAAGGTTGGGACTCATACATAGCATGTCACTTCCACAAGTATGGTTGGCCTAATAATACATCACAAACATCAAGAGTATAAATGTCACATAATACCTCATCTTTGAAGGGCTTGATGTTATAAGGAAGGTGGAAATGCTAGCTGACATGGAGATCCCATCCTTGGTGAAGCCACTCAATGGTGTACGGTTGTGGGTGTGTTATGGTTGGCAATCGCAGCAGCTTCATGACCTCTGCTGAAATGATGTTTTTTTAGCTCCCATTGTCGACAATGAACTGTAGCGGGGAACCCTTTACTCACATATGGGAATGGAAGAGGCGCTCCCCCTCCTTTGGATCTTCTGGTTCCTCCTTCTGTATATTTTTGGTGGAAACAGTCCCACTGGGCTCTGCATCGACAATCTTCTTCCATTTATCATTCCCATTGTTGGGTTTTGATTCAAAGTTGGAGCATGCATCTGATTCAAAAGCCTTCAGCTCGACCACCAGTGATTGCTTGACCTAACACTCACTTGTGTTATGGGTGGAGCTCTTATGGAACTCACACCATTTTCCTATGTCCTTCTCTGGCTTCGCGGTGTTGTTCTTTTCTTTGCGGCTTTGGCAGGTTATCCTAGGCCACCCCGCCTTAGCTTTTTCCTTTGTTCTATGGTTTGGGGGCACCTTTCCCTTACTTTTGATTCGTAGATCCAAAGTCTCGCTTCTTATATTTAAACTTCTTCTCAATCTTGGCAAAATACTGGTACACTTCACCAAGCAAGGATATGTTGAGGAACTCCATTTCCTCTTGAATGTATCCATGTAGACAATTGTGGTACTTTAGCACAAAATGTTACTCTAAATATTTGATACCCAATTTTTTGTGCAGGGTATGGAACAGATTCGTCAACTCATGCACATCTTGATCCCTTTGTTTCCGCACCATAACCCATTGTATGTACTTGTCCTCATAAATCCCCACGGGATAATATTTTCCCTTCATGGCGTCTCAGAAATAATCCCAAGTGGGTGTGGCCTAAAATAGAGAGGATTCCCTCTCATCCTTTTTCTCACAGTAGGTTTCCACCATTCCTTGACATGGGGGGCAGCTTTGAGGAGTGAAAAAGTAATATTTTCCCTACTGGAAAATTCATGAACCGAGAAATACCCTTCTAATAGATTCAACCATCTATGTATGACATATGCATCTACTTGTCCCTCAAATATGGGAATGTAAAATTTTACTTGTACCTTAAAAAGAGTTGCGCCTCCAAAGCGGTTGTTGGATGTAGATGCATCGTCGGTGGGTAGTCCTTGAAGGATCTGCACAAATGTATCCATCATCATGTTCCTTTGTTTCTCGAGGGCCTCCTCAAGCAATATATTTATAGGATCTCCTACTCCATCATCTTTATTTTCATCCCCCATGGGCATTTGTTGGGGTTTACGAAGCTGATCTTGCAAAGGTTTACCCAGATTGAGCCCTAACTCCTTATACCCTGACCTCGTTAGGGACATGCAAAGAAGGATCGAGAAAGATAAGAACGCTTTGATACCACTAATCAAGAATTATGTAGGAATGAAATAAAATACAGAAATACACATAAACCAAGAGATGTAGTAGAAATAAGACTTCTTTTCATTAATATAACATAACTAAAATATGCTTATAGAAAAAATGGAAATAAACTAGCTAGGGCATTGATAGCTTATCTCTGAGAAGAGATGTGGTGGCTATAGGCCTCTGAAATGTGTTACAATGAGGCTCGAAGGCTTATTTATTATTGAGAACCAATGCAACACCCTAAACATCCAAAAACCTACCCCTAGGAGATGAAAAGCCAAATTATGGGCCCCATTGGGGTAAAATGGTACATCAATTTCCTAGGGTCGTAACTTTGGCATACGATCTTCGTTTGTCCCATATGATACCTCATTAGAAAGATGTATCCAAGGAATAAAACTAAAATTATAAAATTTGGAGTCAAATACTCACATTCCCCAAATGTGATTTTCCAAATAAACATCGTTTAGGGCCTCAAAATGGCTTTGGAAGTTCAGGACCTGAAAAACTACCAAAAATAGTAAATTGTGCTACAATTAAGGAAACTGGAAAACAGAAAGAAAGAATGGTGGGGGTCCAAGTGGAATAGGCAGGTGGCCACCAATATCTACCTGGGTCAAATATGTTGCAATTGAAGGACACAATGACATAGCTAAGGTCAAGTGCTTCATTGACCAAGTTCAGTTGGTGCATCAAATGGTACAAGAACAGTTGGAAAAGATTCAAGCCAAGTATAATACAAGACATGATAAGCATCGTTTTGACCACAACTTTCAGGTGGGAGATAAATTTTGGCTTTATATTAGCAATTAAAGGATTCAAGGAGAAGGTAAAAAACTCAAACCAATCAGATATGGTCCCTTTAAAGTCTTAGAAAACATTGGTAATAATGCTTTCCGGCTAGATTTTCCTCCATATATGTCAGTTTATGCACTTTTTGATGTGGATAACTTGAGATTATATGAGACTCCTATGATTGAAGATAAAGGAGAGAATTTTAAAATTCCAACAATAGAAGATTTCTCTCTTGAATATCTTGAATAATTGCAGCAAGATACCATTCTTGGTAGAAGAACAAGGACTTCACAAAGAGGTAATATTGAGTACCTTTGAGTGGGGCTCAAGGGAAAAAATCCAAGTAAGGAAAAATGGATTGAGATTAGAAGGGTGTGGTAATTGTACCCTAACCTATATATTGACTAAAAATAATCTTTTGGTGGTCCAAAATCTTCCAGTGGGGAGGAATGATCTAGGGGATTAAAAAGTGCTCAAAAATGAAAGCACTCAAACCTACTTGAAACCAATGTCGACCCGTAGTGCTCATTTTTTTATATCGTATGCTCAATTTTTGATGTTCTAAATATTTGGCTCAATAGCTAAAAAAATTTCAAGGGTACTGATTGGATTGTTGACTGGGCAGTCAATATTACAAATGTCAGCATGTTGACTGGGCATACGACTAGGAGAAATACCAATTGTTGAGGAGGTAAATCCCCTCTGCAGACAGAGGCAATCCCACTAGCCCTAGATTGGGTCTAGCAACAATCAAATCACACAATGATGTTGGTTCCTAGTTACAAGAAAGACAAAGATCGCGATAAGTAGCCTACCTCGAATCCCACGCTGTTGTTGTCAATGAAGAAGTGGTGCTCCTCGTCCCTAGCCTGACATATCACAATCCTTCCGTTTGTCACGTCCAGACACCTGTATACACGTAGAGAAATGACAACGTACAACGTAATACTTAAAACATGAAACTATATATCAGTCAGAGAACATATAATTTTTTGCATCACGTAAAAGAGTAAACACAAGAATGGAACCAAAATCATATTCGCTTATATTATAAATGACAAAAGGGAGATTACAACCAAGTGCTCTGACGCTATGATCTTCCTTTGGTGGGGCATGCAGCAGAGCGTGTCTCAACAAAGACTGTCAGGAATCTGGACGAAGCTCTCTCTCTTATGGGATTCTCTTCGGCTTGGCTCTCAATAGTTTCCCAGCTATAGTTTCCTTCCCACAAGTTCAACTAGCTTGCTAATAGAGAGGGAAAGCTTTTATATATGGAGAAAGGGAAGTTGGGATCCCTATAATCATGGATAGGCCCTATCTCTTAGGAACGTTCAATGAGGGGTGGAAAACCACTTCCTATACATGGAGATCCGGAGCCAAACCACTCAACTTCCTTTGATGAATCATTCTGGAGTTTTTTGAATCAAAATTCCGCCATTTATTTTTTAAAAACATTCCTTAATAAACTTGGCACAAGTGAAACATAGGGACAGAGCGCCAGTTGGCGCACCCTCTAGTGTGGATTTCCCCCATTGGCGCGAGGGATGAACTGGCTAGTCGCACCAAGGCTAAAACATCTGTTTTTAGGGTTTTCCAGAGGAAATGTTCTTCAGGAGAATGTTTATCCTTAGGCAGGAGGATGTTATGAAGGTGTTTTCAAGACATTTTACTGCTCACAGGTCACGGGAATAGTCCTCCAATGTGCAGGACGAGGGATTGCAGGGACGGTGACAAAATACTGTGTAACAGATGCCCCCTAAAGCATGAGGTCTGAGAGAGAGGGAGGGGTGAAATGCTTTATGAGAATGCACCCAACTGAAAACATTGTTGTCAGAAA
This sequence comes from Pinus albicaulis, assembly GCA_034641835.2. NCBI lineage: Eukaryota > Viridiplantae > Streptophyta > Pinopsida > Pinales > Pinaceae > Pinus > Pinus albicaulis. Next base: position 1,220,270,484 of record CM076578.1, read on the forward strand.
ACCTGCGAAGACAAATACAATTGATATCTCTGATACATGATATGTGGTATGGGCACAACCATCGATAATAGAGTGTACAATAACCAGGATCCAAGGTATGGACGCAGCCATCCAGCAAAGAAGGATCAACAAGTAGACTTAGGTATGGTCGCATCCATCCAATCAAATGAGTCATGTAACCAGTCATGATAATACACAAATAATCAATAGCCTGGATTTTATCAGACAAGATCCAAGGTCTTTCCCTCCATCTCGACCATAACAGAGTACAAGTCCGAGCATGTGAATAAGTGAGCTGAAGTCGAACATGCGAGAACATCGTCTGATTACCAGCCAATAATGAAAGTTGTTAATAGATGCAAGAGGAACCACCAATAATGAGGATGGCCCTCAAGGTACTATAGGTACAATCCACGGAATGTGAACAGTGAGATGGTGTCAAACACCCGCAGAATCACTCGATCAAAGGCCAATAATGAAAACCTTGCGTCGAATGCGAAGAACCTGCCATTGAGGCATGTAGGCTCCAAGGTACCTGAAACGAGTCTCTAGATCAGCTTCCTGGATAATGAGCTGAATTCGACAGGAAGTGACCTTGATCGAAGGTGGGCCATAATGTTTCCCACATAATCAACGCGAGACAGAGGGACATAATGTTTAGTAAATCAATACCAACAGAGAATCAGAGGGAGGTTGAAAAACTACAGAGGCCAACTTCTCTTGAAAATATCGGCGGCACAACATTGGATTTGGCAGTATTTGACATCAAAGGATCTGAGGTCATGGCAACGTGGCAAAGAACAGATGAGCGGTCAAAAGAGATGACCCAAACCCATGGAGGCAAGAAGATAACGAGATGAGATGTTCCCAACCCAACACGAATGCAGACAAGTGCCATGTTCAAGAGAAACATACTGCTGACACAGCTATAATACTGGTTCCATTTTCCCCCACCATTTTTGGTGAGTACCCCAATTATTTTTGAAAACAAGCTTGAAGGGGATATCATGTGCTTGCGATATAATTTTGTTCTTCAGAAAAATCCATCCTAGTACATTTAACAAGCCCTAGGAAGGAGGAACTCGAGTAACGTCATTACGACGAAGTCTGATGTCATCAGTTTTTAACGATGACAAAGGAAGAACTTGGCTGTTTGAAAAGACAACGGAAAAGAAAACTCCAGCGGTCCCTTTTCGTAGATAGTCCCTCAGATCCGAAAAGGTAGAAAACTATGTCTGAGAAAACCTCCTAGTCACGACAGGCTAGGGTATTCCTTTTTCGTAAGTAATCTATCCAAGCCCGAAAAATGGTTAAACGTATACTGGGTAGATGTCGTTTCGTAGCCAAATTTAACGAGCTCTAAACGGCAAGCGACTCGGCGATCTTTTCAGTTTTATAGAGTCAGAAAAGAGCTGAAAGTTGACTCCACCTGGAGAAACGAGTGGTATAAAGGGTAGCTACTGGTTCCGGTAATGATAGAACTGCTCAAAACAAGTAAAGGTCAAGAGGCTGGATAACAAGACCACTCATCGCAATGGTTCCTCAGGAATGGGTAAAACAACCAAGTGAAGTCATATGATTGGCCAAGCAAATAATGACGGTGGAATGAAAAAAACTAAGGCTCATCCGGAAAAATAGGCTAATAAAATAGCAATCACAAGAGGTAAAATGGGAATGGTTTCATTTTTACACAAGCTTGAAACAAAGATAAACTATGCTTGAACTCTGCTTGAAGTTGGTTTCATTTTTACACAAGCTTGAAACAAAGATAAACTATGCTTGAAACTGGTTTCATTTTTACACAAGCTTGAAACAGAAACAAACTGTGCTTGAAAAAATTTGCATGCCCCCAGTATGGTGACTCAATTCGAGGTACACTCCCCCCAATCTTCAATCCATATGAAAGGCAGATGGAGTGAAGGTTCAAGTTACGAGATCAAGAGAAAGACTCGACTAGGATTTTACGAGATCTTATCAAAGACTCGAATTGAACGGGAACGTGTTTCATTGTTTTAACAAGGTTGACACAATAAAATAACTATCCTCATAAGAGCTTGTTTCATTTTTTAAGGAGCTTCACACAAGAAAATGAACTCTTCTCCGTCGACCTTGTTTCATTTTTTAAGGAGCTTGAAACAAGAAAACAAATGCTACTCCGATGAGCTTGTTTCATTTTTCAAGGAGCTCGACACAAGAAAACGAACTCTGCTCCGACAGACCTTGTTTCATGGTTTAAGGAGCTTGACACAAGCAGATGAACCATGCTCTGACAGACCTCATCATAATGAATAAGAATTCATAGCTTCCAAGAGTTCCACACCGAATGGGAGAACAACATCTCGAAAATCAAGACCCAATGCCCCCAGCACCTGATGCACAACGGCACTATCACTGAATGCGGGCATGGGACAGGTAGCCACATAATTTACATGTGGCAGGGATGACACAACCATTGGAAAAATATCCAGCATGGATGATGGTGGACTAGCTGCCATATTCGGACCAAAGAACGCAAGCTGATCGATGGTCACTCTCCGACCTTGGTGCGGAAAACACATCACACTAAAGAGGGAGGAGAAAAGTGCTCCCATGGCATAATTATAATCATGGCCCAAGAGTAAATTAAAGTCCAAGGGGCCAGGAACAACCATCACGTCCATATGGATATTTTTCCCTCCCAAAGTAACAGGAAACTTCAGAAGGATCCCTAACGGTTGACTAGTTCCTCTGTTAAATGTCAATAGATTCTAGGTAACAGGCACAAGCGGAGGCGAACCAAACACTTGCCAAATAGTTGAAGACAAAATACTAACAGACGCGCCTTCATCTATATTGGTGTTGGGTACGACCAGATGGGAAGCTTATACCGTGATCTCAAAGGGCACATAAGAAGGAAGGTGATAGCCCGCGAATCAATCCTAATCGAAGGAAGCGACCAAACTACTTGGAGGGGCTACCATCGAACTGAGATGGTCTTCCCCTGGTGTTAGGGGAGAAGAAGAAGCATCCTCCATCACCTCCATCATGGAGGCAGAAGGAGGATCCTCTGGGACCTCCATCATGGGAGGCGGAGGAGTAGCTTCCTAAGATATAAGGACAAGATAATATTTCTCCAAGTCTAAGGAATCTGAAGAAACAAGAAGAACCTAAGGGATGTGAGATCCACTCTCAACGGAAATGACCTGGTGCACCGCAAACGGGGCCAGCTCAGCCAATCCCACGACCAATGGTTGGTCAGGGATGGATTCATGATGGTGAATTTCTGGGGGAGTGAGATCAAGCAAGGATGAGTCTTGACTGATCGTTGAATATACTGGTGAAGGATTCAAAGAAATCTGTTTGTAACCAGCCAGAAGGCACGGTGGAGAAATAGTCGAGTTGTACAAAACTCTCTTGGCTTCATCCATATACGGACAAAGGTGAATGGCATGATGCCCTTCACACAACTTACAGGGATTGGTGAGCTTACCCTGAATCTTAGGAGCTTTAATAGCGCTAGCTGAAGACGTGCCCCAAACCTGACTTCCAGAAGCCAAAGGCAACGGTGGATGACCGTTGGACCATACTTCAAGCACCTTGGGAATGCCAGGGCAGTCTCAAAGAAGATGGTCTCCCGTGCACAACATGCAAGGGAATTTGGCTTTCCATGGAGGGTTGGAAGGTTTATCAAGAGCATATGTTTTAGAAGCAGTAGCTGCAGCCTTAGCCTCTCTCTTATTATACTTCTTCTTCTTTGACTTCTTCTTCTCCTTCTTAGCCACCTGGTTACTCGAATCCAAACTTTCACCAAGCGAAGTAGAAGAGGAGGACGCAGAAACAGGTGAAGAAGGGGAGAGGCCCACCTTAGAATCAACATGGCGTTGTTTAGGCGGAGGAACTGATTGAACAGTACCCGGGACATTCAGGACCACAGAGGTTGAAAACAACCAAACAGGAAACCCAGCAGTTAACCCAGGAAGGGACAACGTTGCCATATAAGGAGCACCAACATTTCCAAAAGCAGGAAAAGGACCAGGATTCCCATCAGAGGGGACTCCTTGATTGGAAAACTCTGGAAAAGTTTCCATCAGAAACGACCCAAAACAGCACCCTAAGGAAACTAACTTTAACCAGGAATATTTCGTGGGCAGTTAATTTTTAAAACATTGAAACAAAACTCTGTTGTTTCATATTTTAAGAGTCGAGAAACAAGAAAAAGGTGACTCTATCACTTTCAGGTTGGACACGAGCTTGAAAGGATAAGAGCTCGATGATATTTTCAGTTAAAAGAGCCAGTAAAGATCAAAGTGACTGCTCTGGTAATCTAGGTAAATGGGTGTACCATATATCTGTGAACTACCATATACACCTTGGTAAAAATGAAAGAGAAATCAACCAAGGACTTAACGTATGTGCAAGTAATCTCCCTGAATGTTGTGTTCGGTGTATCACGGGTAAGAGGCGAGAGACTCGGCTTCCTATGGATAAAGGATTTGCAACCTAATGGGGTCTCCCTTTATATACTCGACGGTACGGGGAGCACAAGTCCGTACTAGCGCTTTCTAAAGCTAGATGGCGAGTGACAGCTTCTAGGTTTAAAGACGCCGGAACACGTCTCTACCTTAGACTACTAGATGTTCCGTTAATGTTTCAATGTTTCCTTAGGTTAATTTAGTAAATTTTAAAGTTGATCTTCAATTTACGTTTCAATTCAAGGCCCTATCGAATGTTGGATCTCATAAAACCTCTAAATGCAAACTACATGCCACAGAATATCATTTTGTTCAATGAAGAGCTATCTATGAGAGAGTTGAGAGCTTTTCAAATGAAAACAAAACAAAGACACAAAAACATCCACTATTGTTTCCAATGCAAGCTAATGAAACTAAAAAAATTCTCTCTAGAGTTATATAACACTAGTAATGCGAAAGAGCTTTCAATTTTCACTATGCCAATCAAAATGCAAAAGATTTTGTTTTTGTATTTTTCAATGTATTAGAGGCAAATGCACTAAATGAATGAAAAAACTAATGAAAATACCAATTCGAGAAATGACAAAGAGGGAGCTGAAACAAACAAGTTCACTCACTCCAAATGCACACAATCAAGACTCAAACTGATGACGAAATCCCTCAAAGTGGAGAAGAATCTCGAAAGAGACTCAAACAAACCGTGTAATCTAGGCTTGGAGTAACACAAAGATAAACTGAATGAAAGAGAGAACAATCACTCAACTAACACAATGATACAATGGAATCCAACAAAATGAATGCAAAGAAGCGAAAACAAAGTTAACCGGGAAATCAAGGACCCAAAACTCCTACGGGAGGCTCAACACATTGAAGCACCTAGAAGCCCTAAGACTAGAATGCAAAACTGATGGAAAAAGGCAAACAACCAGAGGACAGGGGCTAAAAATAGCCAAAAATGACTTCAAAGCACTCAAGTAATCATAAAAATGACACCAGGACCAAAACTCAGCCTCAGAGAAGCCAAAATAAAGTAAACCCTAACACCAAGCAGAGTTGGCGCGCTTGTTTGGCTATATTCTATGCCAAAAAGGCATTGGCGCGGGGGCCTAACTAGCAACAAGCGCCAATTGGTGCGACTGTCAGGGGAAAAACCGAGCCAATCGAGTTTACCCTAGAAAAATAATAAAAATGGACAAATAGAGACTGGATCTAGTCTTCTGGGGGCTGAACAGGGGTTGAACACTAAGGAAGGTGAACCAAAAAAGAAAATAAATCAATCAAAAACCAAAAACAACCCAAAGGAAGAAAGACTAACTCCAACTGAATCCCCAGTGGAGTCTCCAAATTGTTGCCAATCAAAATAAAGAGGTACTTGCCAATCATGGTATCCTCTTCAAGCTTGTGTAAAAATAAAGAGGTACTCGCCAAATTGTTGGGGAGGTAAATCCCCTCTGCGAACAGAGGCGATCCCACTAGCCCTATATTGGGTCTAGAAACAATCAAATCACACAATGACATTGGTTCCTAGTTACAAGAAAGACAAAGATCGCGATAAGTAGCCTACCTCGACTCCCACGCTGATGTTTTCGATGAAGAAGCAGTGCTCCTCGTCCCTAGCCTGACAAATCACAATCCTTCTGTTCATCACGCCCGGACACCTGTATACACATAGAGAAATGACGACGTATAGCATAATACTTAAAGCATGTAACTATATATCAATCAGAGAAGATATAATTTGTTGCATCACATAAAAGAGTAAACACAAGAATGGAACCAAAATCAGAGTCACTTATATTGTAAATGACAAAAGGGAGATTACAACCAAATGCTATGATGCTATGATCTTCCTTCGGCGGGGCTTGCAGCAAAGCGTGTCTCAACAAAGCCTGTCAGGAATCTGGACGAAGCTCTCTCTCTTATGGGATTCTCTTCGGCTTAGCTCTAAATAGTTGCCCAGCTATAGTTTCCTTCCCACAAGTTCAGCTAGGTTGCTAATAGAGAGGGCAAGCTTTTATAGATGGAGAAAGGGAATTTGGGATCCCTATAATCATGGGATAGGCCCTATCTCTTAGGAAGGTTCCATGAGGGGTGGAAAACCACTTCCTATACATGGAGATCCAGAGCCAAACCACTCAACTTCCTTTGATGATTCATTCTAGAGTTTGTTAGAATCAAACTTCCGCCATTTATTTTTAAAAAACATCCCTTAATAATCTTTGCACGAGTGAAACACAGGGACAGAGCACCAGTTGGCATGCCCTCTAGTGTGGATTTCCCCCATTGACACGAGGGATGAACTGGCTAGTCGTTCCAAGGCTAAAACATCTGTTTTTATGGTTTTCCAGAGGAAATGTTCTTCTGGAGAATGTTTATTCTTAGGCAGGAGGATGTTATGAAGGTGTTTTTAGGACATTTTACTGCTCACAGGTCACAGGAATATTCCTCCAATCTGAGGGACGAGGGATTGCAGGGACAGTGACAAAATATTGTGTAACACCAATGTAGGCTCAACAAATGTCACTTTGTTATTTTTCCACTTGGTCGTAATGTGAATGGTTACTGTTTGTTTTTTGGGGTCTAATTAGAGGATAGCATGTGGCCCAACCAGAGGTCACCACATGGCACCTTGGAGGTTCAATAAAATTTTGATGGTCTGGACCATAGGCCCTAGCAGGATCGAACCTGTGACCTTCCATAAAACACCGCCAAACTCCACAACTGCACCATTCGCATGAGTCTTAATAGATGATGTAAGATACCTTATGTTAAATTTCAATGGAATTTTTTATGGAGGAAGGGGTCAGACATTAGCCCGGGCCCCTCGTTTTTTTTGTTTCCAAAAAATCGTGGCGGAGGAGGTGACGAGGACAAGGCTTGGGTACTAGCTCCTAGCCCTTGGTCATATACACTCACCGAACCGTGGTAGAGTGTTTAAGGGAGCAGGGCAAGCTATAAGCCCTAGCACCAAGTCATATCAATGTGAAAATGACCATGTTGGGTGTTAAAAGGACGGGGTGGAGTGTTAGGCCCTGGCCCCGGTCCCTTGGAATACATATAACCACCAACAGAGGACCTCAGGGCTACAGTGGCAAGGGTGGATTGTTAGCCCCAACCCATTACCCTATGGTCGGCATACGACTGAAACCGACGATGACAAGTGCACAGAGGCAGGGGTGGGTGGTTAGCCCGGACCCGAGGCATATTGGTTATACAACTAGAAATATGAGCACAGCGTGTTATTGGTCAAATTATCCATTCAAAAAAGTACACCATTTTTAGCGTGAATCTCGTGGGTGCTAGGTGAATTTGTCACTCGATGGGAAGAAGAAGGGCGGAAAATGTAGATCAGTTAACGACTTTTGACATATTATAGAACAGTTAGCATAAAAGCTTTGGAGAGCCATAACTTGATGATTTTTTCTCCTTTTTGAGTCCAACAAGAGTCTTTATGAAGCCATTGGCAGAATTACTTTTTCATTATGAGCACTGTAAAGTTATATAATTACAGATTTGAGCACATAATTGAAGAGGCCCTACATTGTAAGTTGGACCTGGAGACGTAGGCCAAGAGGGGTGAACTCCGTTATCAATTTTTGTTTTGTGATGTTGTGTATGGTTCATTTGTCTCTATTTATTTTATGCAAACTGAGTTATAAACACTAAAATTTATGTGCTTTTGCAACTTTATCCATTTCCATAAGACATAAATTTACTTGCAAATTTTCAATAAACCTTCAAGTTTTTAAATATAGATCATTATTCAAAATCTGCATAATTGCACGAAATACAAACATAAAAACAATAGAACTAAATTAATCCCATTCCTAGTCCAATGTAAAAATAAGACTACAAATAGGTGTAATCATACTTCCAATGTAACCATTCCATTAATTTTATTCATACATAAAGGAAAATTTATAAAATTAGCAACATGGATAAGATCACTACTAAATTATTAAGGAAAAAATTCAACCTACTATGTATACTTATCTCTAATAAATCTAGCAAAGAAAATTTATTTACAAAGTTCCTATTTTGAAATTTCTCCATCCATGTCCCTACTGGATCATAAAAATCAGAGTGTTTGTCTACTAATGACTAGAGAAGATATAAAAGAGGATATGGTGACAGACCATGTTGAAATAATTTATTGATAAATATTCTCGCCTGAAGTGGTAAGTATTATATAGATGATGTAATCTATTAAAAATATTTTGTTGAATTAGAGCTTCCAAACAATTTTCAAATGAATCAATGAAGTGTGAATGAATATTTGGTAAATATTTCTGGAAAAATTTTACATAGATTAGAGTGTTGGATAGACTGTAAAAATGCACTCTCGAGCATTGGAGTTCATGGAAAATTCATTTGAAAAGAAGGCATGAATTGGTATGTGATGAACATCAAATAAAATTTAAAAATTAAAGGGTTTTGATATTCATGACTAATGCCTTGAAATTGATTTTCATGTTTGACCATTAATTCCCTCGATGAGTGACTAGTGCCTGAATGTTCAAAATTATAGCATGAATAAAAATTATCTGATGAGCCCCAGTATTTCAACAAGAATGTTGCAACTCATGAGGCTATCAATTTAAATTATTAACCCGAGGTACGTATAAACTTAAGAGGGGTTGGCACTGTATGTGAAGTAGACACCTTCATATTCCTAGTTTGACTACCTTTCATGTAAGTGAGATAATTCAATGAAACAACTTCAAATGAGCAAAGATCTAGGTAAGTCGCTAATAAAAATAAGCAAACCTATTCTACTTTTGCTGGAAAGGAAAGGAAATATATTCTATTTGAAAAAATGTAAAGCATAATGACAAATAAGAAAATCTAATCTATCTTACTGGAAAGGAAATGACATTAAATGAAATCTATTCTATTTTACAGGAAAGTAAAAGTCTTGTATTACTCTTGCAACAAGGAAATCACATTTCGCAAAAGTAAATTGCAGAAAGGAAATATAGACTAATTGCAAAAATAAACATTCAAGAAGCAAGCGATGTAAGAGCTAAATGGCGACCTAACTAAGCCTTAGCTCAACCAAAGCGGTTTTAGAGAATTCATAGGCTGTAAATATACTTATAGCATGAATTTGGAGTGAACATGGGCAAGGAAGATCTCGAAAAAAAACTACTACAGTATTTCTACAAGATGTTTGTTTCTCAAGCTAACTTGCCAAATTCCCAAGAAAATCAAATGCAAATGAGATGGGGTGAATTTTTTTATTAAGTATGATTTCCTAGGACTCCAATCAAAGTGGAACAATTCAAAAATGCCCTTGTTAGGATGTGCTAAAAAATAGCAGAAAATTACTACTCTAAAAAACAGAAATTCTATAACTAGTGAGCTAGTTAACATTATGGGGTAATTTTTTTTATTAAATATATTTTTTGTAGGACTCAATCCAAGGGGAATCAAATCAAAAGGGCCTCATTAACACATCTTAAAAAATATAATAAAACTACTATTTTTTTTCTACAACATTGTTGGGAATGATTGTCTATCTACCTTATTAGCCAAGGCGGAGTTCCTACTAGGTCTATGAATCCATTTTTTTCATTTTTTCAGACCAGGAGGTAACTCCGCAAAACTGAAGATGCATTAGATGTAGATTGTGTGTGTAATTATACATGGAGGTGAGACTATTGGGATTCACTTCCCAATGTCTCTTGGCCTTCCTTATTTACTAAATTACAATAAAATACAATCTCACCCAATCCCTTAGGATTAGGTGTCAACATTCCCCCATTTAATCTAAAGGTATGTTGGTGAGTCCAAGCATCATTCTAAAATTTTCAAACTTTTCTCTTCCAAGCTCTTTGGTGAAGATGTATGCAGTCTGCTCATTAGTGGAACAATGACATAGATGGATAGTTTTGGCCTCAACATGATGTCGAATCAAATGGTATTTTGTATTGATGTGCTTTTTTCGATCATGGAACTTCGGGTTCTTGGCCAACTTTATTGCAGAAGTGTTGTCAATCATGAGTGGTGTTGAATGCATTTGTTTCATTTGTAAATCTTCTAGGATTTTCATGAGCCACACAATTTTCTTTTTTGCTTCAGTTGCTGCCACATATTCTGCCTCAGTTGTGGAATCTGTTGGAATTGACTATTTGTGTGATCTCCATGAGAAAGCTCTTGATCCAAGACTAATGGTATAGCCTGAAGTAGACACCCCATTTTCTTTGTCCCCATCAAAGTCTAAATTAGAGTATCCGATCAAGCTAAAATCACCTACCTGTGTATATTTGAGTCCAAAGTCTTGAGTCCCCTTCAAGTACTTTAGACCTCTTTTTGCAACAAACCAATGTCTTTCTCAAGGTTTTTTCATAAACCTGGAGAGGATTCCAACATAAAATGAGATGTCTATTCTGGTGGTGGTCAGGTAGATAAGACTTCCTACAAGTTGTCTATACTTCGTTGCATCCTCGAATTCCTTCCCTTCAATGGATGTGAGCTTCAAGTTTTGTTCCATTGGAGTGGTTAAGGGATTGCCTTCATCCATGCCAAACTTGTTCAAAAGATCTCGAATGTACTTCTTTTGAGAAAGAAATATAAATTTAGGATGTTCAGTTACTTCAATACCCAAATAGTAATGAACATAGCCAAAATCAGTCATTTCAAAACCTTTCTTCAATTATTTCTTTATGGATTCAATATAACTCTCATTGTTCTTTGTCATCAATAGATCATCTACATATGCCACAAGATATACAACTATTATTCCAACTTTCTTAACAAACAAAGTTGCATCATCAAGATCAAAATGTTTTAAGTCAAGTTTTAGAAGATGCTCAGTTAATTTTTCATACCAGGATCATGATGCTTGCTTGAGGCCATACAAGGATTTTATAATTTTGCATACTTTTTGTTCTTATCCCTTCACAAAAAATACTTCTGGCTGGGACATAAAATCTTTCTCCTTTAGATATCCATTCAAAAAGGCGGTTTTTACATCCATCTGATGGACTTTCCATCCCTTATGAGCTGCTAGGGCAATGAGTGTCTGGATGGTGGCCCATTTTGTTGTGGGGGAAAAATTTTCTTCATAATCGACCCCTTCTTTCTGCGCAAAACCTTTTGCCACAAGCCTGGCTTTGTGCTTTTCAAGTGAGCCATCTCCTTTGTACTTGTTCTTGTAGACCCACTTACAGCCAATTGGTTTGGTTCCCAAAGGAGGATCAACCAGCTTCCAAGTGCAATTATTTATCAAGGCATAATACTCCTTTTGCATCGCTTCATTCCATTCAACATGAGAAGCGGATTATTTGAAGGAATTTGGTTCATGATCTATAGATAAATTCAATTCACGGTTATAAGCAATATCCATATCAAAAGGTGAATCAGAATTATTTACGTCAACTTCGTTTTGTCTAGTGGAATGTAATATTCGTTTTGTCTGGGTATTGTGAGTAGAGACCGATTCCAGAGTATCAACATTTTCCGAGTAGGGGAGCAGCCCCAAATACTCATTTTGGTTCCAGCAGTTGTAGCAGCACGGTAGTATTTCAGCAGTTGTAGTTAGAGTAGAGATCAGCCATTTCCTTCGACATTCTGAGAGTATTCCTACGCTTGCCTGGTGCAAGTCGAGGTGCCATCATTTTGATCATCTCTTGTACTTATTTATATTTCTTAGTATAATAAAATGGCTTATAATTCTCTATTTCATATGTATTTTCTTCATGGCTTGTTTCTAGCACTATATGTCTTGTTTTATGCTTTATATTACTGTCTATTTCCCTTCAGGATATTACAGTAGTATCAGATCTCATAGACCTGGCTCAGCCTATGGAGCAAGTCATCTATGACACCAGAAGAGAAGCCGTATATTTTCTACAGGGGTAGGAAGTACCGTGACCAAGAGCGTAGGTTTCAAATCACCTACGGAGAGGGTGACTGCGCTCTAGTAGTGGACGCAGAGCAGGAGGAATCGATGGCAGATGATAGTGACGCGAAGCAGTTTTGGGAAATGCTCCTCAAGTGAGTACAGGACCTATCAAAGCGGATAGAGGAGATGGGGCAGAGATTCACGGTAGCAGAGGTTAGGTAGCGTGAAACCCCAAGGGGTTTCCAGATTGGTGAGGGATCAGGCACATCCCACCATTTGCATGAGCACAATGCCACTCAGTACATGGCATCTCATGCACCCACACATTCCACTATGCCCACTTTTATGGCTGTAGACACAGGGGCAGGAGCACAGTAGGAGCAGGAACCTGGCCACATGGGTGATTAATTTGCTGAGTACCAGGAATACGGGCAATATTTCAAGGATGCCCTTTCATTTCGTGATTTTTTCCAGCTCAAGTGGGACAGCAGACCCCGTGACCATCATAGGGGACATCAGCATTATCACGATGGAGACACTCAGTGTACGATGAGCAGGTTCCATTTGCCTACGTTTGATGGTTCATCAAACAGTTTGGCAAAGGCTTGGGTGGAGAAGCTGGACATATACTTCCAGCTCAACCAGATGGCAGAGACGGAGGCCATCAAGGTGGCAGTGCTGCATCTAGATGGCGAGGCCCAATATTGGTGGTTCCACGGGATGGTTATACTCGGGCACTCGACAGTGACAGCTTATGCTGAGTTCACCTGGAGGTTGATAGAGAGGTTTGATCGGAGGGATTTGGAGGAGAACTTTGTTGATCTGACAAAGCTCAAACAGACTAGGAGTCCGGCTACATACATCTCAGATTTCCTGAGACTCTCGATGATGGTACCAGATCTATCCGTGGCACGAATGATCTACATGTTCATTGATGGGCTAGTAGATCCGCTTCAGGGATTGGTCAGATCCACTAGACCAACCACACTCCATGACGCAGTTGGCAGGACACGGGACTTCGAGGATGCCTTACCCCCAGAGACAGGCTTTCCAGCCTAAGGGGAAGGATGTAAGGATTCTGCCTCCAAAGGGGAATCAAGGTAGAGGACAGTTGGATGATGATGCCAGGATGGAGTTGAAGAAGAAGAGATTGTGTTTCACCTGTCAGGAGCCGTGGGCACCAGGACACAGATGTGTTGCTGGCAAAGCACATTATATCGAGGTCTTCTCCGAGAGCAGCGGGGAAGAAGATGATTATGATGACGTGGGGGAAGGGGGCAGCCATACAGCACAGGATCATTTTCCACCTCCACCACCAGGAGCAGCAGGTGCAGCCTTTGCACCTACCAGAGGGACCCTTGCTACATTGCAAGGAGTTCCCAAGTATCTGACGTTGCACATCTGGGGTATAGTGCGGGGGCAGCGAGTATCAGTACTGGTGGACAGTGGGGCAACCCACAACTTCATCGATGCACAGATGGTAGAGCGGAGAGGCATACAAACAGAGAGCTTATATGGGTTTTCAGTGTTGGTCCCAGGGGATCAGACTATGCAGTGTGCCAGTTATGTCCCAGCGCTTGCAGTGACGATGGGCACTTACACAGTGACTGACCACTTTTTCATGGTTAACATACTGGATACCAATGTGGTATTAGGAGTACAGCGGCTGATCACTCTGGGGAAGGTTACCATAGATTGGGAGGCCTTGGAGATGGAGTGGGATGACAAGAAGACCGAGAAGCACGAGAAGATAAAGGGCATGCACACTTACCCACCTTAGACAGTTTTCTCTCACCGGATGGAGGCAGACCTCCGGAAGGGAGACATAGAGTGGGCAGTAGAGCTGCATGCATCAAAGGTAGAGACTACCGAGCAGACAGTTCATCTAGAGGTACAAACCATCCTTGATAGGTATGCCACAGTGTTTGGGGAGATACCACCAGGACAGCCACTGGATCGGGGATTTGAGCATACGATTGAGCTAGAGCAGGGCATACAGGCCGTCATTACCACACCCTATAGGCACCCCAAGGCCTATCGGGACGAGATCGAGCGGGCTATCCAAGAGGTGTTAGCTCTTGGACACATTCGGCCTAGCACCAGTCCTTTCTCTTCTTCGGTAGTGTTGGTGAAGAAGAAGGACGACACATTGAGGATGTGCATTGATTACAGGGCCCTGAACAAAAATACCATGAAGAACAGGTACCCTATTCCATGAATTGACGAGCTGATGGATGAGTTGAGAGGGGCACAGTTCTTCTCAAAGATTGATTTGAGATCTGGGTACCATCAGATTCGCGTGAGGGAACAAGACATTCCCAAGACCGCTTTTAGGTGCCACTATGGCCATTTTGAGTTCTTGGTGACGCCCTTCGGGCTAACCAATTCACCGGCCACCTTCCAGTCATGTATGAACCACATTTTCCACAGCCACCTGAGGAAGTGTGTGTTGGTCTTCTTTGATGACGTATTGATATATAGCAGGACATGGGAGAAGCATCTCCAGCACATAGAGGTGGATGGAGTGAGGGTCCACGAGGAGAAGATCAGGGCCATCAGGGATTGGCTAGAGCCGAGAAACGTGATGGAACGTCGGGGGTTTGTAGGTATCTTCACCTACTAAAGGAAGATCGTCAAGGGTTTCTCTCAGCTTGCTGCACCCCTTACAGATCTGAAGAAGAAGGAGGCATTCAGCTGGACAGACACAGTGCAGCAAGCCTTTGACAGGCTCAAGGAGGTGATGAGCAGCTTTCCAGTGCTAGCATTGCTAGACTTCACGCAGCCATTCGTTTTGGAGTGTGATGCATCAGGAGAGGGGATAGGTGTAGTGTTGATGCAGGGAGGCCACCCTATATATTTTTAGATCCGGAAGCTCCTACCACATGAGCGGTTGATGCCATATACGACAAGGATATGTTGGCCATCATGCATGCATTGGCCAAATTCTAGCAGTACCTGGTAGGTAACAGGTTTAGGGTGAGGACTGACCTCAACAGCCTCAGGTTTTTCTTAGAGAAGAAACAGTTACAGGAGAGGCAGCAGAAGTGGGTCAAAAAGATCCAAGCCTACGAATTTTACATCGAGTATGTCAAAGGAAAGAAAAACGTGGTGGCTGATGCCCTTTCACACAGACCAGCCACGTTGTCTCTGAGGAGTTTGGATGTAGATTGGAGGGCTCGACTATTGGTGGAGTACTCCAAGGACAGATTTTCTTGTGAGGTTTTGGATGGGCAGGTGACAGATGATAGATATAGGGTGATGGATGAGATCATCTACTACAGGGACAGGATCTTCTTAACTGAGGGCTCTCAGCTCAAGAAGAAGATATTGCAGGCTTCTCACGATTCACCATTGTCTGGCCATCATGGGTATACCAAAACCTACAGGGCCATCAGAGAGAGGTTCTCATGGAAGGGCCTCAAGGAGGACGTACTCCAGCATGTCAGGGAGTGCGAGGTTTGTCAGCGCAACAAGGGGGAGATGAACCATCCGGCAGGTTTGTTGCAGCCTCTTCCCATTCCAGAGGGGAAATGGGAGAGTATCTCGATGGATTTCATCACAGGGTTTCCCATGGTACAGGGCAAGGACTGTATATTCGTCGTCGTTGATCGAATGATGAAATATGCGCATTTTTTTGCCATATCCGCACATTATATAGCAGCACAAGTGGTGGAGCTGTTCTTCAGGGATGTCTTCGGGTTACATGGTCTTCCCAAGACCATTTTCAATGATAGGGACAGCCGCTTCATGGGCGGATTTTGGCAGGAGCTTTTTCGGTTGGTGGGGACAGAATTGATACCGAGCACTAGCTACCACCCACAGACAGATGGGTAGACAGAGATAGTTAACAAGTGGCTGGAGGGCTACTTGCATAACTATGTCAGTGGGCAGCAGAGAGAATGGCTGAAGTGGCTGCACCTAGGAGAGTATTGCTACAACAACACACATCACATGACCATCGGTATGTCTCTGTTTTACGCATTATATGGTTATCATGATTTATCTTTTGTTGATGTGATGTTTGGTGCCAGCAAGGCTCCGAGTGCCAAGGACTGGATCCAAGAGAGTCAAGACATCCTCCGAGCTCTCAAGGATAACATGGCTATAGCACAGAACTAGTAGAAGTTGTATGTCGATAGGGGTCGGGTGGAGAGACATTTTGAGGTAGGGGACTTGGTCTACCTACGTTTGCAACCATACCGATAGTCTACTCTGAAGCAAGAGGGAGCTGAGAAGCTCAAGCCCCGTTTTTATGGGCCTTACAGGGTGATACGCAGAGTTGGGCAGGTTTCTTATGAGTTGTAGCTACCCTAGGGCAGAAAGATTCATAACATCTTTCACGTATCATGCCTGAAGAAGGCACTAGGATAGCAGGTGAGAGTGACAGCGGAGCTTCCGCCTACGGATGATGAGGGGCACTTAGTGCTACAACTGGAGGCCATTATTGATACCCGGGAGAGACAGTTGCAGACCAGGATAGTCCAGGAATTCTTAGTGAGGTGGAAGAATTTGCCAGATGAGGATGCCACTTGGAAGAGTGAGAATATCTTGCAGCATCCATCACTACAGTTGCTTGAGGTCAAGCAACATTTTGCCGGGGGAAATTGTAATATTCCCAATTAGCAATAGCTAATTGGAAATATTAATTTTGACCAATTTTTCCTTATTATAGTTGGAGCATAAATAAAGTGAGTGAAATATTAAATAACTCATGTATGATAAAGTATTTCCCTAAAGTCCACATTGTATTGTTGGGTGTGGAGCCTGATTTTTCATCCTGATTCGGAGATCCTTGTTTTATCTGGATGTATACCCCAGGAAAACTGTACACCCTTGCGGCGGGGGGGTGCGAGGGGGACTTGTCCCCTCACGGGGTCCGAGGGGGCTGACCCCCCGGCTGGGGGGTCCAGGGGCCAGCAGTCCCCCAGCAGGGGTTTCGAGGGCAGCGCCCCTGAAGCTAAAAACAGATGTAAAAATTCCTTGTAAATGTATAGTAATTTCTAGTCAATCTGGGCCATTCATTAGGCAGATGATCTGACGGTAGAAGTTATGTTTAGTTTAGGGTTTTTTTTTGCCCTAGAAGGCAACCCCTCTCTTTGGATGAGGGTATTGTATTGTGGCTGTGTATTGTATGTGTATTCTCTGAGTGGGAAATAGATAGGGAGACTATGAGAGAGAACAAAGGATATTACAGCAGATCTCTTGTAGGTTTTGTCTCTTCATTTTGCTGGATGATAGAAAGGAAGGACTGGCTATTCGGGGTGGACGTAGCCCAAACTGGGTGAACCACGTATATTTGTGTCTCTCTAGTTTTATGTGTTTTGTGTGCTTGTATTTTCCGCATATTTTATGTGTTGCATTGCTCCGTAATATATAATTTTCTAACACGTATTTGAGGAAGTGGGGCCTAGTGACCAAGTGGACAGCACAAGGACAGGGGGATGTAGACCATGTGGGCAGCGTGGGGCCTACCTCACGCAGTTGCGAGGGGCAGCGTGGGCCAAGGGGCACATAGGAGATGGTGGGGCCTAGGGTTGAGAGAGGCCCATTGTGATAAAAGAGAGGAGAGCCTCTTCATTTTATCATTCATGTTTATGAATCTTGAACTTGTCATTTCGACTTGGAGCACGCTGGATGTTTATCTTATCTGCAGTACTGTTTAGTACACTGGGTGTCTCCATGCGGATATCCCACCCTCAACCCCGGGAGACTTCGAGTTCTTACTCGGGTGAGGTATTCTACCATCATTTTTGCAGGAGGATTTATGGTTTCCTTTGTTGTGGAGCGGAGCATCTAGGGACTGCGCAGTCTTGGGAGAGAGGACGCAGTTCATCTTGGGAGAGTTCCGGATTGGTGCCATTTTGGAGGATTCGGGCCAGAGAATTGAGCAAGGGGCCAGCCCTTTCCTATTGGAGATATTTGGGAGAGAGGGATTCCCTATTTTGGAGGTTGTCATTCAGCACCAGCGTGGCCCTTGGGAGGATAGCGTAGATCCTCAAGGGAGGCATTTTCAGAGGTCGAGCATTTCAGAAATTCTCTTTGGGCTTTTCTGGGTATTGTGAGTAGAGATCGATTCTAGAGTATCAGCATTTTCTGAGTAGGGGAGAAGCCCCAAATACTCATTTTGGTTCCAGCAATTGCAGCAGCACGGCAGTATTTCAGCAGTTGGAGTTATAACAGAGAGCAGCCATTTCCTTCGACATTCTGAGAGTATTCCTACGCTTCCCTGGTGCAAGTCAAGGTGCCATCATTCTGATCATCTCTTGTACTTCTTTATATTTCTCAGTATAATAAAATGGCTTAGCATTCTCTATTTCATATGTGTCTACTTCATGGCTTGTTTCTAGCACTATATGTCTTGTTGTATGCTTTATATTACTGTCTATTTCCCTTCAGGATATTACATGGAACTTCTTGTTCCTGTCTTTCCAACCTCATTGGGACGAACATTTTCTAGTGTATTTGTCAGCCATTTTGGGGGACCTTTCTGAAACAGCCCAGGCTTCTTATTTGACTAAGTTGGAATTGAATCAAGATTCAATCTCTTAATTCTATCAATCACATCATTCAAGGTGTCATTCGTGGTTGGTTCTTCAAGTGGGGGAGAGAGTGCTTCAAAAAATGATTCCACATATTGATTCAGTATAGGAATCCCCCCTTCAAGATGTGGAATTTGATTATCAATTTCTTGAAAAGACTTTGAACACTGTTACAGATGAAATAGGTAACCGCACTGTTACCTACTTTTTTTTGGTAGCATAAAAAGCACCTGATTTTGAAAAGTGGTGATGCAGAATCACCTTCTTCTTTTTTTTAGCACATTTTTGACACTCTAATATTTTTATTTATGAAGTATGAATATTTGTTTTAAAATGTTAGTGATTTTCATGCTAATTTTGAAACGTATTGATGCAGCATCAACTTTTTTTTTTTTTAGAGCGGTGATTTTCATGCTAATTTTGAAACGTATTGATGCAGCATCAACCTTTTTTTTTTAGAGTGGTGATTTTCATGTTGGTAATAAAACACAAAACTTAGATAAAAAATATATATATATAAAAACAATAAAAAAACCAATAAAAATGTAAAAAAAAACAAAATTAACTCGTAAAAATAAAAAAATTAAACAAAAATAAATTTAAAAAAAAAACAAAAACATTCGAAAATTATATCAAAAGAAATGACAAAATTTGAAAAAAAAAACATATAATTTAAAGAAAAAAAAAACAAAAATTAACCAAAAAAAAACATCAAAAACATTTTTTTTCTAAGTTAACAAAAAAATCCATATAATTAAAAAAAAAATTAAAATAAAATAAAATAGAAAATTTAAAAATAATTTAAATTACAAAATTAAAATTTAGATAAAAAAATAAAATACAAAAAAGAAAAAATTAAATTTAAAAATTTAAATTAAAAAAAATAATAATAATAAGAAAACAAAAATACAAATTTTAAAATTAACAAAAAAAAAAAAAATTTAAAAAAAAAAAAACAAAATTGAAAATTGAAAAAGAAAATTAAAATAAAAGAATTTTAATAAAAAAACAATCATTAAAAAACAAAAAAAAATGAGAAAAACCATGTGCAAATAATTAAAAAACAAATATCCATAAATTTACTGTTTTTTTTTTAATTAAACAATTTATAAATTTTAAAAATGAAAAATCAAATAAACTAAAAGATTAAAAAAAAATTAAATTAAATTAAAATTTAATCAATTTAATGAATAAATTTTAAATTTTAAAAAATAATTAATCTAAAATATTAAATTTAAAAACAAAATTTAAAAAAAAAAAACAAAAACAAAAAAAATTAAAACAAATTAAATTTAAAATAAAAAATTTGAATTTAAAAAAAAAATAAAATAAAATTTTTTGAATTTAAAAAAAAAAAAAAAAAAAAAAAAATATATATATATATATATATATATATATATATATATATATATATATATATATATATTAAAAATTTTAAAAAATAAAAAATAAAAAAGAATTTTTTGATTGTGGTGGCGCGCGGTCGGCCCTCCGCCCGGAGTGTTTGCGGGCGGGGGGCTGCATGCTCCGCCGCCACCTGGGCGGGAGGCCGATTCCGGGAATCGCCCTCCCGCCGCGAATCGCCCTCCCACCGCAGGAGCCCGGAATCAGGCTCTCGCCACGGGAGGCTGATTCCGGGAATCTCCCTGAGGCCGATTCCGAGAATCGGCCTCCCGCGTCGTGGGAGGGCGATTCCGGGAATCGACCTCTCACCGTGGGAGGGCGATTCCCGGAATCGGCCTCCTGCGGTGCGAGGGCGATTCTCAGAATCGGCCTCCTGCCTAGCGGCTAGCCTCCGTCGTCACCTGGGTGGGAGGCCGATTGGCGGCGCCACCATGATCAAAAAATTCTTTTTTTTTTTTTAATTTTTAATATATATATATATTAATTCATTTTTTTGTTTTTAATTTTTTCTTCTAAATTTTGTTAATAATTTTTATTAAATTTTGTATTTTTTTATTTAATTGATTTTTTTTTTAATTATTTCATATTTTATTTTTATTATTAAATTTTATGTTTAGTTTTTTCATTTAATTTTTTAAAATTTAGTAAATTTTGTTTTTTTTTTAATTTATTTGAATTTAATATTTTTTTAAATTTTTTAATTTTTTATTATTATTTTTTTAATTACATAAAATTTTTATATATATATTTTTTTTCAATTAAAATTGTGTATTTAAAATTAGATTTTTTTTTATTGGTAATTTTTTTTAGCTACGCCGCCATCGCCCCTGCGTCTGCGCCTACTCCTGCTGTTCCTGTTGCCTCCTGCTTCATGTCTCGCTGTGCCTGCTGCGCCCTGCTGCCCGCGTCCTACTGACCCGTGTCCTCCTGTTGTGTCTTGTCCTCCTTTCCCCCTGCTCCTCCCTCAGGGTCTCTCTACTCCGCTCTTTCGGCCTCCCTCGCCGGCTTTGCTGGGTCCCACTCCTCTGCCGCGGGGCCTCTTCCTGCAGGTTATGTTCTTTCCTGCTTCTCTTCGGCTCTGAGATGCTTCGTCTTCCGTTTTTGCTTTGTGCAGCTTGGGAGTGTTGTTGTTGATCTGCTCTTCTCGGCCATGGAGAACCATCTCCCCCTGATGCTGAAGCTGCCTTCTCCTCTTTGCTAGCTTCGATGCCTAAGAAGAAGAAGTCTGAAGCCGCCAAGTTTGTTAAAAAGCTTGCTGATGTTTCGGAGGAAAACCTTCCTCCTGAGGGCCTGATCCAGGTCGCTTTGTCCCTGGCAGATCAAGCCTTGGTGGTTCAATTCACGGGCCTTTGGCCCTCGCCAAAATCAACGGAAAATTGGGTCGTTAAGAACTGGATCCCGCTGATCAAGAACAAAGTCACTTCATATTTTCTGGGAAGAGGCTACTTCCTGTTTGAGTTTAATACTAAGGAGGACAAAGACTTGATCTTCAGGAATGGGCCCTATTTCATGGGACCTCAGGGTCTCTACCTCAATAAATGGATCCCTGACTTCGATCCGGCCATGGATGTCCCGACGGTAGTCCCTGTCTGGGTTCGGCTCCCTAATCTTCCAGAGCACTGTTGGAACTAGGATTCCCTCAAGCACATAGGCAATGCATTGGAAAAGTTCATTGACAGAGAAAACAACAACGATCAGTATGATTGCGCCCGAATCTGTGTCGAGGTGGATTTAGAGGTGGGACTCCCGGAGGCTATCAAAATAAATGTTGGTAGTTGGACGCATGTGCAAGTGTTGGACTATGAGCAGCTCCCTTTCAAATGCCGTAAATGTCACATCTACGGACATTTTGCAAGAGGGTGCCCGAACAAAGGGGAAGCAGAGAAAGGAAAGGACGATGGTTGGAATCAAGTCAAGAGGCCAAAGACATCTCACAAGAAATCTGGGGCCCCAAATGGCCAAGGCCCCCAGCCTGCCTCCGCCCAAAATGTACCTCCGCCAAAAAGTCAAGAAAATAGGTATGACATCTTAAGCTCTGCAGAAGAGGTTCCACAGGAAGAGGATAGGCAAGATAAACCCTCAGAAAAAATGATCTCAGCAGGATCAAGACCTAAAGAAAGTGCCACGGCAAGAAATAAGGATAAGCAAACAGAAGCCTCCGAGGAGGAACATGACTCAGAGGAGTCAGAGGAGGAAGGAGAAATAGGAGATACATAGACATCGGTCAGAAGATCAGCAAGGGGCTGCAAAACTGCTAGAGAAAAGAGAGATCAGGAAACTTACAAAGACAAGCTTCAGGGTAGTCAGTCCACTCAGGAGAAACTCCTTGGCAAAAATCCGAAGATGTCTAAAAACCAAGCTCAGGGTTCCAAGGGAGCCCCTCATCATAAAAATAAATGATGAATATTGTCTCCTGGAATGGCAGAGGAATGGGGAGTAAAGTGAAAGAAGAAGCAACGAGAAGCCTTATAAGAAGAGAAGCCCCAGATATTCTTCTGATTCAGGAGACCAAAATGGAGGACAATGAGTTTCTCCAAACCAGTAAAAAATTTTGGAAGGGAAGTAGAGGCCAAGCAGTTTCAACACGGGGAGCCTCTGGGGGGCTGGGCTCTCTCTAGAATCCTCTCAAGTATAGGTTGGTCACTGAGATACACAATACCCATTGGCTGTTCTTGAAGCTACAACCTGTGGACTCGAGGGAGACATTCCGCCTTTTTAATTTCTGTGTCCCAACAAATATAGGGGAGAAAAGGGAGTGTTGGGACTCCGCCAGACATCTGTCGGAGTCAGAGAACTTGGAAAACATCATTGTTGCGGGTGATCTAAATCTCACTCTGCGCATGGAGGAAAAGCGAGGAGGCACAATCATAAGGGACCCAACAAGGGAGTGGGTGGAGGATCTCATGCAGGACTGGGATTTGCTCGATATCCCCCCAGAAAATGGTAAGTACACTTGGTCCAATAAAAGAATAGGCCCCAGTCACATTGCTGCTAGACTTGATAGATTTTTGGTGCAGAGGACTTTCCTTTTGCTGGGCTTAGAATCCAGATTGCATATCCTCCCTTGCAGTGTTTCATATCATAAGCCTATTATGCTTGAGATGTTGGACCACAAGGATCTTGGCCCCATACCTTTCAGATTCAATTCTCTTTGGGTCAAGGAACTTGAGTTCCTGAATTTGGTTTAGGACAGTTGGAAATTTCCAGTGAAGGGTTCACCTTTCTTCATCTGGGAAGAAAAACTTAGAAGACTGAAAGCTGTTCTTAAATCATGGGCCAAATCCCTCCCCACCCCTGCAAAAGAGAGAAAGTAGGCCCAAGACAGACTTGCTCAGCATCATGCTCAAAGTGAAGATGTAGAAATCACTAAATAAGTGTTAGATAAGAAAGCTGAGCTTCAGCAAATCTTCCATAAAGCCTGCCTTTTGGAGGAAGAGCATTGGAGACAAAATTCTAGGAGTTTATGGCTTAAAGTGGGAGACAAAAACTCTGCCTTCTTTCACAAACAAGATCAAGCCAGAAAGAGCTTCAATTCTATTGCAGAAATCAAAGAAGGTAACTCGACTCACAAAGACTTTGGGAGCATAAAGAGAGCAGCTTTCAATCACTTTAAAAATCTGTATAGAGAAGAGGGAGTGACTGACCCAAACTCTAAATTTTTGGAGGCAGTTCCTCCTAAGATCTCCCCTTTAATGAATCAACATCTTGAAGCTAAGATCTCTATAAAAGAAATAAAAGATGCTCTCACCGACATGGAGCCCGACAAAGCCCCGGGCCCGGATGGCTTCACTGCATGATTCCTTCAAAACTGTTGGCAGATTATGGAGAAAGACCTCTACAAAATGATCTTGAAATATCAAAATTGCTTTGAAATAGGGCGCACTAATTTCGCCTTTCCTTGTCCTCATACCTGGGCGAAAAGTTGAAGGCGTCAAATATTTTAATCAGCTTCCGCCCATCTCTTTGTAATATCGGGATATAAAATCATCACCAAGGTGATTGAACAAATAGGCTAAAGGCATCCTGCCAGCGATCATTCCAAAATCAAGGGTTTGTTCTCAGGGGGAGATGGGCTTTGCCGACAATTTTCATTTTCAGGTAAGAGGAAGGATCCACTCGAGCCAACTTCAAGAAGAGAAAGGTATGCTAATTAAACTAAGACTTGGAGTGAAAATGCTTTCGATCATGTCGATCGCTTTTGGGAATTTCTTCATAAATTTGGCTTTGGAATGGCCTTTCTAAAATTCCGCGCGGTCATTAATCCTTGATTTCTCCTTGTACCTGAGAGCAAATGGGTTTTTCAAAGCTTCAAGAGGGCTTAGGTAGGGCTGACCCCTCTCTCCGCTTCTCTTTGTCCTCCATGTTTCTGTCCTGAGCTTCTATCTAGACCAGAAATTGGTTGATCAAGAGATCCTGGGGCTCAACATAGCCAGAGGGGTAAAAAATGTTAATCATACTTTGTTTGTTGATGATACCCTCTTGTTAGGGGCTGCCTCTATCAGATCTGCCTTAAAGTTCAAGGAGGTTCTGGATGATTACAGCAAAGCTACAGGCAGCAGTTTGAACAAAGGTAAATGCAAAGTTTTTTGTTGGAATATCTATACCTCCATTCTTTCTGCCATCACCAGAATTCTTGGCTTTTCTGCCTCCCTCAGTTGGACCTCTTTTACCTATCTGAGCCTTCCTATCTTCTGAAAAATAGCTTACAGCAGAGACTGGATCCCTCTATTGGATAAATTCAAGGCTAAAATTCAAGCATGGGGATTCTCATGGTTAAACTTTTCCGGAAAAACTTTCCTCATCAAATATGTTCTCAGTAGTCTCCCCATCTTTCAATTCTCTGTATTACTAGCTCCCATTGGTATCATCAAGAAAATGGAAGCCTACATTCGCAAATTATTCTGGAAAGGTGGCAATCAAAATGACAAGAAAACCCCTTTGGTAAGCTAGGAGAAAATCTGTAACCCTCAGAATGAAGGAGGCCTAAATTTCAAATATCTCAGTCTCCAAAACACTGCCATGGGAGCCAAGATTTTCTGGAGAATCATTGGTCCTCACCCAGGGTGGGCGCAAAGAGCTTTATGGAGGAAGTATTTCATGGGGAAGCGGAAAAGATGTCTGGAAACCTCACTGCCCACCTCAGGATCGCAATTGATCAAATTATGTCACAAAGCAGCTCCTTTAATAAGAGACAGAGCGTATTGGATACCTAGCAATGGAAAAGAAGTCAGAATATGGGACGACAACATCATGATGCATCCCCAATTATCGAGCTACAGTTCTCTGCATGCGCTGCGACCGTGGCTGGACAGAGTTGGTTGCGTTTCACTATGGGATATTTCGCTGTGGACTGGCAGCAACTGGCTGTGATGGAGACTTCCGCCTGTTCCTCGAGAGCTAACACAGGAATGCGATCTCCTTCTTTCTCTATTGAATGGTAATGCGCCTCTGCACGTTGGAAGGAAAGACGCCCGTGGTTGGGGAGCCGCCCCAGGGCTGTACACTGTTGCGCAGGGGTATAAATGCCTCCTAGAGCGTCCACATGTCCCGCCAGACCTTGCTGTGTGGAAGGGGCTCTGGACTTTCAAAACCATGCCAAAAGTGGACTCATTCTGCTGGCTATTATGCCATAAAGGAATTTTAATAGAAGACAGATTGAAGAAGAAAGGGTTCCAAGGTCCCTCACGATGCCACTTGTGCTGTGACAGTGAAGAGAACGCCAAACACATTATCTTAGATTGCAAATTCTCAAAAGAAATCTGGCAGAACCTCTTGAGTCATTGGAAAACAAAATTCATCCTACCTATGTCTATCTCTGACTTATTTTCAAACTGGAGAAACTTCTACCCAGACACGTTCCCAAAAAACGAAAGTTTTAAAGCTACATGGCTCTCCTTGCCGAAATTTATCTGCTGGGAAATCTAGCTGGAGAGAAACAAAAGAGTCTTCAGAGATGAAAGTTTAAATCCGCATTTCACCATCATCAAAATAAAAATTCTATGGAAAGAAAGTCTGGGGGAGAACTTGTCGGACTCGAACCTAAGTCAGCAAGACTTAGATTGGGGTGCCTCGTTGGATCTCCAATTCTCTGGAGAAACAAGGCAACTCAAGGATACAAAAGAGTGGCAATTCAGAGGGAAGGAGAATGAGCTATCTGATTTACTCATCAGGCAATCCAGATACTCTCTGTTCTTCAATGGGGCAGCGAAAGGTAACCCCGGATTGGCTGGGGCAGGAGGAGTTATAAAGAATAAGGAGGGTAGAATTGTGACAAAGTTCGCTTGGGGATTAGGCCAATCCACCAGCATTCAAGCTGAAGCCTTGGCACTTCTTCAAGGTCTCAAGCAAGCAAAGGCCTTTGATTTATCGGATGTCAATATTATAGGAGATTCACAGTCCATTATTAAAGTCTTACTGGAGGACTCTTCTCCTACAGATCTTAGATTGGCAAGAGTGATTTCAAGAATCGAAATTCTGATGAAATCTTTTCAGACTGCAAATTTCCTTCATGTATTGAGGGGGAACAATAACGATGCTGATCTGGAAGCCAACAGGGCGGTGCCTCTTCCTGCTGGCTCCCTCTTGAAAGACGGAATTGAGGAGTGGGACTCCATCCCATAAAATAGAGTTATGTTTTACTGCATTATACTGAATCAGTTCGTTTGTACATTTAAGATAGGAAAATTAATGGAGATTGATTCTCTAGTCCCGAGTAAACATCGCGGATATCCAAATTTTGGGGCCTATGATCAGTTAGTGGAAGAAAGTTCAAGGGCTACAGCCAACCTATTGTAACCGGTGAAAGGCATTTTGGCCAATATCTAATATAAATCCATATCCGTTTCTGTAAAAAAAAAAAATTACATTTTTTTTTTTAAGTTAAACTTAATATTTTCAAATTAATTTGTTTTTTATTTTATTTTTATTTAATTTATTTTTTTCAATTTTTCAATTTTAATTGATTTTTAAAATTTTTTAACTTTTTATTTTAACCATTTTTTTCTTTATATTTAAAATTTAATTTTTATTTCAAAATTTATTTGTTTATTCATTTATTTATTAAAACTTAATATTTTTTTTTTAATTTAATTTGTTATTTTAATATTAACAATTTATTTTTAAATTTAATAAAATATAATATATATATTTTTAAGTTCATATATATATATTTTATTTTTTATAATTTAAATTTAATATATATTTTAAAATCTATTTGTTTTTTTAATATATATTTTTTTAAATTTAATAATTTTTTTGTATTTTTTTTCATTTTTTATTTTTAATTAATTTTTCATTTTTTTACTTTTAATTTCAATAATGTTTTTTTTTTTAAAGTTTTAAATGTATTAAAATTTAATATATTTCCTTAAATTTAATTTTTTATTTTAAAATTTTAAGTTAATAAACATTTTCTTTTTCTTTTTTAAATTTAATTTCTATGTTTTATTTTTTATAATTTCTTTCCTTTTTTAACTTGTTTTTCTTTTTTATTTAATATTTTTATTTTGTTTTTATTTTTATTTTTTTATTTCTATATATTTTGAAATTTTAATCTTCAATTTTTTTTTTTATTTTTTTATTTTTCTTAAATTTTAAGTTTTTTTTTAATGTTTTAATTAAAAATTTTATTTTGTTTTTATTTTTATTTTTTTATTCCTATATATTTTTAAATTTTAAGCTTTAAAATGTTCTCATTTTTTAAATTTATTTTTTTTCTTAAATTTTAGGTTTTTTTTAATATTTGAATTTTAAAAATTAAAGAATGTTATTTCTATTTTTAAAAATGTCAAAAATATGACCATTTTTTTTTTTTGTTATCTAGCCAATAACCTGTTTTGTTTTGAAGGTGTTTTTTCAATCTTTTTTTCAAGAAACAATTTTGTTTTTAGCATAATTTTATAAAATGTTGGAATTTGACCTTCAAAAAAAACCAAGTGCATTCTCGAATACACTTTTTTTTGTTTTTGGGGTGTTTTTTCATGTTTTTTTAGTCTTTTTGGGCTAGAGTTCCCGTTTTGAGGTTAGGTTACCTATTTCATCTAAAAGAATAAGAGCTTTTTGCATGTGTGAATCTATCTCAGGCGATCAAGTTGTCTTGCCAACAACACATTGTCAATGGAAGATTCGAGGAATATGACATCTCTTTCTACTACAAACTTCATATTGACTTCATCATAGAGACGATATCCTTTAGAGGTATTGGAATACCCCAAAAAGATACATTTTTGAATTCTAGCACCGATTTTATTCCTTTGTACCTTAGGTATCAAAGAATAACAGGTGGAACCAAAGACCCTGAAATGCTTTATTGAAGGAATTTGGCCATGCCACATTTCATAAGGATTTTTGTTTCTGATTGAATTTGAAGGACACCTATTCTTTATGTATACAGCACATAGAACTGCATCAGCCCAAAACATCAATTTTACATTCTTAAAAAATATCATGGAGCGAACCATATTTAAAATTGTCCTATTCATTCTTTCAACTATACCGTTCTGTTGGGGATTATAGGGCACAGTTGTTTGATGTTTGATCCCATGTTGACGAAGATAATTTTCAAATTCGTTTGAAGTGTATTCTTTTCCATTATCAGTACGTAAAGAGCCAATATGAGTTTGTGCATCATTTTCAATCCATGCATGAAAATTCTTGAATGTTTGAAAAGCATCAAACTTGTTCTTCAATAAGTAAACCCAACACATTCTAGTGTAATCATCAATAAATGTCATCATATATTTATTTCCATTTGCAGAAGCAACAGGCATAGGGCCACATAAATCTGAATGAATAAGCTCAAGTTTTCTATGTGCTCTGGAATGTGAATCATGAAATGGTTGTTTGTGATGCTTTCCTAGAATACAAGCATCACATTGCTTAAGTTCCTAGGAATTGTAGGTAGTCCAGAAGGATGTCATACTTTAAGTGTCCACATCTAGCATGCCATAAAAGACTTGATGGGAATGTACCTTCATCATGATGTGAACTGAATGCAAAGTTTTGTGCATGAGCATAGGAACCTTGCAGTGTCAAGAGTCTTCCTTCTTATATTCCCTCCATGACAAGTGAGCGATCTGATGCTTTTCTGACCTCAACCTTGCCATCAAACATGTGAATGGAGTGTCCTTGTTGGCGAATGTGGACCAAGGATAGCAATTTTCTCCTCAACTCGGGGAGGTATAGAACCTCATGTAGAAGATGATCTGGAAGACTGGGCAACTTAAGCTTAATTATGCCAAGCCCTGATGGCTTGAGTTTGGATTTATCTGTGAAGTATATTACTCCATCAACTTTGTCAGTAAATTCTTCAAAAAAAATCTGTTCTAAATGTCATGTGACATGTTGCTCCTGAATCTAGCAACCAATCATTTCTCCAAGAAGTAAATGAAACATCAAACAAGTCTTCAGTTACTCCATTGTTACAATGTGCTACAACATAATGAGCATATTCAAGTGCTTTACCTTTGTCTCTGTCATGAGTTTTACCTTCATCTTGATTTCTTTGTTGCTTAATTTTATCCCAAGGCAACTTACATGTAGATGCATCATGTCAGTATTTATTGCAGCATATGCAATGAAGATTAGATTTTTCAGTTTGAGTTTGTCTGCCCCCCCCTTCCTCTGAACTTTCTTCTTCCTCTTCCTCTTCAGCCACCTCTTCCTCTGGAAGAATCTTGAGCATGACTCTTTTATCTTGCAAAGCATACAACCTCTTCAGAAGACAGAGGGGTTGTCATCTTTCCAAAATCCTTCTCTCTTTCTACAAATGTTTTCTCAAGGGAATCAAAGGTGATTTTCACGAGGTTTCCACTGGCTTGCAATGACTCAAGATAATGTGAGTAAGTGGGATACAATGCCTTAACATATGCTATGAGGGGTATGTCAACTTTACATCAATGTTCTTAATGTCATGCATGATAGATCTTATTTCTGAAGCTAAAGCAAGAGGGTCATCATTTTTCAATTCAAGACTGAACAGCTTAATCATTAATTGAAAATTTTCAAGTTCTAAATGTGAGTCATAGAGTTATTTTAGCTTGCTCAAGGCTTCATAGGTATTTGAAAATGGTGTAATATGGCGACTCACCTCTTCATTTACGGAAGCTTCAATCAAGGCATAGACCTTGCAGTTCTTGTTTTCCCAAATGGTGATCTCCTTGTCTGAAGTGGGCTTTGTTGGTGGATGGTCTCCTTCTCCTTCACAAATTCCTCTCCATGGCTCATTAAAAATGAGAGTATGCTTGATTTTCCGAGACCATTCAGGATAGTTCTCCTTGCCAACGAGAGCAACTCCTACAATAGATATGAGAGAATGCATTCAGTAAAAAAACATCACTTTGCTGCCACTATAAAAAAAAGTCTGGTTCTAAAAAAAAATTATGCACTTAATTTTTTTTTGTAAAAAAAGTGCAGAGGTATTAGCTGGGGGACAGCGTAACTGGTGAGGCTATTATAGTGGAAGGAGGGCATAATAGGGGGAGGGTGTAGCTAGTGAGGGTAGTATAGTGGAAGGAGCGCGTAACTGGGGGAGGGCATAGCGTTATGGCGTATGATGGCACGTAGGTGGGAGGCTGAAAGGCCGCGTTGTGAGAAGTGTATGAGGGCACGCAGGTGGGAGGCCGAAAGGCCATGTTGTGAGCAGCGTATGAGGGCCGAGGGGAGGTTACGAGGAGCTAAGGGAGGGTCGGAAGGAGGGAAGCACATGAGGTGCGAAGGTTGGGGGAAGTGCCCACGCAGGTGTGAGGCTGAGGGGGCCACACAGCAGTGGAAAGGCCGATCAATAATGGGGAGGCCAAGCTCTAGTGTATGGAGGCCACACAGCAGTGGGAGTTGACCGAGCTGCAGCGTATGGAGGTCCGAGTGAACTGTCACCGGTGAGCGTCGAGGGAGTGTTAACCCGAGCAACAGTGCAAGATTAGGGGATTGCATAGGTGCCACTGCGCACTATGTAAAGGGATTATGTAGTGTGTAATGGAGCAGTGCATAGGGAGGAGTGCATATGGAGGGCCTATGGGGAGTCTGAAGAAAAATGACACTCACAAATTCTTGACGTAGATGTTATGCAGACTGTGTAATACAGTGAGAGAGGAATGCGCAGTAGGCATTTTTTCCAGGGGCAGGCAGAGAGGCAGGTCTGCCAGGAGCAAGAGGGACTTACAAGGGAAAGAATACCAAGAATAGAGCTAGCTCTGATACCATGTCATACCAGGAGGTAACTCCGCAAAACTGAAGATGCATTAGATAGAGATTGTGTGTGTACTTATACATGAAGGTGAGACTGTTGGGATTCACTTCCCAATGTCTCTTGGCCTTCCTTATTTACTAAATTACAATAAAATACAATCTCACCCAATCCCTTAGGATTAGGCGTCAACAATTTTTATGGTCTGATGATCATTACAAAGTTCCTAGTGCTAGTCAGGAGTGTTTTAGAGAAAATCGGAACACTTTTGGAGACTTTTTTCATAGTGCCACAGTATCGAGACAAAGTGCTACGGGATTGTCCTATTCTACTACAATATTGAATATGTGATCATTATGGGGGTGGAAAAGGAAATCTGAAGATAGGTAAAGGTAGTGGTGATCTGGATTTCATTCAATGTCAAAATAATTCATACATAACAAAATACTGGGCAAAGAAACTTATTACTCCTCAAATTATATTCTCCACTAATTCAAACTTGATATTGGGCTACTAGGATCCTTTATTTATACAAAAATTCCTAAGGGGAAGCCGCCTTGAAGAGGGGGATTTCTTACCTCCAAAGCTCCTAGAAAAGTGGAACTAGTCCCTAGTAGGAGGATTCTTTATTAAATATTGAAATATGGCCTCTTTTGTAGCAGGGAACACATCCCTAGATTTTCTCAATCAATGGAGCTCCAAAATAGGTCAATGATTTTATGATATTTTCTTCATTTATTGGTCCATCCTGTGGCAAAGAGAAATTCCCTAAATTATCTCATCTTCCAAATATGCCCAATATTCTCAAAATATTCTACAAAACAAAATAATATGTCACATAATATGAAATTATCTCTAACCCTTCCTATGAACATATTAAAGCTAAAAAAATCATTATTAATTGTAGAATGAGAGATTCAATATAGCCTTTATGTTCCTAAGAAAGGTTAGATGGGCCTTTATTTGTGTCTAATTTGGAGGCCCATCACTATCAAAATGACGTAATCTAAGAGTTGAATAAAAATTGGAAATGAACTAATAAGAAAGTTAAATTAAGTGATTTTTTACACTAATATTACAGCTATTATTACAAGACAATTGGGAATATTCACTACGAACTTGACTTGTCGTTGATCGGTGCTCAGTGCATTGGTTACACTTTGGTCTTTTCATAATCCATCCATTGTTGGGTTTTACCTGCTGCATACCTAGCTGCGGCCCATTATCAGGCAGTTACTCTTGTCTTTTTTGTGCTTCCTACTGACTACCTACAGATTGTGGGGTCGCTCTACAGCTGTTTGGTGTTTGCGGTTCGGGTGTATTATTCTACAGGATCATGGGGTCCTCGTGGTGGGGGATCCATTATCTATTTCTATATTTTTTTATCTAGAGGGGTTTTACCCGGTCGGCCATTATGAGTAACTATGAGGAGCTCGTCGATTATTCTGACGACCCTCTGGAGGATGTTGATATTTGGGGACAAAGGGAGGAGGCGGCTGCGGAAGACATGGTTGTCTCAGACCCGAGGCCGATTTTACAAGACTCTGTTAGAACGGACCATGTGACCGTGGCGGGGGTTTCACCATCGTTTGAAGGCGGCTTGGAACCCATCTTATTTGAGACACCCTCCCTCTCGACGACCGGTATTTGGAGTCTTCCTTCACTGGGCACACCTTACATTCCTGTGGTTTACCTGGGGTCACCAGCACCTTTCGAGGAGATGGTGCTACCCTACATAGGTGCCATGACTCAGTCACTAGGGAACCTACACATCAGTGGCATTGGTCCCTCCTCATCTACTGACACAAGGACTCCGTCTGTGGCATCGGGGGTTTTCGTCAACATTCCGGAGGATGTCCATGGGGGAGATCAACCACCTTCATCTTCTGATTCTGAAGGCTCGGGTGATCCCATAAAGGTTGGTTCGGACCGCGGAAAGAAACACAAGACAACAAGGAACAAATTCAGTAGAAACTCCAATTTTGGGCGAGATCGGGGGATGGATGATCTGGAGCTCACAGCGGCCACGAAACTTGTTGGCAAGGTTCGGGGTAGGAAATAATCGACTGCTCAGCTACAGCAATGGACCAGGGAAATCTGGGGGGGCTCTCTGGAGATCCTGTCGGAAGTTTCTCTACTTACTCGCGGCTGGTTTACTCTCACTTTCACATCGCTAGCGCATTTGGACTGGGTCCTAAAGCAGTATTGGCACATTGAACTGCACCCGGTCCTCCTCAAATGATGGACGCCGCTCTTCGACCCCAACAAAGAAAACGCAGGAGCTGGTCCCATTTGGATGCGGCTCCCTGGTTTATCGATTCAGTTATGGAACGACACAGCCTTCAGGAACATTGGAGAAGAATTTGACCACTACCTCGATCACGATCGTTCCTATTTGGTCATGGGTAACAAAGCAGTGGCCCAAATTCTGATTTTCCTAGACACTCGGGATGGCCTGCACTACAATTACGATATGTTTTTTGAGGGCATGATGTGGCAACAGATGCTAGACTACGAAGGGGTCCCTTTCAGGTGCAGGAAGTGTCATGAAGTGGGCCATCTGTTCAAATATTTCCCTAGACTGGGGTTTGTTAAGCCAAGCCTCAAGTTGACCACCGCCACGGCCACTCAAACGGAACCATTCATCTTCCAGTGCAAA
Organism: Pinus albicaulis; assembly: GCA_034641835.2. NCBI lineage: Eukaryota > Viridiplantae > Streptophyta > Pinopsida > Pinales > Pinaceae > Pinus > Pinus albicaulis. The sequence goes on from CM076578.1 coordinate 1,220,304,565, forward strand.
GGGTTTATGGAGCCACCACTAGTCGATTTGGATAAGCCACCTGAATCCGAGGCGATGCAGTCTTTCCCATCATGGCCGACCACTCATGCGAGATCTCATACTCTGACTGCATCGGTATCTCTGCAGCGTGTTTCTACGGTTTCGGGTACCCTTCCTTCTCCCGACTCTTTTTTCAATATTATTACTCCTACTTTGTCTTCTTTTACAAATCATTCTTCTTTGAGTCTGCCTTCACTTATTTGCACCATTGCACTGGCGCCCCCCTCCTTTTTCCCCACCATACCTCACACTTCTGCTAACCTTACTACTATTTCCACTTCACTCTCTGACTCATCTTATGCCCGACACCCTTATTTCCTTCGATCTGTATCCCTACCGCCCCCCTTAGCTGACCTTGGTATCGGCCCGGGTCAGAGCTGCCTACAGACCAAATCTAGGGGCAGACCATCGAATTTGGCTAAGGCTATTAAATGAGAAAATTTTGAGGTTGTCGCGGGCACCCAATCCTCCATTATGCGGGTTCTTAGAGCAAGAAAACCCTTGAGTGTGGTTACCTCATGATGTGTCTCTCTTTCAACTGTAGGGGACTAGCCAACCCTGTTAAGAGATTGGTTTTGAAAAATCTTGTTTCTCAACAACACTTGGATGTCTTATTTCTTCAGGATATTCTGGCTGATGGGTCTTCTGTTTGTTCCACTCTCCACTCATTCCTACCTAACTGGTCTTTCATCACTTTGTATGCCCGGGGCCGATCCGGTGGTTGTGCTATTAGCATTAATAATTTGACTACCCATATGAATAATAGTTGGAGTAGGGATGGGGTTCTTGGCATGGATATAAATTTTGGTAATATTGAACTCCCCATCACTTTGATTAACGTCTATGGGCTTTGCTCTAATAGGGAGGTTTTCTGGAACTCTCTATTTTCCTGTTCTTTTCTACAACACCCTTACACCATCAAATGCGGGGACCTACATTTTTCATTGGGCATCTCTGAATCTTGGGGTATTCATGTTGTTCCGGATCCTCTGGCGGATATTTTCATTACTGTTCTGGAATCGGTCAACCTTATTGACATCCATATGACTAAGCTTCAGCCTACCTGGAGAAACCGTAGAACGGGAGAGGCTGCTTTGGCTCGAAGACTTGATCGGTTTCTCATAAAGCAGCCTTTACTTCAGACCATGAACAAAGCAAGGCAATGGGTGGGACATGGAGGTATCTCGGATCACTCACCTATATTCCTTGAATTCTAAATGGGTCCTCTGCGCGTCCGACTTCCTTTTAAATTCAACTCTATATGGCTTCTCGATTCGGACTACCACAATTTAGTGGTTCGGGCTTGGCAGCACTGCAATCATTTACCAGATTGTGAACCGGCTAGAGTGATAAATGACAATATTACTCACATCAAAGGTTTGAATATCAAATGGATTGGGGAAAAAATTCGGAAGGAGCGTGAGGAACTGCAAAGGATTGAACTTGAGCTTACCCAACTTAATGACTCTAAATTGAGGGGTTTCCAATCCTGTGCTTCAAAAGAGAACCTCATTACCCTTGAAACCTCCAGAACCAAACTCCTGCGACAAAAAGAAGCTGATTAGAGACCCAAAAGTAGAGCTATTTGGCTGCAAGCTAGGGATGAAAACACCAGATTTTTCCAACAACATGAAAATGGCTGCAGGATAAGCAACACGATTTGGTAACTTACTGATCAGCACGGTATGGTGGCTCATACTCACTCACAGCTTCTGGATATGGGTACTCAATATTTCTCCAAGTTATACAGAGCCCCCCTACAATGAAACTTGTCGGAGATCATGCACATTACTAGAGCTTTCCCCAGGTTTGTTGACCAAGACATGGCGGAGGACCTCACTGCTCCGATCACTAAGGGGGAGATTGAAGATGTACTTAAATGGTTCAAAAAAGACAAAATCCCGGGACCGGACGGTTGGCCCATTGAATTTTTCATCCACTTTTTTGACCTAATGGGAGATGACCTCTTACTTGCTATTGAATATTGTCGCTCTCAGGGGAAAATATATGATGGTTTCAATTCAACGTTTATAGCTCTTATACCTAAGACTGATCACCCTAACTCCTTTATGGACTTCCGGCCCATATCTCTCTGCAATTTCATTTACAAAATCATCTCAAAAATTATTGCTAATCGCATCAAACCCATTCTATCATCTCACATTGCAAAAGAGAAATTTTCTTTCCTCCATCACAAGTAGATTCATGAAGCCATAGGTATGGCACAAGAAGCCCTTCATTCTATCAATTCTAAAATTCTCAAAGCCACCATTCTCAAAATTGACCTAGAAAAAGCTTTTTATCGGGTTAATTGGAGTTATCTCCACTTCATCCTCATTCAAACTGGTTTTCCCCTATTATTTATCAATTGGATTATGGGGTGTATTTGTCATGCTTATTTCAGTATCCTCATAAATGGCACGGCTTCGGATTTCTTCCATGCGGGTAGGGGACTGCGGTAGGGATGTCCCCTCTCCCCATTTCTTTTTATCCTTGTTATGGAAGGCCTCTCTGTGCTCATCAATCGAGCCAAAGCGGATGGGGCTCTCCGTGGTCTCAATATCAATGAGATTATGCACCTCACACATATTTTATTTTTGGATGATGTTCTCATATTTCTTAATGGTTCTTGTCAGGATTCCACTCAGTTTGGGATTATTTTTCAAAAATTTTGCAAAGCTACATGGATGGCACCAAACAATCACAAGTCTACCATCATTATGACCCGCTGCACTGCTCAGGAACGGGATAATGCTCTGGCATTATTTGCATTCACTCTTCACAATATTGCTGATGGCCTGAAATATCTGGGCTTCCATTTAAAACCAAATGACTATCAGATCAAAGACTAGAACTGACACATTGCGAAAGTGGAATGAAGGATCAATGTTTGGCATCACCGCTGGCTTTCTAGGGCTGGGCGACTGGTCTTAATAAAAAAATTTCTTGAGGATATTCCCATCTACTGGATGTCTTTGTCTTGGATTCCAATTGGAGTGACTGATCACATTAAAAAAAATCTGCAGACATTTCCTGTGGCGGAACAAGGAAAAGGATAGCACTTTTGCCTGGATTGCCTGGGAAAAAATCAGCAGACCCAAACAATGGGGTGGTTGGGGCATTAAGGATTTACACCTCTTTTCGACCGCCCTAGCGGAAAAAATATGTTGGCACATTATCACAGGCCACAGCTTGTGGAAAGAGGTTATAATTGCAAAATACATTACTCCCAGGAATACACTTGAATGGATCAGAGGCAGTATCTTGTCTATCCTCGGTGCCTCCATTATTTGGAAAGTTATCACAAAGGTTGCTACTCTCATTCAAAAGGGCCTCTCTTGGCAAGTTGGTAAGGGTGACCATGTACGGGTGGGTTCGGACTCATGGGCTGGTAGCGGTGAACATTTTAAGTTACCTGACTAGATTACTGAACATTTGGCACTCAGGGGGATCCATTTTCTTGCTCAGATTTATGACCTGGCTCGAACGGATTGGCAATCTCAACACTGGTTATCAGCTTCTGATTTGGATATTCCTCTGGATGGTTGGTGTGAATGGGCTCTGTTTATCAGAGCCTTACAAGTATCACACATTCGTCTGTCGAATCAGGAGGATCAACTGATCTGGGCACTCTCACCAAAGGGAAGTTATACTCCTAAATTTGGCTATTTGATACTCTTCATTCACAAGGAACAACAAGAAAAGCTCTGGTGGTGTCAGGCAATCTGGAAGCTTAAGGCCCCCCATAAGTTCTGATTACTTTTCTGGTGTATACTTCAGAATTTCATTCCTACTGTTGAAAACCTTCATAAACGTGCTTATCATGGACCATCCCGATGCTATTACTACCTATCACATGAGGAGGATGCTTTGCACCTTTTTCTGCAATGCCCTTACATTCAGCGCATCTGGCTGCTTGTCACACATGAGCTGGGATGCTCACAACTCTCGCGTGGATCTTCCATCGTGGATTCCTGGACCACTTGGTGGCAGACAAACACTACTGTCACTAAAATGTGTAACCTTCCTCTGATATTCGCTTGGGAATTATGGATACACAGGATCCAGCACAATTTTGAAAACAATTCGGTGAGCGGTGACCGTATTTGCTTGCTGACAGTGTCTCTCTATAGAGGGATACCTGATGATGACAACCATCATCCTGTGCGTATTAACACTCCAGAAATTATTGATCGCACTCAGCCTTGGGCCTATTTTGATGGCGCGACGAAACAACAGAGTTGCGGGGGGGGGGCACACTCTACATTAATGAGTTCCATTATTATCACCTCAAAATTGGTTTGGGCTAGGGCATAAATAATTTCGCCGAACTTCAATGTTTAAGGCTCCTTCTGATTTTTGCCCTAGAAAAAAAATTGCAACACCCTTCAGATTTTTGGCGACTCCCTTATTGTGATTAACTAGATCAACTCACTTGCTTAGTGTCACTCGCACACACTATCTGCTTTACTGAGGGACGTTCATCATCTCAAAGCATTATTTGACTCCATTTCTGTCACTCATATTTACAGGAATCGGAACAAAGTGGCAAACAAACTTTCCAAGGAAGCTGCAGAGCTAGTTTGGGGAGATTGGCACATCATAGAACACATTGCTGCACAGGTGTACAGTTACTTCCATAGGCCCTTCATTGAGACAATACGAAAGCCGCATGCAGTTGGGTTATAAACTACATTTTTTGAGTATAAATTTTGTATATTAACTATATCTATATTCCTGATACATGTTCTCCGGCAGATACTCCACAACCATTGTAAAAAACAGTTTTTCATTTTGTTGTTTTTTTTATTTTGGGCTTTCCATTTCCTAGTAAGTTATGCACCGAACTTACTTTTTCTACTGGAAATCCTCCGAAATTTTTGTACTATCACTAATTATACATGCAGTCAGTTTTATATTTGCAGCTACTGGATCGCATACTAGTGAAATGTAACATGTAATTTTTCAAATTTAATGGAAGATTACGAATTTTTCCCTTGTGAAAAAGACAATTGGGATTTGTTCACAAAAAAATATTTTCAACAAGTGTCAACTGAAATAATGATATCAAAACTATTATTAGTATCTACTCGTGGAAATGAAAAAAATTTAGGTGCAGAATTAGAAAACTAAACTTCATCATCATAAGAATCAAAAATAGGAGTGGATTCTTGAATAATGAAATCATCACAATGTTGGGAGGTTTGAAAATGAGAAACAAGTGGAACAATTTCTGTAATGATGTTTTGCTCATTTTCAAAGATAGATGGACTTGGAGAATTGAAAATATGAGAATCTGACAAAATCATTACCAAAGGATGAAGATACTTGGCATTTTCAACCTTCAAATCATCATTATAAATGATTTCATAAGTGTTTTCCTCCTCTTCATAAAATAAATCGATACCAAGAAGAAAATAAAATGCATGGTTAAGAGAATTTTCAGGACTGTTGAAAGTATTAATAATCAAATTTTCTCTATCTCATTTAGGATTAACCAATAATTCATTACTAATTAAATTTGTGATAGTTCCCTTGTTTTCTAAAATGAAATTGGTCTCGGGAGGGATTGTTGACTCATTAACAATTGAATTATTGTTACTAAAAAGATCAGGACAGTGGAAGAAATAAGAAGTTGAAGATATATACCTGAAATTTTCTCTATCTGAAGATTTATGCTCATTTTTTAGAATGTGCATTTAAATTTCCTCCATATTTTCATTATTTCAGATCTGGAAATTATTGTTAGGTTGCACTGTAACTTCTGATTGATCATTGATTTCAACAAAAGTAGATTTGGCATTACTTGCAACAATTTGAATATCGTTGGAATTTTTTATTTGCATTTTTTCTTGCTAATTTGCATGTTGTTGATTGTTTGTTGAGATTATTTATTTTTTCTACTGTTAATTCGTTTTGCATATTGTTGATTTCCATATTCAATAGAATTATTGAGAATTGGGGCGGCAAAACCATTTTGATTTAGAGTAGATTTGAAATCAATATTTGTAATTGCAACATCATTTTCAAGATCTATGCTATTTGTTTCAACAGCATCAACTTCTTGCTAAAATTGTTGATTGGAGGCTTTATCATTTTCAATTTGTAGTGGATATGCATTTTTATTTTGAGCCATTAACTCTTCAGCTCTCATATCTTCTGATTCCTTACAATTTTCAGGATTACAAGAAAGAGACACTAATTGTTTAACCCATTCTACCAACTGATATTCAAGAGGTAAATCTTTGGAATGAAATTGTAAAAAAATATTTTTAAATCTAATTAGAAAAGTTTCCAAGGACTCACCTTCCAATCTACGCAATTCTTCTAACTAATCCAAAAAAAAAAAAATATATATATATTATATTCCTCAAAAGAATGGAGGAAATTTTTTGAAAATTCATTCCAAATATGTACAGAGGAAACTGCTGATGATTGGCACTAGTCTTCAGCTTTACCTATCAAATTAAGAGTGAATATTTTGCAAATGACATCATTTTTAATATCAAAATTATTATAATCCAAAATAAATCGAAGGAGTTGATCAAAAGGAGAAGTCTAACCATTGAAATTTATTTGTGATAAGAGTCTGACTAGGTTTATTGGAATGGTAGTTGGTGAAATTTTAGTAAAACAATTCCAAGGAGGACCTTTAGAGGGAGCCATTATAAATATTTCAAAGCTTAAAATAAAACTTTAAAATTTTAAGCTTAAAAGCGCAGTTTATGATGTCCCTCCTTCTAGCGCCAAAAATGTTGATGGCCAAAAATGACTGGATCAACATTTTATAGGCCATCTAGTCAGGGTCCAAAATCGGACTCTTATCCATTGGAATGATGGCTCTGACTAGATCTATTGGGTCCAGTTAGCCCCTCTCTCTACTCTCAAACTTGTGGTATTTTAATTTTTTTTTTTTAAATCAATAGTTTATTCATTCTTCCAAAAAAGGGCACTTTAGTAGAAAAACACAAGTAGTCTCACTCCGAACAGGTTTGTTGAATACCACTATTAGAATATTACAATGAAACGGAAAAAAATTAAGAGACACACTCCACAATTTAAGAGTACATAGGCACCACTAAACACACATGATAAATAAAACACCTGTAACCATGCTAATCGTCGGCAATGATGGATGTTGGGTTGTCCAGTGTTTTTCCAGGAGGACGGAAGGAGCATTGAACATGGTCCTCTAAATGGGCCATCCATACCTCCATCTTCTCAATTTTCTCAAATAACAGGTTCTGGCCTCGCCATACCACCACTACACGCTCCTCGATATGGCACTGGAAATAGTGCATTTTGTCCAGAGTTGCAATTAACTCGACATGTTCTTCATGTCGCACCTGCTCTGAGGCTTCCAAGTGATCAAGAACATATTGTATCAAATCCTAACACTGCTCCACGCAGTAGCCTTTCTGATACACTCGTCCCCCACAACGCACCATCCCCCATATTCCTGAGCCACCATGATAAACCGACCCTCCTATTTGTTGACTTGGAGGGGTGCGAAGCCCATGGCCCGTCGACATGCCACCGCGACTGTTAGCCTAAGCTATAGATCCTTCATGACCTGAACACCGTGTTCTACCACCACTCGACCACCCGCAAACCTCTAACCCGAGCAACCGCCACCACTGGCACCTCGCCATGAGCCATCGCTACCACTCGCCACTTCTAATTGGGAGAGAGACGTGCCACCTCTCGAGCTGCCCAAATTGGGCTTAATTTGAGAGGAGTGACCTATATGAGGAACCAAATACATGGTTATCAGTCCAACACAATAGAAATAGACATAGATGGACCCCTCGAACCTTCCCACATTGTGACAGCCCATAGGGAGAAGCACACCACCCTCACCGGTTATAGCTCCTTTGTTTTCTAAAATAAATTGTTGTCGGGAGGGACTGTTGACTGAATAACAATTGAATTTTTGTTACTAAAAAGATCAGGATAGTGGAAGAAATAAGAAGTTGAAGATATATACCTGAAATTTTCTTTGTCTAAAGATTTATGGTCATTTTTTAGAATGTGCATTTAAATTTCCTCCATATTTTCATTACTGCAGATATGTAAATTATTGTTAGGTTACACTGTAACTTTAGATTGATCATTGATTTCTGTAAAAGTGGATTTGGCATTACTTTCATAAATTTTTATATCGCTATAATTTTCGATTTGCATTTTTTCTTGCTAATTTGTTTGTTATTGATTGTTTGTTGAGATTATATATTTTTGTCTACTGCTAATTCATTTTGCATATTTTTTATTTCCATATTCAGTAGAATTATTGAAAATTGGGGCGGCCAAACTATTTTGATTTAGAGTAGATTTGAAATCAATATTTATAATTGCAACATCATTTTCAAGATCGGTGCAATTTGTTTCAGCAGCATCAACTTCTTGCTAAAATTTTTGATTGGAGGAATTATCATTTTCAATTTTTATTGGATATGCATTTTTATTTTTAGCTATTAACTTTTCAGGTCATATCTTCTGATTCCTTTCAATTTTCAGGGTTACAGGAAAGAGACACTAATTTTTTAACCCATTCTACCAACTGATATTCAGGAGATAAATATTTAGAATGAAATTGTAAACAAATATGTTTAAATATAATTATAAACGTGTTCAAGGAATCACCTTCCAATCTATGCAATTCTTCTAACTAATCAAAAAAAAAATCGCAATTATATTCCTCAAAGGCATGGAGGAAATTTTTTGAAAATTCATTCCAACTATGTACAGAGGCAACCGGTGATGAGTGGCACTAGTCTTTAACTTTACCTGTCAAATTAAGGGTGAATATTCTGCAAATGACATCATTTTTAATATCAAAATTATTACAATCCAAAATAAATCGAAGGAGATGATCAAAAGGAGAATTCTAACCATTGAAATTTATTTCTTACAAGAGTCTGACTAGGTTTATTAGAATGGTAGCTGGTGGAAGTTCAGTAAAAAAATTCCAAGGAGGACCTTAGAGGGAGCCATTATAAATATTTCAAATCTTAAAAAAAAAAAAAAATTTAAAGCTTAAAAGCGCAGTTTATGGCATCCCTCCTTTTAGCGCAAAAAATGTTGATGGCCAAAATTGACCGCATCAACATTTTGGAAGGCCATCCGGTCAGAGTCCAAAATCATACTCTTATCCATTGGAATTTTTATCACTCATAATTTTTTGAAACAATACTTGACATGGTCATACAGTTCACTCCTCAAAAGGATAAGGTCTCCTTAAGCCTTTTCAAGTGATCGATATAGGAAAATTTCATTTTTTTACATGTTTAACCTATCCTAAGGTTCAAGGCCACCTCCATTTAGGTCATGTCATGTCCCATCGGTCATCATATGATGTCATTTTTTATTTCCCAATAATTTAAATTCAAAAAGGACACTTAAGCCAGTTTTACAACTTTTCGTAGTGTTTTATACTGCAAAACGGCAGTTTTCGCTACAAAACTACCTAATAGTTCCATAGCGAAATTGTCAGAGAATAAACTAGATACGCTACGAAAAAATATTTCCTTTCTGTCTTGTCAAATTCAATGTACAGTGTCAGTTCATGATCGGAGGATTTAGGGCGGAGGTCATTTGAGTCCGTTAGGGTTAATTCAAGGTACAAAGCCATTTTTGAGGTCATCATTACCCTTTTTAGCATGCATGTGTCATTATTAAGGAATGAGTTGTCATTTAAACCACAAAGCATTACCCAATTAGTATTTTTTTCATACTTCGCCTTATCTTTGCATTTTATTGGATTTCTGGAGAGTTTCTTCATCGATCCAATCAGGTTGCTGGCAAATTCAAAGGTTGCAGGTGTCATCAAACAAGTGAGGCTGAGAAGATATAAATCACCCATGGCCGCAAGGAAGAAAACAAATAAAGGTGGTCACTGCCACAGGTATGAGCCCATGGACATGAATTTTCTCAGTGAATACCCAACGGCCATGGAGATTTTCAGAAGAACATGTTGCTTGCAATTATGTCAAAGATTGTAGGATTGTCATCTACAGGTTCCCAATGATTTTTCTAACAATTTCACTGGAACAGCTTCAAAGGTGGGAATGCTAAACCTCACAGTAACACCAGACATCATTTAAACATCAACAGGAATACCTAGAGGAGGGGAAAAGTGGTTTAAAGGCATCAAGTTCACCATGCAGGATTGCAAAGAGCTCATCAAACCAGAGCATAGTGAAATTGATCTTACAAATGCCATCCCTAGGAGTTCATGAAGGAAAACTATTCAAATTTGTTGATGATCATTCAGAAGTATTATACTTGTGAAAGGAGGTTTCACATGGTCTACTCATATCACCTTCGGCTTCTTCTGCATTTTGTGGGTAAGAGGTCACTTGACTTGCCCTTTTATTTATACAGAAGTCTAGGTAAAATATCAGATAAGGTTCAAGTTAAAACAGAATAGCTGATAAAGCGGACTCAGCCACTAAGAGGAGAGTTCAAGCACATCAAAAAGATAAACCTGCACTTGCAATCCAAGGACATGGCATTAAAAGACAAAGTGCAATACCTTGAAGAGAAATTGGAGTTGACTCATGAGGAGTTGGAAAATAAAGGGTTGAAAATGACAGTGGTAGAAGAACCTATAAGTCAACTGATTGTAAATGAGAAGGAAACACCATAGGAGTAATAACTTGAGATGGAATATGCCTTAGGAGGTTCATAACATGCAGAGAATCAAAAATTTTCAACTGGAGGTCAGTTTTTGAAAACAATTTTGAAAGGGGAAATTTCTGGGTTTTTACACAGTTTCGTAGCATACCTCGGGCGTGAAGCCAGAAATACGCTACGAAAAAACATGTAGGTGCCTTTATTATTTTAAAGTCAGTTTTTTCATGTTTCAAGGAGGGGGATACGTGGTGGTAAGGTGTCATGACATGATTAACATGATGGAATAGAAAATAATTTAAGAGGATGGATGGAGAAACCACTTTACCCATGCTACTAAAACTCGCTACGAAACTGTCCTGTTTTCGTAGCGAGAAATTATTGAAGGTTTTTTAGCATCTTAAAAGCAGTTTTTGCCAACTGGAGACCTCCAGCATGTCAAGGGAGTTTATTATCGGATATTTATGACTCAAAGGGAGTGCCATGAAGATATTTCATCATTCAAAACAGCATTGAAGATAAGGGTCATCTATTCCTAAAAAACAGGGTTATGCTCCACAAGTCTAGGGATGTTTTAAATATGTAAAGTGGTAGTGAACTTGGTCATGTTTCCTACAAGCATGTGATATTTATTTTGTAGCCATCATGTAATTGTTTCATAGATAGGATAGAGAAATGTAGTAAATAGGAGTTAGAGTCGTATTAGGAGATGGTTTCTTTAAAAGGTAGCTGTCATTTTTCTGTTGAAAGTTATGTATTTTAGTTATGAAAGGTGTCATAGGAGAATTAGAGGATATAGCCACCAAGCATATCATCCTTGTTGTAAATAATTTCTATTTAAAGACAAAACATCGCAGAAGTAAAGGGTTGGAAAATATTTGCAAAATACTGCTGATTGTATGTTTTTGACCAATATCAGTAATACAAAGTGACATTCTTCTTTCCAAACCTGAGATTCTCATGAGGTTTTTGATATATTATTGATCTATATCTTTATGTTTTATCACTTGCAGTAGATTTCATCCCTAATTAATCAGAGTTCATGATATTAAGCTCTGACTTCCTTTAGTGATGAAATGATTGTGTTTTCTTATGTTGTGTGTGTGAGTTGCCTCTATCTAAAACCTCTATCTGCCTCAACTTCCATGTGAAGAAACATTGTCACTGAAACTACTGATTATTGACTCCATAAGCCCAATGGTAGCAAGCCTGCATTTTTCAACCTACAATCATACAAAATAAATTACAATTTCTATAGAGTTGGCCATCTAGTGATATCATTATTCAAAATCATAAAAGCCCTTGAGAGAGCCCTCTCAAACTAAAGAGGTTAATCTTCAGTTAGAATTGGTTTGAAACAGTTACACTGAGTTGTTTGATGAGCAGCCAATCAAGTTCAATTTGGTGATAACATTTTGGTGCATCTACTGGGAGTCTGAAGATATATTTCCCGGATTTTTTGTGCAAAAAGTGAAGTTGAACTCTTGGAGGTAGCAAGAGTTAGAATCTATTCGAGGCTGCAACTACCTCGGTGACTCCATTTCAAAAAGTCATGCTTAAAGGTGTCTTCAAGAAGGAGATACACAGGGAGAAATCCAGATCCTAACCCACCTGCTATAGTGGATAATCCAAACACAATTTCCAGAGGCATTCAAGGCAGCTCTTCACAATCAGGTACTCCATCACATTCAAGAGCTTTGTCCTCTAAAGTTTTAAGAAGTTCTGAAGATAAAAAGTTTGATGATAAAAATCAGGAAGTCTTGTTTAGGTTTGAAAATGAAAATGAATTGACTGAGATTGTTTTAAACCTACAAAGAAGAGGTATTGATACCTCAGCCTTAGTGACCCAAAAAGATAAAGAAGAATTCTGGGGGGAAGTCACATCAGAGTTATTGTTAGAGAGGGAATATTTGGATAATTTGAAGGAACTAGACCCATTTGATATCTTGCTAAGAAGAAAATATGGTTTTCTTTTACTTGACTAGAGTTCATTTGTAATTGGACTACAAAGACCAACTACACCACCTCCTAACAGTTCCTCTTCTACTACTGTGTCCCTAAAAATACCACATTCCATGTCATCATGGCTGGAAATTTTCCACCTCCACCTGCTACTGCATCTGCTAGGTATGCCCCTCTTATTATCCTAGTTGTCCTTAATGCCCTTAGAAGCAAATAATCTGTTAGGATTAAAACACGGGAGAGTGATGAAGAGATTACAGGTGAAGAACATGTAGACCAGTTTAATGACTTCATAGACAAGGAGGAGGTTGACCAGGAAGATGTAAAAATGAGACTTTTTTCTCAGAGGTTTACTGGTGAGGTCAAAAAGTGGTTCAAAGCCCTTTCTCCAAGAAGTTTGCATAATTGGAATGAGTTTGAAGATAGCTTCTTGAGAAAGTGGGGAAATAGAACAAACCCTGTGTAGGCCCTCACTGAGTACAATAGTTTGAAAAGAGTTGTAGATGAAACGGTTCAAAAGTTCTCCAAGATATTTAATAAATTTTATGACTCCATCCCTGCCCATCTAAAACCTCCACCAGGAGCAGCTCAACTAAGATATGTTGAGGCTTTTGACTATGAATTTTCTATCCTACTCATAGAAAGAGAATCCCATTCACTAGTAGAAATGAAAAATGATGTTGCGAAGGTGGGAGTCAATATGATGGCAGCTAAAAAAATCCAAGATGGGAAAAAAAAAATTGAGAGAAGAATATAAGCCTTCCACCTTAGATGACAAATTTGAATCCATGATGAAAACAATGGAAAATTTGATGGATAGGTTGCCCTTGGAAATGCTTCTACACCTCCTACACAACATGAACCACAATTTAGAAATCCACAGTTCAAAAGACCTCAAAATCAGCAGAGACCAAGGGAAAATAGAAATTAGCCTGACCCTCAAGTAAGGCCTCCTTTTCAACAAAATTTAGTTGATGAAGAAGATCAACCTGAAATACCAGAAGACTCCATTCATTGCCTAGATGAAAACATGTCTGGAATGTTTTTTAATAAAGAAGAACATGATGAGTCTGATCATGACGTAACAAGGGTGAGGAACCATCTGATTACCTTAAGGGTTATCAACATGTAATATTTGAGATGCAGAAGCAGTACAACCTTAGAAACATAAATTTCCCTATTACTGCAAATAAAACACAGCCCAAGAAAGATTCTCCTAAAGCAGCTGAGGTTAGAAAAGATCCACCACCTCCTCCTTAAATTGAAAAAATAAATTATGTTTTCAATTTTGAGAATGATATTTCCAAGATCAAGATCCCAGTCCCTTTTGGAGAAATTCTTAAGATGAATTAGTACATAAGTAAAATTGTAAAAATTTTGAATTCTCAACCAGGAGCTGCAGACATCCTCAATGTACAAGAAGACCATCCAACCATCTACTTGGGACCAAGATTGGAAGATGAGAAAAATGAAGAGGTACCTACTTTCTATGTCAGTCTTGGTATCCATGATATGACATTACACAATGCCATGTTGGATTTATGGGCCTCTCATAACCTCATGCCTAAATTGATTATGGAAAGGATGGGATTGGAAATCACTATGCCATACAAGGATTTCTTTTATTTCGATTCAAAAAGAGTTCAATGCATTGGATTGATAAAAGATGTTGTTGTTGGTCTTACACAAGTCCCTGCCAAGACAGTGGTAATGGACATTATGGTAGCAGACATTCCACCTAATTTTGGCATTCTTCTATCCAGATCTTGGGTAGCAAATATCAAAGGCGCCGTGCAGATGGACCTAACAGATGTCGCCATTCCTGTTTTTGGTGAGCAAAGAAGGTTGTATAGAGAAACAAGGATGGCTTATATGGTAAGCAGTAAGGATAAACCTTAGAATTCCCAATTTATGTTGTTGAAACTGAATTAGGATCAGCTATTCTTGTCAATAAGCTAACTGATGAAGCAGAAGATGAAAGGAAAGCAGAAATTCAAGAGGTTGAAAATTAGCAAGCTAAAAATCATGAAATCATTGAAGAAAAAGCAGAGGGCTAGTGGTTGTTGCACTTTGATGGATCAACTAGAAGAGAGGGGGCTGGAGTAGGCGTTTGGATCACAACGCCTGATGATGAAAGTAAGTTATTTTCTTTCAAAGTGAACTTTGATTGCGCAAATAATATGGCTGAGTATGAATCTCTGTTTTTGGGTTTAGAAACTTTGAAAAGATTGGGTGCCCAAAAAATTTCAGTTTGTGGAGATTCTGAATTAGTTATTAAATAAGTTGAAGGTGTATATCAAACCAAGGATGTGAGAATGAGAGAATATAGAAATTTGATCATTGAGATGTCAGAAAATTTTCAAGAATATTCATTTATTGTGAAAACTAGGGATCAAAACTCAGTAGTTGATTCCCTAGTTGTTTATGCAAGTCTGTTTGTTATCCCTGCACATTCCACTGAAAATTATGAGGTTGAAGTTCGTCATAGGCTTCCTATACCAGACAAAATTATACATTGGAAAGTTTTTGAAGATGACTAGCAAGTCAAAAACTTCATAGAATTGAAAGAGGATTTAGAAAGCACACAAGAAGATTAGCAAAACATGCTTGTTGAAACTAAGGGTAATTCTGAAGTTTTGCAACTGAAGAATAATTGCATACCCAAGGGTATTATCCCACTTGAAAAAAAAATTGACCAAAATGATGTGTTCAAATATCCTAGGATACAAGATGATGATGAAGAGGTAGAGAGTTGTAATCTTGGTATAGTAGCAATGCCTAAAATGATCAAGCTTTCAAAGTTTCTTTCTATAGAGATGAAACAAAAATATATTGAGATGATGAAAAAATTTATTGATTTTTTTGCATGGACTTATGTTGGTTTGAAGAAGTATGATCCTACTATTATTAAGCATACCATTCCTATTAAAGAAAATGAGAAACCTTTCAAACATAAGTTCATAAGGATTAATCCACTGCTCATGCCTCTGATTGAGAAGGAAATTAAGAATCTCTTTGATGCAAAACTTATTGTCCCTATTAGATTCTCAAAATGGCTTGCTAACTTGGTACCAGTCAGGAAAAAGACTAGAGAGATCAGAATCTACATTGACTTCAGAAACTTGAACAAAGCTTCTCTAAAGGACAATTACCCTCTCCCTAAGATGGATTAAATTCTACAGAACATTTTTGGTTCCCAAAGGATGTCTATGTTGGATGTCTTTTCAAGATACAATCAGATATTAGTGCACCCAGAATACCATGAGAAAATTGTTTTTACTACACCGTGGGGGACATTCATGTATGCCAAGAAACCCTTTGGTTTGATGAATGCAGGAGCGACCTTTCAAAGAGCAATGGATATTGCATTTTCGGAGGAGAAGGATAAGTTGGTGATTGTCTATCTGAATGAAATAACAGTATTCTCAAGAAGAGAGGAAGACCATTTGAAGCATCTGGAGAAAGTTCTGCTGAAGTGTGGAATGTTTGGTATTTCTCTTAATATCACTAAAATAATTATTGTTCTAACCTCAGGAAAGTTACTTGGGTATATTATATCTAAATATGGGATAAAGATTGATCCAAACAGAGTCAATGCCATTCAGAAAGTAGATTTGCCTAGAAGCAGAAAGGAAATTCAGTCTTTCCTTGGAAGAGTGAATTTTGTTAGAAGGTTTATTCCCAACTTTATTGAGATTGTCAAAGATATAACCAAGATGTTGAAGAAAGGAGCTAACATTAAATGGATAGTTGAAGCAAAGAAATCATTTGAAGGAATTAAGAAGGCATTCACTCAGGCCCCGGTGTTGATTAGCATGGATTTTTCAAAGGAATTTCTAGTTTTTACATTTGCATCAAAAAACACAATTGCTGGATTTTTGCTACAGAAAGGACAGCAAGGTATAGAGCAGCCCATTTCATTCTTTAGCAGAACCCTTGCTAATTCAAAGTTTAAGTACAATATCCTAGAAAAATAGGCATATTCTTTGGTCAAAGCCATCAAAGGCTTCATAATTTATATTTTTCATTCTCATGTCATAGCATTTGTGCCTAATGTTGTAGTGAAGGACATCTTGACTCAAGTTGATCCTGATGGCAAGAGAGGGAAGTGGATAGCTAACTTGCTGGAATATGATATAAAAATAAGACCTGCAAAATTGGTGAAAGGTCAGGGGCTAGCAAAGCTGATGGCGCAATCCAATTTTGATTGTATTGATATGAGTCTTATTGCAGAAATTTCAGAATTATCAGATAAAGATGAAGAGCTAATTCCTATTGAAGAGAAGTACATTATGTCTGAGTGGTACAGAGACATTGTCTTTGTCTTACATCATCATAGAGCTCCTACTAAATTGACTAAATCTAAAGCAATGTTTGTGAAGCTGAAATCTCTGAGGTACTGCATCATATATAAAAATTTGTACTGAAAAGATACTGATGCCATTCTTTTGAATTGCTTGCTGGAAGAGGAAGCTGAAAGGGTGATTGAATAGTTTCATAAAGGAGATTGTGGAGGACATCACTATTGGAAGGCCATAGCAAACAAAATTCTCAGAGCAGGGTATTACTACCCTACCATGTTCAAGGATGTCTACAAGAAGATAAATGCATCCCATGAATGTCAGATTTTTTATGGTAAAAAAAAGCTTGTTCCTTTACCCTTGATGCCAATTTATGTTGAGGCACCTTTCCAATAGTGGGGGTTAGATTTTATTGGTGAAATACATCCATCATCTTCAAGGCAGCATGGTTGGATCCTGACAGCAACTAATTATTTCACCAAGTGGATTGAAGCAATCGCAACAAGGCAAGAAAATGATTCAGTCATCATTCAATTCTTAGAGAATGACATATTGTCCAGGTTTGGTTGTCCTATGAAGATCATCACTGACAATGCACAAGATTTCAAATCCAAGAGGTTGATCAGTTTTTGTCATCAATATCACATTAAACTTGGACACTCTACTACTTACTACCCATAAGGTAATGGTCTTGCTTAATCTTCTAACAAAAGCATTGTGAGAATTATTAAGAAGGTGTTGAAGGAAAATAAAAGGTCATGGAATTTGAAGCTAAAGTATGCTTTGTGGGCTGATAGAGTGTGTACAAAAAGGTCAATTGGTACTTCACCTTATGAGTTGGTGTATGGAGCTGAAGCCATTTTTCCTACATCCTTGGGAGTGCCTGTTATGAAATTGCTGCAAGGATTAGAGGAGGAGCCAAATGCTATTCAGAGGAGAATAAACCAGTTGATAGCTCTGCAAGAAAAAAGGGAGGAAGTATATAACAACAATCATTAGTCTCAAAACAGAATAATGAGGAAACATGGTAAGTTTGAGAATATCTGGAAAGGTCCATTCATAGTAGTTGCATTCCATGGCAACAACACTTATCTATTGCAAGAGATGGATGGACAACCTTGTGCTGGAGGGCCTGTCAATGGCAGGTTTCTAAAGAACTATTCCTTTTAAGTTCTATTGATTTTTCACTCCATTATATATATTCCATTTTATTATTCTTTTCTGTTAATAAAGACAAGTTGGTCATCAAACTTGAGCCTGAGGTGAACGCCATTAGAATTTGAAAAAGGCTTGGAAAATTTTAGAGTTTTTTATTTCCAAGAAGATGGATGGCACTGGAACTACAGGTTTTTTGGTGTACCACAGGGGCACACCATCCCAAGTGGAGCCACGTTGTTGGGTCTTCATTGAGAAAATTTATGTCCATGGGCTCATACCTGTGGCAGTGACCACCTTTATTTATTTTCTTCCTTGCAGCCATGGATATTTTCAGAAGAACAAGTTGCTTGCAATTCTGTCAAAGATTGCAGGGTTATCATCTACAGGTTTCCAAGGATTTTGCTAACAGTTTCAATGGAACAGCTTCAAAGGTGGGAATGTTAAACCTCACAGTAACACTAGACAGCATTTCAACAGCAACGGGAATCCCTAGAGGATGGGAACAGTGGTTTAAAGGCATCAAGTTCACCATGCAGGATTGCAAAGAGTTCATCAAACCAAAGCATAGTGAAATTGATCTTACAAATGCCATCCTTAGGAGTTTCATGAAGGAAAAATATTCAAAGTTGTCGATGATCATTCAGAAGTATTTTACTTATGAAGGGAGGTTTCACATGGTCTACTACTATTACCTCAATCTTCTTCTGCATTTTGTGGGTAAGAGGTTACTTGACTTGCCCTTTTATTTATATAGAAGTCTAGGTAAAATGTCAGATAAGGTTCAAGTTAAAACAAAAAATCTGATAAAGTGGACTCAGCCACTAAGAGGACAGGTCAATCACTTCAAAAAGGTAAGCCTACACTTGCAATCCAAGAACAAGGCATTAAAAGACAAATTGCAAGACCTTGAAGATCAATTGGAGCTGATTCATGAGGAGTTGGAAAAGAAAGGGTTGAAAATGACTGTGGTAGAAGAACCTATAAGTCAACTGATTGTAAATGAGAAGGAAACACCATAGGAGTAATAACTTGAGATGGAATATGCCTTAGGAGGTTCAAAACATGCAGAGAATCAAAAATTTTCAACTAGAGGTCAGTTTTTGAAAACAATTTTGAAAGGGGAAATTTCTGGGTTTTTACACAGTTTCGTAGCATACCTCGGGCGTGAAGCCAGAAATACGCTACGAAAAAAAATGTAGGTGCCTTTATTATTTTAAAGTCAGTTTTTGCATGTTTCAAGGAGGGGGATACGTGGTGGTAAGGTGTCATGACATGATTAACATGATGGAATAGAAAATAATTGAAGAGGATGGATGGAGAAACCACTTTACTCACGCTACTAAAACTCGCTACGAAACTGTCCTGTTTTCGTAGCGAGCAATTATTGAAGGTTTTTTAGCATCTTAAAAGCATTTTTTGCCAACTGGAGACCTCCAGCATGTCAAGGGAGTTTATTATCAGATATTTATGACTCAAAGGGAGTGCCATGAAGATAGTTCATCATTCAAAACAGCATTGAAGTTAAGGGTCATCTATTCCTAAAAAATAGGGTTATGCTCCACAAGTCTAGGGATGTTTTAAATATGTAAAGTGGTAGTAAAATTGGTCATATTTCCTACAAGCATGTGATATTTATTTTGTAGCCATCATGTAATTGTTTCATAGATAGGATAGAGAAATGTAGTAAATAGGAGTTAGAGTCGTATTAGGAGATGGTTTCTTTAAAAGGTAGCTGTCATTTTTCTGTTGAAAGTTATGTATTTTAGTTATGAAAGGTGTCATAGGAGAATTATAGGGTCTAGCCACCAAGCATATCATCCTTGTTGTAAATAATTTCTATTTAAAGACAAAACATCGCAGAAGTAAAGGGTTGGAAAATATTTGCAAAATACTGCTGATTGTATGTTTTTGACCAATATCAGTAATACAAAGTGACATTCTTCTTTCCAGACCTGAGATTCTCATGAGGTTTCTGATATATTATTGATCTATATCTTTATGTTTTATCACTTGCAGTAGATTTCATCCCTAATTAATCAGAGTTCATGATATTAAGCTCTGACTTCCTTTAGTGATGAAATGATTGTGTTTTCTTATGTTGTGTGTGTGAGTTGCCTCTATCTAAAACCTCTATCTGCCTCAACTTCCATGTGAAGAAACATTGTCACTGAAACTACTGATTATTGACTCCATAAGCCCAATGGTAGCAAGCCTGCATTTTTCAACCTACAATCATACAAAATAAATTACAATTTCTATAGAGTTGGCCATCTAGTGATATCATTATTCAAAATCATAAAAGCCCTTGAGAGAGCCCTCTCAAACTGAAGAGGTTAATCTTCAGTTAGAATTGGTTTGAAACAGTTACACTGAGTTGTTTGATGAGCAGCCAATCAAGTTCAATTTGGTGATA
>CM076578.1:1220325169-1220575280 GCA_034641835.2 Pinus albicaulis
GTTACGCACTTGCTCATCAATCTTACCATTCCCCGTCCCGCACAATGGAGGACCCATTTTGTGACCCGTGAACATTGTCATGCCTTGAAAACATCATCAATGCATTCCTCTAAGCATGAGCTTTATTTGCCCTTGAGACATCTCCTTGCAAAAATCATGAAAAACATCCCTTTTGGCATTGGCGCGGTCAGGCAGTTCAATACTCGCGCCAATGGGGAAAATCCTGCAAAGAGGTCTTGCTAACCGCGCTCACATGGAGCAAAGAGGTCGCGCCACCCAATTTAAGGACTGTTTTTTAAATAAAGATGGCGGAAGTTGAGTTCCAACAAACTCAGAAACCATTGCCTATCTTGAGTTGGGAGGTTTGGTTGCGGAAGTTCTATGGAAGGGAAGTGGTTTTGCCACCTCCCATGGAACCTTCCTTGTTGATAGGGCCAATCCCATAATAATAGGGATCCCAACTCCCTCCTTCCCCATCTATAAAAGCCTGCTCAAATCCATGGCAAGCTAGTCTTGAAGTTCCTAAGCTCTGAATCTCCATATTCCCAAGAGCCTTTGTGTTGTAAAGAACCCTCTCTTTCCCTTAAGGCTGACTCAAGTAAGGATACCATTGTCACGAGACTCCTGAGAGGTGTTCCTTTTCCGTGTCAAGCTCCTTAAAAACAAAGCGCGCTGCCTTGAGCATGGTTTTTCCCGTGTCAAGCCCAAAAATGAAACAAGGTTGCCTGAGCATAGTTCTTTCCCGTGTCAAGCTCCTCAAAAATGAAATAAGGTTGTCGGAGCATGGTTCTTTTCCCGTGTCAAGCTCCTTAAAATGAAACAAGGGTGTCCTGGGAGATAGTTCTTTTAATGTGTCAACCTCGTTAAAATAATGAAACAATTTCCTGTTCAATTCGAGTCTTTGATCAGATCTCGTAAAATCCCAGTCGAGTCTTTCTTAGATCTCGTAACTTGAACCTTCACTCCATCTGCCTTTCATATGGATTGAAGCTTGGGGGGCATGTACCTCGAATTGAGTCACCATGCTGGGGGCATGTTTACTTTTTCAAGCATAGTTTGTTTCCGTTTCAAGCTTGTGTAAAAATGAAACCGGTTTCAAGCATAGTTTATCTTTGTTTCAAGCTTGTGTAAAAATGAAACCAACTTCAAGCAGAGTTTCCTGATTTCAAGCTTGTGTAAAAATGAAACCATGCCCATTTTACCTCTTGTGATGGTCATTTTATCAGCCTGTTTTTACCAGATGAGCCTTGGTTTTCTCACTCCATTGTCACTATCTGCTTGGCCGATCATATGCCTTCACTTGGTTTTTTTACCCATTCCTGAGGAACCGCTGCTATGAGTGGTCTTGTTAGCCAGCCTCTTGACCTTTATCTTGTTTTGAGCAGTTCCACCATTACCGGAACCAGTTGCTACCCTTTATACCACTCGTTCCTCCAGGAGGAGTCAACTTTCAGCTCTTTTCTGACTCTCTAAACATGAAAAGATTGCCGAGGCCCTTGTCGTTTTGATCTCGTTAAAATGGACACGAAATGACATCTACCCAGTATACGTTTACCCCTTTTTAGGGCTGGGATAGATTATTTACGAAAAAGGAATACCCTATCCTATCGCGACTAGGAGGTTTTCTCGGATATTGTTTTCTACCTTTTCAAGTTCAAAGTTATTCACTTAAAAGGACTCTTGAGTTACTTTTCTGTTGTCTTTTCAAACTCTCTAAACATGAAAAGACGTCGAGTTTTTCCTTTGTCAGACTCGTTAAACCTAAATGACATCGGAAATTGTCAATCATGACGTTATTCGAGTTTCTCCTTCCTAGGGCTCGTTAAATGTACTAGGATGGATTCGTCCGAAGGACGGATTTATATGACAAGCATATGGTATCCTCTTCAAGCTTGTGTAAAAATAAAGAGGTACTCACCGAAATGGTGGGGGAAAAATGGAACCATCGTCGTTGTCATTGGCAGTATGTCGCTCTTGAACATGGCACTTGTCCGCATTCGTGTCGGGTTGGGGACATCTCATCTCGTTTCTTCACTTTGCCTCCGTGGGTTTGGATAATCCCTTTTGACCTCTCATCTGCTCATTGCCTCGTCACCATGACCTCTGATCCGTTGATGTCAAATACTGCCAAGTCCACTGTCGTGCTGTTTATATGTTCAAGAGAAGTTGGCCTCTGCAAATATCAACCTTCCTCTGTTTCTCATACGATCTCGATTCACAACAAAAACATCATGTTCCTCTGTCTCGTGTCAATGATGTGGGAAACATTATGGCCCACCTTCGGTCAAGGTCACTTCCTGTCGACTTCAACTCATTATCCAGGAGGTTGGTCTAGAGACTCCTTATGGTACCTTGGAGCCTGCATGCCTCAATGGCAGGTTCGTTGCATTCGATGTGAGGTTTACATCATTGACCTCCGATCGAGTGATTCTGCGGGTGTTTGACGTCAACTCATTTATTCACACGCCGTAGATTGTACCTTAGTACCTTGAGGACCATTGTCATTATTGGTGGTTTCTCTCGCGTCTGTTAACAGCTTTCATCATTGGCTGGTAATCAGACGATGTTCTTGCATGTTCGACTTCAACTCACATATTCACATGCTTGAACTTGTACTTTGTTGGGTCGAGATGGAGCGCAAGACCCTGGATTGTGTCTGTTGTAATCCAGGCTGCGATTGTGGATTATTATCATTATGTACATGACTCACTGATTGGATGGCTGTGACCATACCCGAGTCTATTTGTTTGATCTTAGTTGGATGGCTGCGCCCATACCCTGGATCCGGATTATAGCATACTCTGTTTCGGATGGCTGCGTCCATACCACTTATACATCATGTACTTGAGATATCAGTTGTATCTTTCTGCGCAGGTTTTCCGACGGCGGGCCTTCAATTGAACATGTTCTCGTAAAGCATTTCACCCCTCTCCCTCTCGGGCCTCATACTTTAGGGGGCATCTGTTACACAGTAATTTGTCACCGTCCCTACCATTCCCCGTCCCACACAATGGAGGACCCATTTCGTGACCTGTGAACATTGTCATGCCTTGAAAACATCATCAATGCATTCCTCTAAGCATGAGCTTTATTTTCCCTTGAGACATCTCCTTGCAAAAATCATGAAAAACATCCCTTTTTGCATTGGCGCGGGCAGGCAGTTCAGTACTTGCGCCAATGGGGAAAATCTTGCAAAGAGGTCGCGCCAACTGGCGCTCTGTCATAGAGCAGTAGTCACGCCACCCAATTTAGGGACTGTTTTTTAAATAAGGATGGCGGAAGTTGAGTTCCAACAAACTCAAAAACCATTGCCTATCTTGAGTTGGGAGGTTTGGCTGCGGGAGTTCTATGGAAGGGAAGTGGTTTTGCCACCTCCCATGGAACCTTCCTTGTTGATAGGGCCAATCCCACAATAATAGGGATCCCAACTCCCTCCTTCCCCATCTATAAAGGCCTGCTCAATTCCATGGCAAGCTAGTCTTGAAGTGCCTAAGCTTTGAATCTCCATATTCCCAAGAGCCTTTGTGCTGTAAAGAGCCCTCTTTTTCCCTTAAGGCCGACTCAAGTAAGGAGACCATCATCGAGAGACTCTGGAGAGGTTTTCCCTTTCCTTGGCGAGCTTTGCGAGATGTGGACGATTGGAGACCCATCCGAAGGAGACCGCGACGTCAGAACTCGGTTGTAATCTCTCTTCATTTGTTATTTAATAGATGATTACGATTATGGTTCTACTCTGTTTTCCATCATGTTAATATGAGTAACATCCTTTCTGACAGATGTTTAGTTACGTATGCCGGATTTTATGCTTGTATCTGTTCGTTTCTTCCATGTGCAGGTGTTCATCCGCGGAGATCGTGGAGGGATTGTGATCTGCCGAGGCTGAGGAACGGGGACGCTTCTTCTTCAAGATCATAGCATTGGAATCCAGGTAGGCTTCTATCTCTAGTCTTTTCATTTGTAACTAGGAACTTGCGTCGTAACATTGTTTGATTGTTTCTAGACCCCTGCTGGGCTAGTAGGGATCGCCTCTGTCCGCAGAGGGGATTTACCTCAACAAAACATGATTTTTTGATTGGTACTCCCCTCGTCACTTCACTCCCTAGAGCATTTTTGATTGGTACTCCCCTCGTCACTTCACTCCCTAGAGCATGCCCCCATTCCTAGTCAGAACCTGTAATCACAAACCTCTAACAACCAAAACCTGCAAAAGCTCCAACCGAATCCAAGAGAAATAACACGACCACCTCCACCCAAATTATTGATCTTTCAGATGAAGAACCCCAGTCACATACTGTGTCACCCATTCTCGAAGAACATCCACCTTCTAATTCCTTTGTCACCCCGATCACACAATTCATCACTGCGCAAAACCTCCACATCCTCCACCATCTCAGACACCTTACCATCTAGAACACTACTAGGAACATAAATGGAAATGGAGGTTGAATCTGTTGTCCAATATATTACTACAGTTACTAGTATAGAAGTCGCTCCAACGTCCATGCTATCTTTGTTGCTTGAGTCGGGTCCACTCACAGTCACGAGATAGATATTACCCTTCCCCTTACCACCACAGTCCATATCTTATCATTGCCTTTTCATCCCCTCTCTTCAGTACCATCCTACCTCGCCCCCATCCACACGACTTCACCAATAGTTGAACCCTCACAACAGGTGACATCTCCCCAGGGGCATTATGGGAAGTCAATTGTCACCGGATAATTGTTGCAGATTCGGTTTCCCGAACCATCGAAAATGAGCCCCAATGATCTTCAGGGCTAGTCCTCAGCATAATTATTTTCCTTTATTCAACTATCTGCATGCAAAGGAGAGGCGTTGCACAATGTTCTAGCCACCGAACATGAGCAGCAACACCAACAAATTCTTTCCCTCACCACATAACATGATCACCTGCTCCAAGAAAAGCAGCATCTCCAGGGTCAGCTTGAGAATATAATTGAAAATTTGCAAGTACTTTGGCCCTCAGTATCGGAAGTAGTGCCTAATGCCCAGGGATATTTTCCACCTGTACCCTTGTTAAATGTCGCGATCACATCCAGGCAGCATGTCATGATCTAGTCTCGACCAATCGCAAGCTCAAGCAGAACCTTGCTGCCACCCAAAGAGCATTTCCAGACCCTACCATCAAGTATGCAGCAAATATCGAAAAAAAAATAGCAAATGCAGCTGACCTAAAAGCATCACTCATCAACGTTGTGAAAGAAGCTCAACCCTTTGACAGCAGGTTCACGACTGGTCTAGTTTTCTAGCAAAGAAGAACCAGCTTGTATATCCTTTGCGTAGTTGTTTCAATCACCTTCTTAATGAGGATAGGGTGCCCGAGACAAGAGCCAGCAAAAGGATATTATCGCACAGGTGAATGATCTCGAGACCCAAATACAACATATAGAAGTTGAATCAGCTAAGACCAAGAAGATACTCTAGGGCCTCTGACCATAGACACAAAATCATTTGGAAACACTTCAGCAACTCAATGAAGAAACAAATGTGCAGTGGAATTCTCTACTGATGATGCGCGCAACCCAACCCACTACCAACATTGAAACTCAATTCCTTGACCAGGAAGCTACCCTCACAGGCGCATGGCAGAAATTGCTCAAAGCTTATAGTCATTTCAAAAAGACAGGCATCAAATATATTCCTGAGTTGGGTCTTTCGTTTGAAGGGAGCATCAAGAGGAAGCAACACAGGAAGGAGCATCGGGAGAATCGCCAGCACCAAAAGCATCACCAACACTAGAAGTAGGAGCAGCACCAAGTACATCAACAACACCAACAATGTTGATAAGGAATTGACTCAGGGATGAGTCAATGAATTGTGGCCGGGGCCTGCTGAGTCCTTTTTTTTTCGAGGAACTTAGATGACAAGCTAGAAGGATGACGACATTTTGCGAGGATAGTTGTTGGGAAGCTGCAGAGGGAGAAAACCATAATGGAAAAAGAAACCCATTGAGAACTAACAGTTGTGGAGGAACGATAGAAGACGGCAGCCACAACCGAGTGAAAAATAATACTGACAGCCGAGCAATAAAAGAAGACGAATGACGAAGAAGCTAGAGGCTCCGAGAGAGAAATGTTAGTCCAAGCAAGTGCATTAATATAAGGAAAGACTAGCGGAAAAGGAAAAAAAGGAGAGTATTGAAAAGGTGTTGCAGAGTTTTTTGAGCCGGCATTGTGTTTGTTGTCTTAGTTATGTGGTTATGTCTTGATCCCTTATGTCACTTTATGATGTTTATATGAAGCTCTTGAGTCATATGTAATGTTATATTGTTGCATGGATTAATAGAAAAGGGAGTTTACTAGGATATCTGTACATTGTATGGATGATTACAAGGTTTCTTAAAAATTTTAATATGTGTATATCTGTATGGTATTTCCTCTTTGGGTGTTCATGACCTGTTTCTATTAGACTTCTATTTGTTATAGTTCGGGGTCCTTTGACTCCCACATCTCTTAAGTGATTCCTCCTGATATCAGATTTCAACCCTTATCTGACTACGGTCGTGACACGCCTCGGGTGAGACTCCTTATCTACGTTGGGTAAGGTGAAAATGTTAGCGTTGTGCTAGACTACAACGGAGTTTTGTTTTCCCTTGTGCCCGAACCCAGGGTCTCAACTCTCTTAATATTTTTGTGCCAACAATATGAGAGACAAATCACAAAGATGAAATTTTAAAAGAACATGAATAACTTTATCTACAAATATCTCTGAAGATAAATCATATGCAATTAATAACACCCTTAATTCCTCATATATCTTATTTTGATCATATGTTTCAAAGCATATGGAAACTATTCTACAAACTGAAACTAATTAAAGATAGAATATGGCAAAAAAGTTTCAAACTAGTCCTTGGTTCTTCCCCGGAATGTGAAAGAAAATAACTCGTGCAAAACATTTATATCATTAATCTTATATTTATAACATTTGCACCAAAATCTATCTAAATGTTTTAATGCGGGTATACTTCCCTCACCGTCGAACTGGAGTTTGGACAAGTGATGAGTTGCCTCATGAGGAATGTCTGGCAATATGAAACTAAATGCATCCTCACACATAGAGGTTTGGGTAAGAGCCGTTAATTAATAACACAATAAAAATACAGACTTCAGCAGGTTAGCTTGTCTTCTAACCTATTTTCAAACACATGTGAGATGACACAATGAAGGCTTAAAAATATGGAATTATAGAGGCTACAGGTTAAATGATTTAATCAATTAATTTTATGTATGCCCTCCTTCTAACGCCATTTTGTTGATGCTGGTATTGGCACACCAAGTCAAAAAGGGAGAGACAACCCAGACCAAGGCTCTTCAACAATCCCAGCTGTTTGGGATGGTCGTTCTCGACAGGCTTTAAGGCTTCATTAGCCCTTGGCTTGCTCCTCCTCCTACGAAGAATACTAGGAAGAAGAGATAAATGGATTAGGGGGGTTAAAATAAATAAGAGAAGCCAATACATAAGAAAAAGTTAAACATAAGCAAGGACAACACGGTTAAAAAACATCAACGTTGTAAGAGGGGGTGGAGAGAGAATCAATTAAGAAAACAATTAGAAAACAAAGAGGAAGAGGGTTAGGAGGGGATGATCAATGATTAAGGCTTTGAATGAAAATCTTCCATGCTTGGCATAACTTGTATCCATCTCCCCAATTAAAGTTATTCATGTGCTTTTCAATTTCGAGGGCTTCGTGAATTATCCAGGTGGAATAGAAGGGAACAGAGGCAACGAATTTTTCTTGGTAAAACTTATATGGTGCTTAGATTTATAGGAGTGCTCAATAAGGGAATATTTTTAAAAACTATCATGAGTTGTATCGATTATACATTCCTTCATTCAGGCTTAAACGAATCTACAAATTTGTCCTATATAAGAATTTCCACACAAGCACAGGATTTTATGGCTAGATGGTGATGAGAATGGACATGGAGATATCGATAAGTCCGTCTTTTTCTAGAACACTTAATGAGAAAGTGAACCATCAGGAATCAGAGAGACCATGACCTGAAGTAACGATAAATAAGAGTTTTCTTCTAATTCCATAGTAAATTAGATGTGAGGGGGCATGTTGTTGAGGTGGTTCAAGAAGACGTGAAGGGTAGGAATCATCCACAACGGTATCGTCCACAAATTGTCGAGTTTATTTTGGGAGACCCCACTAGGTTGCAAACCTGCCATAGGTAACCGAGTCGGTGGCCTTGTAGATGTGATACACCAAACACAACATTCGGGGAGATTGGTTGTATATTCCATTTTCCAAGGTGTATATTGCGATTCACAGATACCTGGTAATCCTTTATGCCTAGATTTATCCTTTTTTATTTATTTGTTTAATTCTAAAATTTACTGCCCAGGATAACATCCTACCTGTTCAGTACTTCCGGCCTCATATTTCCTGATTAATTATAAATCTTAATTTCACAAAAAGTGATTCACCTTTCCCTTCGTTGATATTGTCCTAAAGGTCATCGTGGCTGAATCTTCGAATTTTCCTCGTTCCTCTGAAGGATCTCAAGGACCTCCTCCCGAGATTCCGCAATTTCCACATGGGCCTCTTGAAGCTCAAGGTGTTGAACTTGGAATTGTGATAAGTGTCCAACCAATCTCGTCTCGACCACCACCTGGCGATTCGCTTTCGTCGTCATTTGAGGATCCCGAGTCAGAAAGTCCTGAAACTTCTACACAATTTACAATCTTTCCTCCAAATCCTCTCTACGATATGTTTATGGTATCTCCTGAGAATTCGTATAGTCCTTTTGACGATCCCAACGTTACTTTTGGTGATTCTCCTATAGCATCTCATATTGTTGCTCATCAGTTGTTTCCACCACACATGGCGTCGAATGCAGACGATATTCCATTCGTGAGTACTCCTCAGAGTATTCCTCCAGAAATATCTGCAACCCATATCCCGAAAGTTGACATCGAGTCTATGTTCACTCCGGAAGATTTTTCGTATGTTTCCACTCACGATAGAGGAAGTGGGACGAGTATGCCCTCTAGTCAAGTCGCATCTACTCTTCCACCCGGGTATAATTCTCTCAGAAACCTTGTTTCAAGGACTTTTGGGGCCACATATCTATTTCACAACCCCGTTTGGTCAATGGGTGTTTCCCCATCTTCTAGCACATTTGTTTCAGATGTGGTTTCCATTTCGCAACCTATTGCTCAACTTACATTTTATGTAAGTCAAATGATCGTTTTTCTCGGATCATCTACTCATGTGTCGCTATCCCGAGCACTTTCGTCCCAGCATCGAGTGGACCATCTCTGATTTTGTTTGTGCCCGGGGCGCAATCTCATCCTGGTAAAATATATGAGGTTGATGTTGTTCAATATACCGCAACAGACAAATCCTCAAAAGATAAAAAGAAGGGGAAAGGTAAAGCCAAATCCGACACCCCCAAATAGGATTCCCCTAACTCGTATGCCAACAATGCGTCAAAGCGTGAGCCCAAGTATTCTTGTCTGATTTGTGATGAGGATCATTACACCAAGGATTGTCCTCGGCGTGTCGAAGTCTCCTGTCCTCTCAAAGGTTCACTCCGGACACCGGTTGTCTTGAAAGAAATGTTTCCGTCTGAGCAGATGCAAATGATAGATCAACCCCAATGTTCTGCATCTGGAAGCTCCCAAGTTTTTATGGCTGGCACAAAATATATTTTTGTTGCTACTCGATCGAAAGAGTACCCGAATCCTTCAAAAGCTCTAGTGGAAAAGGATGCTTCAAATATTCCTTGCTCTTCCGCTCCTCCTAGTTCTGGTCCTCTATGTATTGAGAGACCTAATAGTGATTCCATTGTTCGACCACCTCGCAACGGTGTTCTTCGAAAGTCATCTTATAATCCGAACGGATCAACCGCCCAACACTATAACATCGTACAATTTTTAGCTCAAGCGCCTTCGACGATTTAGACCTTGGAAGTCCTCCAGTCATGCCCATCACAACGGAATGCAAATATTATCTGCTATCGGAGGGATTGCTCCAGTATTTAAATATTATTACTTTTGATCTCGAGAATCATGTTCCTCGAGTCCCATCACAAGTGGTTTTCCATATCTAAGTCATTGTGATGGGTAAAACCATTCATCGAATTATTGTTGATGAAGGTGCTTCGACCTGCATCATGTTTGTTGCATGTTGGAAATCCATCGGCTCTCCTTCATTAAGTCAGTCCCCTCACACTCTGGAAGCCTTCAACGACAGAGACTCTCGGTTGTATGCTATTCTCAAATCCTTGCCAATTCAGTTGTAGGGTAAAACGGTGAACCTGGAAGTAGAGGTGGTGGACACCAACCTCAATTACAACCTTCTGCTCAGACGTAGTTGGACTCATGAGATGATTTGCATAGTCTCTACCCTTTTCTGCGGTCTTCGCATTCCTCATCAGGGGAAGATAGTCATTTTCGATCAACTTGCTTTCTTTTCCCCAAATTTTTCAACTGGAAATGTCACATAAGTTGGGAATATCTCTACTCCTTATGAGATCGTTGTGTCGGGTCTTTTCAAGGACTCGTCCCTAATGGGAATTTCTCCACTTCCACCTGCTAATTTCACCTTTGTTAACATGATATCATCTGGTCACGATCCATGTATTATTCCTAGTCCCAACCAGCTTGACATTTTTGGTGGCGTTATGCCCCTCAGCCCTGTAGAACAAATGTATCAAACTGTTCTTCTTACTTCTGGGGCTGATTTTTAAGCCAATGATAACCTGGTTTCAAATCTAGACACATATCCATAGTCTCCTTGGTTTGGTTCTTAGGATTCATATGATCCCTTGAATGGGATATTTCCCACTAACAAGAGTATTGTGGAAGTTGTGCCTCTCGAAGAAACCCCTTGGGATGATGGTCATCATCGTTCCTCGTTTCTCTCAAGCCTAGGTTAAATCTCTACTTGTTTGGAAACACGTGTTTCATCTGAATTGACTGGCCTGATTCAACATCCCATTCTCATTCATGAAGTGTTATCCGAAGGAAACATGGGTAACATCTCTGCCACCATTCTGATTGACATTGTCGAGCATATGCATGTTGGGGTTTCTTGTTCTCCCGATGAGATCAAGATTTACACTATTTTCTTCAAAAAGCGCACGCCACCCACTTCCTTCGACCCCTTTCTTACCGTTTGGTCATTTGCCTACGGGGGCATTATTTCCATGCTTCGTAACCCTTACCCGGCCAGTGGGCATGCGTACTTCATAGATGATATGAAATTTCTCGCAAAATTGGTCGAGGTAATGATAACAAGAAATATCAACGGTAGAACGTTGGGTTTATTTCTGTTAGTTATGACAGAAATCGATTATCCAAGTCTTGTATTGGACTCTATCCGAGGAAGTATTATTCTTGATTTCAAGTACAATACTTTGTACATTAGTGTGTGACTCATTAGTGTGATTTTAGATTTTTTGGTGTGATTGTTTGCTTTGCAGACATGTTTCCTCTGCTTACCTTGTGTTCCACTTGGTTTGGATATATCATCAAACCATTATGTCAATTTTGCTGATGGTGCGTGTCGTAGCACACAGAACTTATCTTCCTCGGAATGGGCACACTTTTTTCCCCTGATGGCGAGTTGATTAATATGCAAGGTATTTGTCTCAGTCAAACAATTAATAATATTGTTCAATATAGTGTGGTCATCGAGCTATTATCAGATAC
Organism: Pinus albicaulis; assembly: GCA_034641835.2. Lineage (NCBI taxonomy): Eukaryota > Viridiplantae > Streptophyta > Pinopsida > Pinales > Pinaceae > Pinus > Pinus albicaulis. Next base: position 1,220,336,858 of record CM076578.1, read on the forward strand.
AATTGCTCTCGGTATTAGCAACTTGGTTTTCAAGCTAAACTCACAACTCGTTGTGTTACGGTTAAATGGTCATTACTCAGTAAGAAACACTCAAATTTTGTGCATGTATTTATATTAAAAAAAACCAAACACATTAAAACACTTAGTAAAATTTTGTTACATCAAATATCAAAAAATATGTGTTGCATGAAACAGTGGCTCCACAAGCCTACATCAGTGCAGAAAAGTAAAACTAAATGAAATTATCCACCCACATGGTACTCATGATAGCAAGTGACCGCCCAGATAACTCAAGATAGTAACCGATGAAGTCTGCCTGAGACTCCTACGGTGTGCCTGTGAAAGCGTAGCGGTATGTCATCAAAAGTCGCGTACTCTGGAATGCCTCTAGTCAGACCCTCCAGGTTGCGCTCAACCTCTACGATTGGGTATCCTCCATCCTCGTGAGGAGAATCCTTGATATTTCTCGCTACCCTCCTCGCAATTAGGGGCATCCTTGCTGGCCTCTCTGGTCTAACATCTGCAAGATAATCATAAATTTAAATCTCAGAACACAACTAAAAACATCAAAAAATAAAGCCTACATCAGTGCAGAAAAGTAAACCTAAAGGAAATTATCCACCCACATGGTACTCATGATAGCAAGTGACCACCCAGATAACTCGAGATAGTAACCGATGAAGTCTGTCTAAGACTCCTACGGTGTGCCTTTGAAAGGGCAGCGGTATGTCATCAAAATTCGCGTACTCTGGAATGCCTCTAGTCAAACCCTCCAGGTTGCGCTCAACCTCTACGATTGGGTATCCTCCATCCTCGTAAGGAGCATCCTTGATATTTCTCGCTACCCTTTTCGCAATTAGGGACATCCTTGCTGGCCTCTCTGGTCCAACATCTGCAAGATAATCATAAATTTAAATCTCAGAACACAATTAAAAACATCAAAAAATAAAAAATCCATAAGATGAGTTTTTTACCTACATTAGTCCATTGTGCACCAGGTGGAAGAGGAAGATTTGTATCTCCTCAGAAATTCATACCAACATATGCATAGTCATCTACTGCGATCAACTGACAGCGTAACCAACTGAAAAACGTTGTTATTAAATGCATTTGTTGGCCACCTTCCTGGCGAGGCATCAGATCACATCATCTGAGCAGCCTCGGGTCTCCCGGGGCTAAATCATACACCTCAATCCACTGGTACTGAAAAAATGGCACTCGCTTAAAAAAAAAAGTGACCAATATAGATCCATACCCAAATTTTTTAAGCCGTCCAATATTGCACTTTGTAAGTTGGATTTTCATGTTAGTCAACAGTCCCTCACACCAATTGAACATTCTGGGAGCAAGACAATATACAACATTTTTAAACAGAGATTGTGTTTCCTCATGCAATTCCAGGGCCCCAGCTACATGGGTGATAGTGTGCAAAATCGTCCTCAAAAGTAAATTGGTGATAGTTTTGATATCTACCTTTCCACTTGAAGTCTTTCTAGCACCAGGACAATGTCTCCCAATGAGAATACTCATGCTCTCGCCTCCAGTACAAGCTCCACAGAGTTGGATTCTCTCTCCTCTCCTAGATAACCCCATTATGAAATAGATGTCTGATATATCTATTTCGAGCTCTTGGTCCCTAGTGATGAAAAATTGATGATCGACATCCCATAGTCCAATGAGATAGTCTAGTAGCTCAAATTGAGGTCTGAGTCCTAAGGTATGAAAGAACTTGAGAAAACCATAGTTTCTCAAGGCATTGATGCAATGTGGATCTTGGAGAGCTTCATGATCTTCTACCTCTTGGCCTCTTTCTTTCCATTCAATAACCATTTTCATCGAAAACACCTGCAAAACATGCATAAATGATATTTTAGGAGTTTTCAACCGATCAAAAGTGGAAATAAATCCTTAAGAATGGAGAAATTTAATTTTTTAAATCCTTCTCTGTGCTCAGCGCATATGTCGGAATTAAACTCACGCCGATGGCGTGATGGTCTAATGGGCTATGTGTGATCGGCGTGGGTCTGATAGGTCAAACCCGCATTGATCGTCTACAACATAAAATTTTGAAATCCTCCCCTTAACACCAAAATTTCCTAAATAAATGACTTATAAATGAAATGAAAATAATTAGAAGAGACAAACCTCTTACCTGCAACTGACGGATTGTTGAATGGTGTCCTGGATCGGCTACACCGCTTGTCTGAAGATCAGAGGAAAATGGGGTAAAATGTGCTTCTCCAATTTACCCAAAGTGAAATGGAAAAATGATTTTGCTTTTTGACTATTTATAAGTTTTAAAGATAAATTTTCCATTATTTTATTATTTTTCTCGATATGAGTGATGTGTGGTTCTCTTTGTGCAGCAACAAGATCTTTTTTAATGGTGACAGTGATCATTTTTTACTGATGCAACGAGTTCTATTTTATCTCTTTTTCGGACTCGTTAAAAATAAACGAAAAAGGAACCCCTTGGAGTCATATTTAAGCTCTTTCATGACTCTGAAAATTTGAAAAGATCGTCGAGTACTTGTTATTTCGAACTCGTTAAATTAAATGAATTGACGTGGTCTCAGTATATGTTTACCCCTTTTTCTGGTTGAGATTGACTATTTACGAAAAAGGAATACCTTGATCGAACATGGTCAAGAGGTTCTCTCAAATATTGTTTTCTACCTTTTCAAATTTAAGGGAAGATTTACGAAAAGGGACCTGATGGAGTTTTCTTTTTTGTCTCTTTTTCAAACTCTCTAAACATGAAAAAGATACTGAGTTACTCTTTCATTGGACTCGTAAAACTTAAACGGTGAAAAACTTGTCACCATGACAAGATCGAGTTCCTCCTTCCTAGGGCTCATTAAACTTACTATGATGGATTCATTCGAAGAATGAACTTATTCGCTATCGTCACTATGACCTTTGATCCCATTGTTGAGTCAAATGTTGCCACACTTTGGAGTCTTGTCGCCAATATGTTCAAGAGAAGTCCTTGTTGTAACAGTCAAACATCCTCTGCTTATCTGACCCTCTCTGCCACAATCTTGAATCACTCCTATCATCTTAAGAAATCCATTGTTTTATGTCGATGATGTGCTAATCATTATGGCCCTCCTTCGATTAATCACTTCCTGTCGACTTCAGCTCATTATCCAATAAGATGATTTAGAAACTCCTTTTCAGTACCTTGGAGCTTGCATGCCTCAATGGCAAGTTCTTCACGTCCGACGACAGGTTCACATCACTGCCCTTCGCTCGGATGATTATGCAAATGTTTGACTTCAACTCATTCATTCACACTTGTAGATTTTGTTTCCGTACCTTGAGGGCCATCGTCTTCATTGGTGGTTTCTCTCGTTCCTATTAACGGTTTACGTTAATGACCGGTAATCGGGTGGGTTATACCATGTTCGACATCAGAAGATCTATTCACATGGTTAGATTCGTACAATGGGAAAATTGAGAAAGAGACGAAGAACTTGGATCACATTTGTTATTATCCAAGTTGTGTGGAATTGTTGATGACTACTGTGCAATATATCCACCATAGAAGGTACATCATGATATTCCTTGAAGACTAACAGAAAGTTACCTTGAGGATTTTCTAGAGAAGCTTAGCTCAAAACCTAAATTTCTGGGTCAGCGCTATTTTCTAGTTGCCCACCCATGCTAAAGGCAGGTTAGCACACTTTGACCTAGCACCGCCAACGCACTTTTGATGGGAAAATCCGCGCGGAACATTTTCTGGCAGTGTTTCCTCAAATGGTGAAGAAGCTTCGTGCACTAGAAGCTTCCAGAACAACAGGCTGGATATGGTTCGGAGGAGATATGGTCAAGGTCTCTTATTTGGAGCTCTTGATCCTATTATTAGGGAATTTTCCCTTGATAAATAGACCTTCCTCCTTCCTCTATGGATCCCTAACTCCCTCTCCCTACCTATAAATTGAATCTCATCCTTCCACTACTAGTTAGTCTAACCTGATCATTAATCTTTTTCATCCATATACTGGGATTATGCTCAGTTTTCCATTTGGGAGAAGGATTGCTTGAAGAGCCTCATTTTGGACTTGGAAATCACCAAAGGATTCCTCCAACATCAAGGCCACGGTTGTATGCTTCCTCTTTCTATAATTAATAATACAACTTGTGTTTCACTTTCCATATTTGTCTAGATATCTATGCAAATAGCCTAATTCCCATTGATCTGTTAGGTAGTTTGTATTCGATGTATGTTATGTATCTTGTCATGTTTCTTCTTGTTGTCTCTTGATATCTTACAGGTATTAGAATGCCACAAGCTGCGAAGAGCGAGCCTCAAGGATTGTGGAATCAAGGTCTTCATCAAAGGACTGGACGATAGCATCAGGAAGAGGTAGTTCTTCTTCTTCCTCTTCCGCTTTGAATACAAGCTAGGAAAGGGTTCATTAGTCAGTCTCATGCATTTCTAGACCCACTCTAGGGCTAGAGAGATCGCCTTTGTCTGTAGAGGGGATTGTCTTCACAACAACCTGGGAAATATGGCTAATTTTTTAGTGAAAGTACAGTTGTTATGCATAATTTACGATTGCGGACAAAGGCGAATTCCCAACACACAGTGGACTAGTCTAGAACAACAGAAGACAAAAATCATAGAGTTTTCCTTAGAGAAATTGAAGAATTGGAAATAATCCTACTTGGAATCCGTCGCAAGCTTTGCTTTCCTCCTTGCTTGTCAGCTCCAATCATAGCTCTCAATGTTATAATTAGAACCTGCACATACGACTAAAATAAGAAAATGATCCATAACATCTACATAGCATAATTCAATTACTGTATTCAATGAATCAGAAAGGCATTGCAATACATGAATGTAAACATAACACAACACATATATGAAAATAAGATACTCTTTGTATTAATAGAAATAGGAGAGATTTTAAAATCATAAATAGTAGTTGATCTTATAGATGTCTCCCCAAGTTCACTTATCCTTCCTTGTTAGAAAACACACCTCAATATCAACCCCAATGCATGAAGATGATTACTCCTTTAGGTTCAAGGTAGCAGCATAAGGGCATGAACAATCTCCAAAATCCAACCCTAATGTTATGGATGGCAGTAAATTTATAGGAGAAGTGTGGTAGTTTAGGATTTACCATTATGGGCTTGAGATCCACATATGATGGGAGGATGAGCTCAAGGGATAATAGGTGAAGGCTCCAAGGTGGGATCAAGTAGGATTCAAGCTCTTATATATGGTAAATAGTTAAAAAAACACTGAAAGCTTTTGGAAGAGGAAGCTTCAAATATTTTTAATTTTCCTGAATTTCTAGAATCAGCGCACATGCAGAAAGGAGCAACTAGTGATGGCCAACGTTGGTTCAGAAGGGAGCAACCAACGATGAACGCAATTGGCTAAAGGAGAAGGGTGTGTTGGGGCTAAGAACATTGATTTTGAGCAATTAATCCCAAACTTTTTGGAAAGGTCATGCTTAGGGCTTTGTGAAGAGATGATGGCAACATGTTCACGAATGTTGATTGATCCGGTTTGCAGGCCTATTGACCAGATGTGACAAAATGGCCTATAACAGATTGCCCCTTAAAGTACAAAGTCTGAAACATCAGTTGATAACTGAAGTGCTTTACCTTGTGACAGGTTCGAATCAAGAACAACTGGTCAAAATAATCATCTATTACAATACATTTTCATCATGATGTCTTTGTTGATGGAGACATACCCATGCTTAGCACATAAGCTGTTGAAATTTTCAACAAGAAACAATGAAATGACATCCAGAAACAACATGAAAATGCACACGCACTAGTGTGGGATCACAAGTCACACAATGATGGATCCTAGCGACAAATTAGTGTGCAACAAATGTTTTAAATAAATTGGAAAATTAATTGAAATATTATCTCATAACAACTTGTAAAAGTTAACTAAGTGTGATAGACTTAGTTAGCTCGAGAATTTCGATTTGAGGGTCAAAGGATAAGCATGTAGAGTGATTCTATTATTAACAGGGTCCAGTTGCAGTTGTAGCACTAGTGTAGGTTGAGTGGGATAAATTAACTCACATTAATTGAGTTAAAATCAATTTAACTAGTTCTAACTGATTGATGAGCTAGTGCAAGATCAAGTGAATTAAAATATATTTAATTCACCAGTAGTGATCTACCAAGTAACTGATGATTCACTATTTATAGCTGCATGCATGCTAGTTCAGGTGGAGACCCAGTTGAGATAAAGGTTCAAGGCAAGTAAACTATTAGTTGTATTTTTAGCAAACTGCCCAAATGAAATTATATAACCACGAGAAGACCATGATGAATTGTGAAATCAAGAAAGGATAAATTTCCCATTTAATAGGGGTTTAATTCTCTAGGGATTGTGTAAGCAGGGTAGGCTGACGGTAGGCTGATAATTAGCTATGTGTTTGTCCAATTTTTCCTATATCAATGTGAAGCAATTGGTAGAGTGTATGAGGTTGTGGTGAGCGCAAATACATTGTATTGTTTCATGATTCCTTGGTTGATTATACAATAAAGATGGAGGGGTTTTGAGGAGTTGTTTTACCCAGGAATATCTGGTGTTGTGTATTAATTTACTTCTTTCTCTTACTTGCATGTGATTCAGTGATCGTGTTTTATATTCCACAAATATTGTAGAAGGATTCAGTATCTTGCTTTAGTACATTGCATGATCAGATTGAGTCCATTGATATAAATTATACATGGTATTATAGTTGTTTTAGAGATTTTGTACATGGTATCAGAGCACCAGAAACGACAACAGGTGAGAAGAAATTGATTTTGTGTTGAACATTATTCAAATTTGCAGGTACCTTCTTTGTAGCTATAAGCAGATCAAGCTGTCTTTCAATGGCTTGAGACTGAAATATGCACTGGAGGGCAGTTCGAATTATATTGCATGGAAGGACAATATGGAGGAATTGTTGGAGGACAATGGGTTGAAGGAATTCATAGATAATGATGTTCCCAAGTTCGCAGTAGCAGATGCCCAATTTCTTGATTCATGGCAGAAGAAGGTAGCAAAGGTGAGGAGGATATTATTAGAGGTAGTTTGAGATCACATTGTCTCAAGTCTCCATGGAAAGGAAACGCCATATGCTATGTGGAAGGCCTTGATAGATCTGTTTCAAAGAAACAATGACCACATAAAATTGGCACTCAAGGACAAGCTCAGGAAAATCAAAATGGAGAAGGGAAACACAATCCAAAAATACTTGACTAAATTCACTCAATGTCGAAATGAGCTTGGAAGTGTTGGGATTACTGTACCTAATGATGACTTGGTGAGCCTAGCACGTCTAGGCCTTCCCAAGAGTTGGCATAGTTACCAGGGCTCTGTGAATGGGAGGGAGAAGTTACCAGATTGGGAGAAACTATGGTCAGATATGGTACAAGAAGAGTTTCGGCGGAATACCAAGGATGGATCCCCATCCAAGACTGATGATGAGGAAAATTGTGCCTTGGCTGGTAAGGCAAAGAAGGGGAAGGGGAAGAAGTCCCATTCCAAATTTGAGATCGGAAAAGAAGGCAAGAAGTGTGACATGTCAAAGGTGAAATGTTTTCACTGCCATGATCATGGACACTATGCCACAAATTGTCCACAAAAGAAGAAGAACAACAAGAAGGCTCCAGGAGCTGTAATGGGTGAAGCTTTGGCCTCACAGTTTGAGTTGGACTTCTCTCTCATCGCATGCATGGCATCAACTGTGATGCGTGGTACTTGGATAGTGGAGCATCTTTCCACATGAGGGGAAACAAAGAACTCTTTAGTAGCTTGGAGGAGAAGGATCCTCAGATGCACATCGAGATGGGTGATGACGGGAGGAATAGCGCTACCGGGATTCGTACAATTACTTTCTAGAGACAGCCCAGTAAAAATTTCTTATTAAAATATGTCACGCATGTACCAAGCTTGAAAAAGAATTTTGTTTCAGTTGCTATGTTGGAGGATCTTGGATATGATGTGGTTTTCAATGAAGGAAAGGCATTCCTTCGTCACAAATCCACAAAACAGGTAAAGAATATTGGTGTTCGTGTGAAGAACCTCTACAAACTTGATTTAGATGGTTGCGCAACATTGAGCAGTAAAGTAGGGAAGGTGGTGAGCCGGGATACAGGTGAGTTATGGCACAAGAGATTGGGTCATCTACACCACAATGCTTTGAGGATCATGCACCAGATTTCTACAGGTCTTCCAAAGGGTACTCTTGCACAGATAGACACATGCAAGGGATGTACCATGGGGAAGTATGAGAAAGCCATGCGATTGTCCCTTGACAGGGAGCTTGATTTGCATGTTGATGAGGAACTCTTAGTTTCAAAGGATGAACCTGAGGATGTGGAGCAGCCACAAGCAGAGGATCATGGAGTGGCATAAACCACTCATGCAGAGCCATCCACCAGAAATGGTAGGAAGTGCACAAAAGAGGTTGACAGATTGATGCTAGATGCGACAGAGCATGTAGGAGCACCTACATCACAGCGCATGCAGAGAAGGTCCTCAGATAGGTATACTGGATACATGGCTCTTATGAGCGAGTGTATTGTGACAAAACCATCCTCCTTTGAGGAAGCAGTGCAGCAACCAACATGGGTTGATGCCATGGTTGAGGAGTATGACTCCATGATCAGAAACAATGCACGGAAAGTGGTCCCAAGACCAGTGGGGAAGTCATTGGTTGAATCCAGGTGGATCTACAAGGTGAAGCAAACAAATACCTCCAGGAGGGGGAAATTTCGAGCCAGATGGGCAGAGGGAGTACATGCAACTATACCTCCAGGTGTGAGGTGGGACGATGTGTAGATATGATCCCAAGAATAAACTTGGGCAAGATCCATTGAGATGGTGTGTCTCATGGATCAAACCTGGCTACAAGGAGCCCATAGTACATAAGTAGCAGGAAGGATCAATTATATTGAAGCAGTCAAATGTCAGGAGGATGGTAATCAAAGTGGCAGGTATCAGATACTAGAGCACAGATCAGAGTTTGCAGCAGTGCAGAGTGCATGGATGCAGATGTCAGCAGCGTAGAGAGTCCAATAGACATGTGCAATAGCTAGCAGCATTTAGAAGACTTTGATGACAAATGCATTATACTGATTCAGTTGTTTGGAGGCTATTCAGTTTCAGAAGAGTTGCATGTGCGAACAACACTAGAGTAGTGTTGCATGCAGAACATCCCAAAGGTACCAGATCGGGATAGATTGATTCCTTTCTTGTTGTGAGGGAGTGTTTAGATTTGCAACAAGAAACAGTGAAATTGGCATCCAGAAACAACACACACATTGGTGTGGGAGCACAAGTCACACAGTGATGGATCCTAGCGACACATTAGTGTGCAACCAATTTTTAAATAAATTGGAAAATTAATTGTAATATTATCTCATAACAACTTGTAATAGTTAACTAAGGTGTGATATGCTTAGTTAGCTCAAGAATTTCGAGTTGAGGGTCAAAGGATCGGCATGTAGAGTGATTTTATTATTAATAGGCTCCAGTTGCAGTTGTAGCACTAGTGTAGTGTGGGTGGGATAAGTTATCTCACAATAATTGAGTTAAAATTATTTTAACTAGTTCTAGCTGTTTGATGAGCTAGTGGAAGATCAAGTGAATTAAAATAGATTTAATTCACCAGTAATGATCTACCAAGTAACTGATGATTCACTATTTATAGCTGCATGCATGTTAATTCTGGTGGATACCCAGTTGAGACAAAGGTTCAAGGCTAGTAAACTATCAGTTGTATTTTAGGAAAACTACCCAAGTGCAATTATAAATCCATGAGAAGCCCATGATGAATTGCGCAATCAAGGAAGGTTGAATTTCCTATTTAATAAGGGTTTAATTCTCTAGGGATTAGGTAAGCAGGGTAGGCTGAGGGTAAGCTGAGGGTAGGGATTGCATAATTCTTTCTGTTACTTGCATGTGATTGAGTGATCGTGTTTTAATTCCGCAAATATAGTAGAAGGATTCAGTATCTTTCTCTAGTACATTGCATGATCGAATTGAGTCCACTGATATAATTTCTCCATGGTATTATAGTTGTGTTAGAGATTTTCTACATAAGCTAACATTACATGTACAATGATCAAGAAGTCTCATCCATTGATGACAGAGTGTGGACCCATGATTTGATGATTGTTTGTATGATCTTAGCTATCATACTTTGCAATCTACGTATTAATCTTGAAATTACAGCCCAGATGGATGGAGCTAGATTTAGGGTATTATATCTCATTCACTCTTAGCCATGTTCGACTAAGGTATTCCTTTTTTGTAAATAGTTTATCTCAGTCCGGGAAAGGGCTAAAATTATACTAAGTAGACGTCTTTTTGTTTACTTTAACGAGTTCGAAAAGACAAGTGCTCGGTAATGTTTTCATGTTTAGGGAGTTTGAAAAGAACTGAAAGAGGACTCCATGGGGTTCCTTTTTCGTAAGTTTATAGAGCTCAAAAAAGTGATAAAAATATGCTCTTTCATCAAAATGATTTGTTTCAACTCAAAAATGTCATTATTTCTTCCAAACAATTGTTAACCTACTCAAAACACCACCAAAAGATTAAAAATATTTGATACATGGAAAAATTAGGTCAAAATAATAAAATATTAATAAAATAGTCAAAAAATTGACCATAAATAAGTGAAATGTAATTTATTTTTTAACATTTTACCTTTTACCTCTTGGTGAGTGAGCTTTGGGTGCATTTTTTGTAACAACCCTGAGTTAAAATTTCATGTAATAAAGTTAATAAAGGAAAAATAAGAACACGCTCAAGGGACACTTATTCCAAGCTAATTGTTGGGAAAAACATCTTGGTGGGCTTTCATTTTGGTTTATTATGGCTAGGGAAAAAGACAAAGGAAATGGGAAAGGCTTTGAAAAGGCAAAAAAAATATTTTTGGCATTTATTTATGAAAATAAAGGAAATTAAGAGAAAAGGAAGGTGAAAGGTCACATGTTGCATGTGAGAAGGAAAATGAAGGAAAATAATGGAAAACTGAAGGAATTAGAGGTCTCATCAATAAAAATACCTCAGAGCATCAGTTGTTAGCCTTCGGTCAGTTCAGTTTTGGGATTAGTCTAAGAGAGGAGAAGAGTACCAAGAGGAGAAGGAAAGAAAGCAATCAAAGGAAGGACACGGATAGCAAAGGAAAATAAGGATCAAGCAAGGAAAATTTGGATCAAGCAGCTTCAATGGGAATACTTGTAGGTAGCAGGTTACATGTATGATTTCCTAGCTAGTTTTTACATGCATGGTATGTGCATGTTGGTATTTGGTTCTCTCATTATCATTGGCATGGGTTTTTCCAGGTTGCATAGTGGATTTTAGTCTTGCCTTGCCATTTCTGGATACCCATGTTGCGATGGCACTTTTCTCTGTTTGAGCATTGGATTGCTGGAATATTTTTGATCTGGGTGAGGTGGTCTCGGGAAAATTCCCAAAGGCCAAGGAATCCCTTGACCGGTAATGGCGGGATACACAGTAAAGCCTGAGGGTGGAGATGGGAAAATTCCTCATGGTATTGGAGAAGAAATTATGAGGAATCCAAGCTCGATTTGGTTTTGTGATCTTGACACCGGTTTAGGTGAGATCATGATATGGTTAGGGTCGAGGTGGTTTAACCTATGGATTCCCTTGATTGTGTTTGGATTTGTTTATCCCATGATATCCCGTATTCATGCTTGGAATATGGCACAAGAGTGATTGGTTGAAAGAAATATTTGGTTCATCCAATCTATGGTCGAGTGTTACATGGAAGTCTTGAACCTGGTTGGATTTTTCCTATGTTTAATAAGAGCTAATTTTATCTTGATGTTGATGAGTAAATGTACTTGTTGTTATGTGGATTTAATGGTCATTCTATCATTGTTATTATGTTGCTTATAAGCATGGTTTATGACAAACCTTGGTTACGGTTCTATCATGTTTGGTTGATAAATGACTATTTAATCAATGCATGACCTAATTAGTATTATGGAAGCTATTGTGAGATGGAAATAGTCCTTCTTGGAAAACCTCAAATAATTTTTAGATCTCTATGTTCAGATGTGCATTCATGACCCGTAGATTTCATGTTCTTCATGTGTTTGACATAATGTCTATCATGGTTAGGCTTGGTTAGGTCAATTACTTGATCAATATTTGTGTTAGAGTCTTTGTCTTGGTGTCAATTATTGTCTTGGAAAGTGTCAACAAGTTTCAGGCATTGGTTTGGAGACTAGCACTGAAAAAGTGGCTTAAATATCGTAGTCTCTAGCATAGAATTGGTTGAAAAATACTGCAGTCTCTCCCTTTCAGGCTTGTGGGAGTGCCTAAAGGCTTATAGTCACATGGAGGCCTTGTCATGGGAGTGATTGGGGTTTAGTTCAGTGAAACGGTAGGTTAACTTAGGGGTTCGACACCTAGAGTGGTGGATTAGCTCCTGGGGTCATGTAGCACCTAAGAGAGGTCTGCCAGGTCTTTTTTTTTCAACTCCATTTCCTTAAGGTTATATAGGAGGTTGATTCATGTCATAGTATTCCTCAACTCATGTTCACCCTGGGAAATTCGATGGAAGTGGGTAGATATGAGAGGTGGCATTACAGGGTGGTATCAGAGCATGGTTCAACACTTGGACCGAATGGACTGAATGCATGTTGTTATGCATGCATTGTCATGGTCAAGGTTGTCATGTATGAGGTAATTGTATGAAGGATATGTCATTATGATTCTATTGGTATGTTATGATGTTCATGTGTTGGTCAAGATAGAGCAGGAGATGCAGATCATCAAAGCGAGGTTTATAGCTATGAACCTCTCATGACTAACCTGATTGATGTAGAGAGTCTTCCACTTATGAAGAAGCAACTAGCCAACAAGTGTGGAAGGAGGTCATGAATGAATAATATCAATCTATCATGAAGAGTAATGTCTAGGAGATTGTGCCAAGGCCCAAAGGGAAGTCAGTAGTGAATTCCAAGTGAATATACAAGATCAAGCATACTATAGATCGAAGCATTGAAAAATATGAGACATAATTCATGGCTATAGAGTTCTCCCAGAAATATGGAGAAGATTATGATGAGACCTTTGCTCAAGTTAACAGATACACCTCCATTAGATCCATTATTTCTCTTTTTGCTTTGTTGGGATGGAAATTACATCAGATGGATGTGAAGACAACCTTCCTTAATGGTGTGATTGAGGAAGAGGTGTACATAGAGTAGCCTCAAGGCTTTGAGGTGCACATAAAATAATCTCATGTTTGCATGTTAAAGAAGGCCTTGTATGGACTCAAGCAGGATCCAAGAGCTTGGTATGCTCGTATTAACAACTATCTGAGGAGATTGGGATTTACCAAGAGTGATGTTGATCCAAACCTTTATTTTAAGGTTGTGAATAATGCACCTGTGATATTATTGCTATATGTTTAAGATTTATTTTTGACATGTGTTGAACCTCTTATTATTCAATGTAATAATTTGTTGGCTTATGAATTTGATATGAAGGTGTTGACGGGGGTATTAGCACACCGAGTCAAGAAGGGAGAGACAACCCAGAACAAGGCTCTTCAACAACCGCAATTGTTTGGGATGGTCATTCTCGATAGGTTTTAAGGCTCAATTGACCATTGGCTTCCTCCTCTTATGAAGAAGAATATTGGGAAAAACTAACCTAAAATAAACTAAAGTTATCCTAAACTATATACTAAGGTTAAACTAAAGTTATACTATGATTATTTTATTAACAAAAGAAGTTATTTTTAGTTCGAGTTAAATTAAAAGATAATTAAAGATTGCAAGGAATGAGAACAAACTCTCTAATCTAAATACAATATTGAAAAGCAAAAGACTACATGCCTTAATATTATACAACAAAAAAAAGAGTTATTAGAAACTATAAATCTAATTTATGTTAAAAGTATGTTACAAAAACTAGTATGTTAAAAGTATGTTACTACAGACATCCACTTTCTAATTCCGTTGTCATCCCGATCACACAATTCATCATTGCGCAAAACCTCCACATCCGCCACCATCTCAGACACCTTACCGTCTAGAACACTGCTAGGAACATAAATGGAAATGGAGGTTGAATCTGTTGTCCAATCTGTTACTACATTTACTAGTATAGAAGTCGCTCCAACGTCTATGCTATCTTTTTTGCTTGAGTCGGGTCCACTCACAGTCACGAGATAGATATTACCCTTCCCCTTACCACCACATTCCATACATTATCATTGCCTTTTCATCCCCTCTCTTCAGTACCATCCTACCTCGCCCCCATCCACACGACTTCACCAATAGTTGAACCCTCACAACAGGTGACATCTCCCCAGGGGCATTATGAGAAGTGAATTGCCACCGGATAATTGTTGTAGATTTGGTTTCCCGAACAATCGAAAATGAGCCCCAATGATCTTCAGGGCTAGTCCTCAGCACAATTATTTTCTTTTATTCAACTATCTGCATGCAAAGGAGAGGCATTGCACAATGTTCTAGCCATCGAACATGAGCAACAACACCAAAAAAATCTTTCCCTCACCACATAACATGATCACCTGCTCCAAGTAAAGCAGCATCTCCAGGGTCAGCTTGAGAAGATAATTGAAAAATTGCAAGTACTTTGGCCCTTGGTATCGGAAGTAGTGCCTAATGCCCAGGAATATTTTCCACCTGTACCCTTTTTGAGTGTTGCGATCACATCCAGGCAGCATGTCATGATCTAGTCTCGACCAATCGCGAGCTCAAGCAGAACCTTGTTGCCACCCAAAGGGAATTGCAAAACCCTACCACCGAGTATGCAGCCAAGATTGAACAAAAAATAGCAAATGAAGCTGACCTAAAAGCATCACTCATCAACGTTGTGAAAGAATCTCAACCCTTTTACAACAGGTTCATGACTGGTCTAGTTTTCTAGCAAAGAAGAACCAACTTGTATATCCTTTGCGCAGTTGTTTCAATCACCTGCTTAATGAGGATAGGGTGCCCAAGGCAAGAGCCAGTGAAAGGATATTATCGCACAGGTGAACGATCTTGAGACCCAAATACAACATATATAAGATGAATCAGCTAAGACCAAGAAGATACTCTAGGGCCTCCGACCATAGACACAAACTCATTTGGAAACACTTCAGCAACTCAATGAAGAAACAAATGTGCAGTGGAATTCTCTACTGATGATGTGCGCAACCCAACCCACTACCAACATTGAAACTCAGTTCCTTGACCAGGAAGCTACCGTCACAGGCGCATGGCAGGAAGCGCTCAAAGCTTATAGTCATTTCAAATATATTCCTGAGTTGGGTCTTTCGTTTGAAGGGAGCATCAAGAGGAAGCAATACAAGCAGGAGCATCGGGAGCATCACCAGCGCCAGAAGCATCACCAACACTAGAAGTAGCAGCAGCACCAAGTACATCAACAACACCAACAACGCTGATAAGGGATTGACTCAGGGATGAGTCAATGAATTGTGGCCGGGGCCTGCTGAGTCCTTCGTTTTTCAAGGAACTTAGATGACAAGCTAGAAGGATGACAAAATTTTGCGACGATAGTTGTTGGGAAGATGCAAAGGGAGACAACCAGAATGGAGGAAGAAATCCGCTGAGAACTAATAGTTGTGGAGGAACGACAGAAGAAGGCAGCCACAACCGAGTGAAAAATAATACTGACAGCCCAGCAATAAAAGAAGACGAATGAGGAAGAAGGTAGAGGCTCCCAGAGAGAAATGTCAGTCCAAGCAAGTGCATTAATATAAGGAAAGACTAGCGGAAAAGGAAAAAAAGGGGAGTATTCAAAAGGTGTTGCGGAGTTGTTTGAGCCTGCATTGTGTTTGTTGTCTTCGTTATGTGATTATGTCCTGATCTCTTATGTTAGTTTATGATTTTTATATGAAGCTCTCGAGTCGGATGTAATGTTATATTGCTACATGGATTAATAGAAAAGGGATTTTACTGGGATACCTATACATTGTATGGATAATTACATGGTTTTTTAAAAATTTTAATATGTGTATATCTGTATGGTATTTCTTATTTGGGTGTTCATGACCTGTTTCTATTAGACTTCTATTTGTTATAGTTCGGGGTCCTTATACTCCCGCATCTCTTAAGTGATTCCTCCCGATATCAGATTTTAACCCTTATCTGACTACGGTCGTGACACGCCTCGGGTGAGACTCCTTATCTGCGTTGGTTAAGGTGAAAATGTTGGCGTTGTGCTAGACTACAACGGAATTTTGTTTTCCCTTATGCCCGAACCCAGGGTTTCAACTCTCTTAATATTTTTGTGCCAACAATCTGAGAGACAAATCACAAAGATGAAATTTTAAAAGAACATGACTAGCTTTATCTACAAATATCTCTGAAGATAAATCATATGCAATTAATAACACCCTTAATTCCTCATATATCTTATTTTGATCATGGGTTTCAAAGCATATGGAAATTATTCAACAAACTGAAACTAATTAAAGATAGAATATGGCAAAAGAGTTTCAAACTAGTCCTTGGTTCTTCCCCGGAATGTGAAAGAAAATAACTCGCACAAAACATTTATATCATTAATCTTGTATTTGTAACATTTGCACCAAAATCTATCTAAATGTTTTAATGCAGGTATACTTCCCTCACTGTCGAACTGGAGTTTGGACAAGTGATGAGTTGCCTCATGAGGAATGTTTGGCAATACGAAACTAAATGCATCCTCACACATAGAGGTTTGGGTAAGAGCCATTAATTAATAACACAATAAAAATACAGACTTCAGCAGGTTATCTTGTCTTCTAACCTATTTTCAAACACATGTGAGATGACACAATGAAGGCTTAAAAATATGGAATTATAGAGGCTACGGGTTAAATGATTTAATCAATTAATTTTATGTATGCCCTCCTTCTAACGCCATTTTGTTGATGTTGGTATTGGCACACCGAGTCAAAAAGGGAGAGACAACCCAGACCAAGGCTCTTCAACAATCCCAGCTATTTGGGATGGTCGTTCTCGACGGGCTTTAAGGCCTCCTTAGCCCTTGGCTTCCTCCTCCTCCTACGAAGAATACCAAGAAGAAGAGATTAAGGGATTAGGGGGGTTAAAATAAATAATAGAAGCCAGTACATAAGAACAAGATAAACATAAGCAAGGACAACACAGTTAAAAAACATCAACGCTGTAAGAGGGGGTGGAGAGAGAATCAATTAAGAAAAAAATTAGAAAACAAAGAGGAAGAGGGTTAGGAGGGGATGATCAATGATTAAGGCTTTGAATGAAAATCTTCCATGCTTGGCATAACTTGTATCCATCTCCCCAATTAAAGTTATTCATGTGCTTTTCAATTTCGAGGGCTTCGTGAATTATCCAGGTGGAATAGAAGGGAACAGGGGCAACGAATTTTTCTTGGTAAAACATATATGGTGCTTAGATTTATAGGAGTGCTCAGTAAGGGAATATTTTTAAAAACTATTATGAGTAGTATCGGTTATACATTCCTTCATTCAGGCTTTAACGAATCTACAAATTTGTCCTATATAAGAATTTCCACACAAGCACGGGATTTTATGGCTAGATGGTGATGAGAATGGACATGGAGATATCGATAAGTCCGTCTTTTTCTAGAACACTTAATGAGAAAGTGAACCATCATGAATTAAAGAGACCATGACCTGAAGTAACGGTAAATAAGAGTTTTCTTCTAATTCCATAGTAAATTAGATGTGAGGGGGCATGTTGTTGAGGTGGTTCAAGAAGACGTGAAGGGTAGGAATCATCCACAACGGTATCGTCCACAAATCGATGCCAACATTTAGGCTTGAGGTGCCAAGAGTTTATGGCCTTAATAGAAAAATGTTCCATAAAAACATTTGTAATCAGTGAAAACAGTGATGATTCCATTGTAGTGCCTTTAGTTTGTTCGTAATAAATGTCATGGAAGAAGAAAGTAGATTTGAGGAAAAAAATTTATGAGTTTAAAGGTTTCAGGATCAACCATATTGTCGATTAAATCAAGGGCTTCAGGCACAAGAATTTTTGTGAAAAAGGACACCATCTTAAAGCTAACCATGATGCCATTGGGTTCAAGGCGAAGGTGGTATCTATTAGAAAACTTGAAGGTTTTTAATAAAATTTACAAGTGAAATTTTATGTTTTTTATGCAATTAGACAAGTTGTCATAACACATAAAGTAAGTTTTAAACTTGTTTTTGTAGCAAAATAAAGAGACAATAATACCATAATAGCAACACAAGACAATAAAATGATGGAGTTCACCCCTCCTGGGCTACATCTCCCACTCTAGCTTCCAATGTTGGGCCTCTTTCATTATGCTCAAAAATATGTGTTTACATGGATTTGCAGTGCTAATAATGCAAAAATAATGTCTCCAATGGCTCCAAAACAGTTAAAAACCCCTAGTTGGGTTCTTTCTGCACTCAAAAGGGTCAAAAAATGATCGATTCATGCTCCAAAACAATTTTTCTCCTAATTGTGATACAATTCACACCCACCTCCAATCCATCGTACAAATTTTTGCACTTTTCAGCCATGTGGAGCAACAAATTGGCCTCGTGCCGACGAGATTCGTGTTGGTTCAGATGCAAATTGTCGAATGTTTTAAATGCCACATGACCCCATGAAACAATTGATTGAGGCCACATGGCTTATTTAACGTCGTTGATTTCGGGTAGGTTTGAATCGCTCCCGCCAATGGCTTGACCACACCTGTGAACTATGGTTAGGTTTGAAAACCCCGCGCCATGCCATAACTCAACCCTGCACTTGACTGTGGTTCGGTGGTGTGAGTACGATTCAGTTTGAAACTTTGCGCCGGCATAACCTTAACCGTGAGCTCAATTACCATGGTTGTCATGTGGTTGGGATCCATGTAATTTTGCGCCGAAACTGTTAACTCTAACCCCGCCATAATTATAATATGGTTTTGGTTATTCCGTGGTTTGGGTTATGGTTTTCGTTGATTCCATCTACCAACAAACTGTGGTAATTTTATCGTAATATATGGTTTGGGGTTGGGGTTAACCCAACCCCATGCCCTTGGCTGCCCAGTTGTTGTCTCGTGGCGTTGGGTAGACCGAGGGCCAGGCGTTAACCTCGACCCCGACCCCCAACTCACATTTCATTAAAATTTAATAGGGGTCGCGCTCTATAGTTAACAAGGAACAATTGTGGAGGAGTGGTGGAGCACTCTGCTGCCAGTCGGTATGTTCGCAATGTGAACCTCCCGAAGGCCTTGTCCAACCCATACAAAATTTTAATACACCAACAGGAGGCAACATGGCACCCAACAATTGGCCCACATAGCTCTCCCCCATTGGCCCAAGTTAAATATCAACCAACCAATCAAAAACCACACAATTTCAACCAACCAAATGAAGACACTTGGCACAATCTCACTGGCCCGAAACTGCATAGTCAATCTGCCCAGTCACATGCCTAGTCAGCGTACGAATTGCTCACTAGGTGTACCTACAACCCAATTACAAATTTTTTAGTTGTTTGAGAAAACAGTCAAAACGCGATATCGAGAGCATAGGATATCAATTTTGAGTGAAACGAGTTGCGTTGGATTCAGGGCGACGAGATCTTCGTTTTGGCACTGGTTTTGAGAACTTTTGAACACTTTGAATTTTGATCATTTTGCTGATCCACTGGATCCAAAGGTGTAGGGTTTTTTGAATAAAATTGGCGGAATATTTAATGTAAGAAGGAGAGCGTCTTATGAAGGGTTGAAGCTTGTCAGTAAGAAATCGAGAGAGGGAGCATGATTTGGAGCTCCAATGGCACTGAATATGGGCCTAAGGGGGGGGGTTCCTTTTTTATCCATCTAGCTAAAAAAATTGTCATCTTAAAGACCCTCATTACTAGAGCTATTCGTATTTTTAATCCTCAATTCTTTTCTAAGGAAAAATCACATCTAATGAAAGCCCTTAAAAACAATATATATTTTTCCTTCCAAATCAACAAGGTGTTTCGAGCATCCCAGTACCCTCTCTCAAAACAATCTCTGGCCCTGCCCCCTCAAGTTGTGGTTTCGCTTCGCTATATAAAAGGCATCATTGATCAAATCTCTATAATATTAGCAAAGAAAAACATCAAAACTCTTTTTAAACCATACAAGACTTTAAAACAAATATTCAAATCTCCCAAAGATCAATTTGATCCATTATCGGACCCTAAGGTTTATAAAATGTTGTGCTCGTGCGAAAAATCTTATATAGGCCAAACTAGTAGATCTATTAAGGCTCAACTAAAGGAAAATATAACTGATACTTATCATAATTAAATCCCTTAAAAATAATGGATATTCCCCCTTCCAAGTAAACAAGGGGTTATGAGCAGCCCGATACCCTCCCTCAAAGTAACCTCCAACCCTCCCCCTCGAGCTATGGATTCACTTTTGTGACATCTCTATGGTAACTACAACACTATTTTCGGCCTCTAATAACAATGATTACAGGCCGCCTTATTGAGCAATCTAGTACAGTGAATTTAGAGTTGATATATTGACAGATTTTGGTTAATATTTCATTAAAGGCAGTTTGGATTTGTTGGAACACTTTGATGTAACTTTGATGGACATAATCTCTCTCTCATAAGGAAAGAATTTTGGGTTTTCCCCTGGTTGCGAGCCTAATCCTGGTGTTTCTTGTCTCTTGTTTATTGTCTATCGTTCATTGTCCACTATGATCTATATTTATTGCTCTTGTTGAAGAATTAATGGTTGAAGTTTTTCATGTATAGCTACTTGTTGATTAAAGTATAAAGAAGGAATTGTTTGCATCAATAGAAGTAGTTATCATTGATCACATCTCTAAAATATTAGCCAAGAATAACATTAAAACTATTTTCAAACCCTACAAGACTTTAAAACAATTATTCAAATCCCCCAAAGATCAATCTGGTCCATTGTGAGGCCCTAGGGTTTATAAAATCTCATGCTCGTGCGGAAATTCTTATATAGGCCAAACTGGTAAATTTGTTAAAGCCTGATTAAAGAAACATATAGTCGATAATGCTCATAATCATTTTTTAAAATATGCCATTATTGAGCACTCCTATAATTCTAAGCACCTTATATGATTTGACTAAGCAAAAATCCTTGTTTATGCTCCCTCCTATTCCACCTGAATCATTTGCAAAGCCCTAAAAATTGAATGCACACAAATAACTTTAATTAGGAAGATGGCTACAAGTTAAGCCAACCTTGGAATCCTCTCATTCAAATACTTAATCATTGATCTTCCACTCCTAACCCTCTGCCTCTTTATTTTCTTAATTGATTCCTTCACCCCCAACCCCCACACTTACAATATTGATGTTTTTCAACCTTAAATTTCCTTCCTTATGGTTATCTTGTTCTCATGTACTTATTTGTCTTATTTATTTTAACCCCCTAATCCCCTAATATATTATCCTTCATATTTTATCTTCTCCCCATACCTTCTTAATTCGTTTTAAAATTCCTTTCATCAAATGTAATAACATAATAATTCTATCCATTATTTATTCTTGATTTAATTCCTCCTTGAGCACTCCTGTCCATATTAAATTAATATAAATAATTTTTTTGTTAGTAAACCACCTCCCAATTTTCCTCTTTTTGATGATCCCCTTTTTTAATGTTTTATAATTTCTTTACTTATTGTAAATTATTAATTTTATTACTCTAACCAACAATCTATTCATTAAAATTTTTAATTTAACTGATAATAATTTAGTAACCTAACATTCTTGGGGCTTCACTTGCATCGATATTAACCTAGTTGCACTCTTTTATAATTATCTTGCTTCATTTGGTCCCTAAAGCACTCTTTTATAATTATCTTGCTTCATTTGGTCCCTAAAGATGGGTGAGTGTCCACTGGAAAACGTTGGACAAATCAACCACATACACAGTAAATATCTCCAAAAAAAAACATTTAAGTTGGACAAATCAACCACATACACAGTAAATATCTCCAAAAAAACATTTACCACTAAAAAAAACCAAAAACATCAACCGCATGATCCATGAAAAAGGACCACTATGCTTATCAATCCTCAAGCAAAGCTAGGGAAAATCATCACAAAAAATACTATCAAACAAAAAAAAAATGTAATACTATCCCAAAGAAAAGAAAGAAAAAAATGTGAAGCCTGTATATGTAGTCCCTACACATCTATCCTAAACACAAAAAAAGTACAAGTATGAAGTGTGCAACTGTAGTCCCTCAACATCCCCACAAGTTGAAGTTATTTTTGAAATGTGCTTTTACCACTCATATGCATATGAGGGGCAAAAATGACCATACTTGGTTACAAATCTGTGTAAGACGTGCAGAAAAGGGCCAGATCCTCCTTGAAATTGAGGTTCCAGAAGGTTAAAAGCATATAGGTTTCGAGAAAGAAGCAATGTCTCCAATGTTGCTGATACGAATGCAGATATATTAGAGTAGGGTCAAGTTCAAACCATGAACATCAACGCCATCCAATTTTGCTTAACCATATTAAACCTTATATTCATCTATGCATGGTCTCTGAAAAGAGTGTGAACATTGGCGACAAAATGCCTCTTTTAAAGAGGCTGGAGAGACCTAGACAAGAATTATATCAGCAAGCTTGAGCCCTTTGAAGTGACAACAAAACTTCTTGAAAGAAAAAAATTTGAACAATTCCCAGATTTTTTTGCACGCTGTTTCATTAGTGGGGAGCTGCGAACCTCAAATCCACAATATCATAGTAAATTTGACTTTAACATGGGCGTCATGGAATTGATCCAACGCATATCTCTGCAAA
Organism: Pinus albicaulis; assembly: GCA_034641835.2. Taxonomy (NCBI): domain Eukaryota; kingdom Viridiplantae; phylum Streptophyta; class Pinopsida; order Pinales; family Pinaceae; genus Pinus; species Pinus albicaulis. Next base: position 1,220,359,637 of record CM076578.1, read on the forward strand.
ATTTTGAATCCAAATACATGGAGAAGTTCACTACCTTTTGAGCCAAAAATATTGCTGTCTTCTTGTTCTGATTTTGCATGAATAATGAAGGGTGCTCTCCTAGGCCAGATTTATCAGTTGGAGAGGGGGTGCGGCCTTTCCTACTTACGAAAACTATTCTGATTGGAATTTAATGCTTCGAGGATGAAGGATAAAATGAAGATGGATAAACGCTTGTCCATTGCCCAAGGTATATGAGATCATGCTTAAGCAAATTCTAAGTGCTGATTTTGAAGATTAGATCACATATTTTGAGTTTTGAGAATACGATAGGTAATGCACATTCCTTAATTGCAGATCTGTATATTGTTCTTGTTGATTTGAAGCCCTAATTTACAGATTCTAGAAAGGGCTAGTCAAAACTTTCCCACTCGTTGGCAGTTAGTATCACTTTATTTCAAAACTTTCCCACTCGTTGGAAGGTAGTATCACTTTATTTCACATATCAAAGTAATAGTGAGCTTTTACCTTATTGCAGAACGAAAGCCACATCGATTCCCGGAAAAGGTCCATGAGAGAGATAAAACCCTTCCCGTTAGATATCAAAAAAAAAAAAACTCCACACCAAATATCACACTGTTGGGGAATCTAAACACAGTAGTTCCCCAATAGAGAGCCTTTCAGCCGTCCACTTGAAAATCACACTAGAAGCTTTGGAAGTTAAATACTTTATTGGAAAAGCTCGTGAACCAAATCACATGGTTCTAACAGAGCCGTCCATATGAAAATCACACAACAAGCTTTGACAGTTAAGATACTTCATTAGGAAATATCATGATAGACTTTGAATGAAATATTGATAATAGGGTTTGAACCCGAACATGATCATTGTCCCTCGCAGACAAAGAGAGCATAAGAATGAAATATTGATAAGTGTGTTTGAACCCGAACATGATCATTGTCACTCGCACATAAAAAGAAGCTTGTTCCTGTCGGTGATGCAAATATCGTCACACAACCATTATAACTGTAAAGAAAACAAATGGTTATAACTTAAACCACCTGTGATAACAGAAAATATCAGCATTTACAAACTAGAGAATAACTTCACTTGTTTCTGTTGGAGGCCGCGCGAACGCGAGCCTCCGCTGCCACAAATTATGACGTGCACTCTCCTCAGTGGGAGATGCTAGGTAAACCCCCCTCCCAAGTGCAATGGAAGTGGTCTTCCTAGGCCATCGACCTTCTTGATCATCGATTGACCCCGCCCAGGTAAGTATGTTTAAGATCTATTCATATTCGCTTTTTATACCCTTCTTCCTCTACGGCTCCATTCCCCACTTTGCATGTGGGATACAACTATATTGTTTCTTTCAAGAAGCATAATATATATGTATTTTATGCAAGCAAAATGTAGTGGGAAAGTCAAAGTCATAACAATGACTTGCATATTTTTAGATAAATAGAAAACCAAAATTGGTCATTGTGTTAAGAGTTGATTGCCACAACGTGAGTTTAAATGATTGTGTCTATGCTTTTAGATTGTATGGTTTGTTGTAGCAATGGAGATTTTGAAGTTCTCAACCTCTCATGAGTAGAAATGGTTAAGTTAAGTTGGAGATATTTGTATTGCTATTCTAATAAAATTGAAATGGATAATACTAGCAATGAAAATTGTTTGTGTAGGATTACTCATTAGTAGAAGCACTTCAAATCATATTTTATAAATAACATTTAACTATATTTTGTAAGGTGAATGGATCAATTTACTTAGATCTATTTTGATAGAGATTGTAACAACATCAATTCAACACGCTTTGTAGATTAAATAGTAAATTCATTGTATTGAGGGGGGGTCTCTTGTCCCATTAATAAGGGGGTATTTTGTCTCACTAACAATGGGGTCTCATATTATTATGGATACATATGCCAATATATATAGTTAAGCTGTGACTTAAATTAGAGTATTAATAAACTTTTATGGATACATATATGTGCTTTGGGTGGCAGAATTGGTGCTACAGGCAATAATGGAGAAGTTACTTGATCAATAAGCAAAGTAACTTTGGAGTTGACTTCAATCAATGCTTGTTGAAAACTTGTTGGAGACAATAGTCCAACCAATCAAAAATGATGAGCATTGTAGTTCAATTTAGTTACCTTTTGATATATTTCTTTCATGCGATGAAGGAGATGTTTTTTACTATTTGAGGCAACATGAAAGATGTTGGGTGAGTCGTATCATGGAAGAAGGGTTTCCTTGTTACAAGCTAAAGTATCTATAAAGAATGCCATTATATGTTTCCCATGGAATGTGTGCAACAAAAATTGGAAGGTTACTAGAGCTAGTTTTGGATCACTATTGTCAAATACATGAAGCCTACTTTCTAGGACTAAATTAGTATTTTCTCTCCATGCATGAAGTGTGCTCTCTGTAAAGATAAATATAGTATGTTCTGTGATATTTTACACACACACCCATGGAAAATAATACACATGAATGAGAAAGAGTGGTTTGATTCAATAGATAATGTGTTGTCTCATTGCATAGTAGGATAAAGGAGTACATTGCATAACTCCTAACTACTTAACTATTAACAACAACTTTGATGACTGCATTAAATGTGCCAATATTTCATCACTTTATTATTGAGCATTTACTATTCATCTAATTCTTATGTTTTAAACATGACCATTGTCTCTAACACCCTCCTATAATGATAATTTTAAATGCCTATTCAAAATACAAAAAGACAAAAAGCTTTAAACAAGCAAGATGTTTGCAATCCACAAGATCAAAATTTCAAAATAGTGATTGGAAGTGAATTGTATCTAGCAAGGTCAATGAACTACAATCTACATCACTATCCTTTTGTTTCACCATTAATTGACTCGTCAAATGAGGCAATGTTGGTTGAGTAGTCAATCTTTCCACCATTAACATAGAACTTGGCTTGTTCACTGATCTTGCCTTCTCCACGTCTTGGTAGTCCATTATATCAAGATTTTGTGTTTGCTTCTCTAAAGAATCACCATCGTCTTCACCATATTTGAGGGTATTCTTCTTTACCACATCATTTTCAACCACCTTGAGGGTCTTCTTCTCATGAAGTACAATAGATAATGCATAATATACTTGTTTTCCTTCTCTTCTTTGTTGATTTTGACTTGTTTCGATAATAACATCATTTAGGGCTTCATTTTTTGAGTTCCATCTCACCAAACACCTCTTTGGCCTGTGTTACACAATAATTTGTCACCCTGCTTACTTCCCATCCCTGATCCTGAAGTGCCCTAAGATGACTACTGTGCAATACATCCATCATGGAAAATACATCATGATATTCTTTGAAGACTAACAGAAAGCTGCCTTGAGGTTTTTCTGGAGAAGCTTAGCTCAAAACCTAAATTTTTGGGTCAATGCTATTTGCCAGTTGCCTGCCCGTGCTGATGGCAGGTTGCCACACTTTTACCTAGCGCCGCCAGCGTGCTTTTGATGGGAAAATCCGCATTGAACCTTTTCGGGCAGCGTTTCCTTAAATGGAGAAGAAGTTATATGCACTAGAAGCTTCCAAAATGGCGAGCTGGATATGGTTCGATGGAGATATAATTGAGCTCTCTCATTTGGGGCTCTTGATCTTATTATTAGGGTAATTTCTTTCAAGAAGTGGGCCTTCCTACTTCCTTTATTGATCCATAACTCCCTCTCCCTACCTATAAATTGAATCCCATCCTTCCACTACTGGTTGGTCTTACCTGATCATTAATCCTTTGCATCCCTATACTGTGATTATGCTCAATTTTCCATTTCGGAGAAGGATTGCTTGAAGAGCCTTGGTTTGGACTTGGACATCACCAAAGGGAGGCCTCCAATATCAAGGCCACGGTTGTATGCTTCCTCTTTCTATAATTAATAATACAACTGGTGTTTCACTTTCCATATTTGTCTAGATATCTATGCAAGTAACCTAATGCTCCTTGATCTGTTAGGTAGTTTGTATTCGATGTATGCTATGTATCTTTTCATGTTTCTTGTTGTTGTCTCTTGATCTCTTACAGGTATTCGAACACCACAAGTTGCGAAGAGCGAGCCTGAAACATCGTGGAATCAAGGTCTTCATTAAAGGACTGGATGATAGCATTAGGAAGAGGTAGGTTCTTATTCTTCTTCTTTCGCTTTGAATACAAGCTACGAAAGCGTTCATTAGTTAGTCTCGTGCGTTGCTAGATCCACTATAGGGCTAGAGAGACCGCCTCTGTCCGCAGAGGGGATTGTCTTCACAACAAAATATACAACTCTGTTGGGGAGTTATAGCTTCTTTGTGTCTCCTTTTCCGATTTGGTTTTTTGATCAGTTTGAGCAATCATCAAGATCTAAGTCTCTTTAGGTCTCTTTAGGTTAGCATAGTGCTTGAATTTTTCTTTAGGATGTCAAGTTTGGTTTGATTGTTGAAATTCTTCTTATTTTTTCTTTTATTTCTCACCCAACGCGTTTTTTTTCCTTACAGAAGCGCCGACAACGTTGTTTTATATAAAATAATCGTGTTGATCTACCTTTCAGCACGATTTTTCCTTTCATAGGCACAATGATCCTAAAGATTAGAAAAAATCAGGGTTTCCCTTCAGTTTCCAGTGTGTCTTGGCCTCTAAGGTATCTTTATGGTCTAATATGATATGGTACCACTGTTTTTTGCTTGATTACCTTGCTTGAGTGATTAATTTCTCTCCTTGACCCTGTTTTGTGTTTGAGTGAAGTTTGATCACCCTCTAGGATTTCTTGGTCAGTTATCATTTGATTTTCGCTTGTGTGTGTCATCAACAAATTGGTTGGCTCTGTCTGAGGGCTCTGTTGCAATCATTTGAAACACTATTTCATATTTCTTTTGGCTTTTATTTGCAAAGTTGTTTTCATTTGCATTGAATTGTTATTGCACTTCGAAATCGCCTTTGATTGACTGTTAAACATAGATCACAATTATTTGAATTGCAAGATTGAGAGTGTGTGTTTGTTCTGATTTCCCATTTCGAAAGAGGAAAAGTGAAAGTCATCCTCATTTAGATTTTTTGAATCGGTTTGTTCCTCTTCAGTTTGAAAAGAAAAAAAGTATAAGTCATTTTCATTCAAGTACTTTTGGAACGATTTGTTTTCCATTCGAAAAAGAGAAAGTGAAAGGAATTTTTTTTTTTTACTTCTTTGTCTAATTGGTTAGTTTTGCTTTGATTGGTTGATTAATTGCATTTGTTTGCATTTGAACATCTAAAAAAAAAAAATTGGTGCATCTTAGTGAAGAAAGAAGTGATTTCGTTTTCAGTAAGATTGCATTTGGGATAGTGAAAGTGAATTCGTTTTAGAGTTGCATTTCAGTAATTTTGAGCTAGCTAGGAGGCATCATTGCTTGTTGCATTGTTTTTCTGTTGCATTCTTGTTTTCACTCTCCCTCATTACTTTAGAGTTCATTGAAATGAATTGAATCTTATTTTTTGCATTTAGCTGCATTGTTGGGATTCAGGTGAAATCACTTTGAGCCTGAAATTGAAACATAATCAAAGAACAACTTTAAAATTTATTCAATTAACCTTAAGGAGCATTTGGAATTAACACAAACATCTAGAGGTATAGGCTAGAGATGTGTTTCGACATCATTAAGCGTAGCAGCTATCACTAACTTCTTGTGTTGCATCCTCGGGGTGATATCCCGTTCCACGTATGGAAGTATATAGGACTATGTTCCACGTATGAAAAGTATAAGAGGACACTCTCATCGAACGGTTACACATTAGACAACGTTACTACGAACTGAGCTCCCACGTATCATCGAGTATATTTTGGGAGACCCCACTAGGTTGCAAACCTGCCATAGGTAACCGAGTCGGTGGCCTTGTAGATGTGATACACCGAACACAACATTCAGGGAGATTGGTTGTATATTCCTTTTGCGAAGGTGTATATCGCAGTTCACAGATACCTGGTAATCATTTTTGCCTAGATTTATCCTTTTTTATTTATTTGTTTAATTCTAAAATTTACCGCCCAGGATAACATCCTACCTCTTTAGTACTCCCGGCCTCATATTTCCTGATTAATTATAAATATTAATTGCTCAAAAAGTGATTCACCTTTCCCTTCGTTGATATTGTCCTAAAGGTCATCGTGGTTGAATCTTCGAATTTTCCTCGCTCCTTCGAAGGATCTCAAGGACGATTCCGCAAATTCCACATGGGCCTCTTGAAGCTCAAGGTGTTGAACTTGGAATTGTGATAAGTGTCCAACCAATCTCGTCTTGACCACCACCTGGCGATTCACTTTTGTCGTCATTTGAGGATCCCGAGTCGGAAAGCCCTGAAACTTTTGCACAGTTTACGATCTTTCCTCCAAATCCGCTCTACGATATGTTTATGGTATCTCCTGAGCATTCGTATAGTCCTTTTGACGATCCCAATGTTCCTTTTGGTGATTCTCCTGTAGCATCTCGTATTGCTGCGCGTCAGTTGTTTCCACCATACAAGGCGTCGAATGCCGACGATATTCCATTAGTGAGTACTCCTCAGAGTATTCCTCCAAAAAATTCTACGACCCATATCCCGGAAGTTGACATCGAGTCTATGTTCACTCCAGAAGCTTTTCTGTATGTTTCCATTCATGATAGAGGAAGTGGGACGAGTATGCCCTCTAGTCAAGTCGCATCTACTCTTCCACCCGGGTATAATTCTCTCAGAAACCTTGTTTTAGGGACTTTTGGGGCCACATATCTATTTCACAACCCCGTTTGGTCAATGGATGTTTCCCCATCTTCTAGCACATTTGTTTCAGATGTGGTTTCCATTTCGCAACCTATTACTCAACTTATAGTTTATGTAAGTCAAATGATCGTTTTTCTCGGATCATCTACTCATGTGTCGCTATCCACGATCACTTTCGTCCCACTATTGAGTGGACCATCTATGGTTTTGTTTGTGCCTGGGGCGCAATCTCATCCTCTATACGTGGGGAAATGTTAACTTTGGAACTGTATCGGGGTCGAGACAACCCATAGCTAGTCTTAGTGGAACTTTGCTTTCACATTCGACAAGTTATGTCATAGGAACCTCTCATCCTACTTAAGCTCAGCTTGTTTATCAATAGCCCCACATCCAGTACCCTTAAGTTCAACAACCCCGTGTTCAACAACTGAATGTACAATCTCAGTGTTTTTAGCAACCGAACGTACAATATTAGTATGTTCAGCGTCCCAACGTCTCGCAACAGTATATCTCGCAGCCCCAAAATCCATTGGGTGTCATTGCAACTAATCCTCAGTTTGGTCCTCAAATCTAAACTGGCATGAACCTTCCTCTAGGTCAAATTGGAACTTCCCCCATTCAATGTGGTGTACAATACCAGAAAATGCCTCAAGGTCAATTCCAACAACCCCAACAAGGAGCTTATATCCAATAGGGGCCCTATCAACAACCCTAAGAGGGTGTTTATGTTCAGCAGGGAACTTATCAACAGCCCCATCAAGGACCCTACGTTTAACAACAGCTACAACGAGGTACCTATCAGCAACCCCAGCCACAACAAGATCCCTATCAACAATATGTACCTTATCAACAACAATGGGGACAGTTTGGGCAGTACGGTCAGAATCAACCCCTGTGGGGGAAAAATCCTTACCAGTAAGGTTGGAACCCACAAATAAGTAACTTCCTCAGACCTTTTTCTCCTCATCACCCTTTGTTTCCATTCTTGTCTACGTTGGAACTGTAAGATGTGTCTACATTGACAAATAACCCCATCCAACACATGTTGCATTGGCCTCTAGTTCCAACTAAAATTCCAGGAGATTGTCTGAAGTTTGAAGGAAAATCTAGGGAAGACCATCAAGCCCATGTCATGGCGTACCATTTATGGTGATCTTCCAATTCTTGGGTTGACGATTCGATTCGTCTGCATCTTTTCCAACATACTTTGACGGGTGCTGCTGACAAGTGGTACATTGAACTTTCTTGTGGTGTCTTCTATGATTTAAATACCTTGGCCATGGCCTTCCTCACCTATTTCCAGTTGCATCTCTAGTATGAGACCGACACCCATCCGTTGACATATTTGAAGCAGTCAACTGCTACTCATATCTCGGACCAGATTCATGAATGGAGGCACAGGTGTCGCCTTATTAAATTCGAGATCCCTAATAAATTGTTGACTGAGTGGTTCAGAAAATTGTTTGTTCCTAAAATTACCAAAGATCTCGCTATGGGTGGTTGTGTGAAGGAAGAAGAAGTCATTTCTCGTGCTCGGTATCTAGATTTGGTCTATGCCCAATATGGAACTCTATATGAGCTTTTACCTGGCGCACTGAGGCCTCCAACTGACCCATTATCATCCAAAACTATTGATATGCCTCCTATTGACGGCGTCATTTGTACAATGGCCCATAATGCTAATAGTACATCGAAGGCTTTTAAAAAAAATTTAAGTCTACTTCTTCCACTGCACCCTCCACTCCTTCGAACAATTCGAAGAGTCCGGGTAAAATATCTGAGTTTAATGTTGTTCAATATACCGCAACAGACAAATCCTCAAAAGATAAAAAGAAGGGGAAAGCTAAAGCCAAATCCGACACCCACAAATAGGATTCCCCTAACTCATATGCCAACAATGCTTCAAAGTGTAAGCCCGAGTATCCTTGTCTGATTTGTGATGAGGATCATTACACCAAGGATTGTCCTCGACATGTCGAAGTCTCCTGTCCTCTCAAAGGTGCACTCCGAGCACCGGTTGTCTTGAAAGAATTGTTTCCGTCTGAGCAGACGCAAATGATAGATCAACCCCAGTGTTCTGCATCCGGAAGCTCCCAAGTTTTTATGGCTGGCACAAAATCTATTTTTGTTGCTACCCGATTGAAAGAGTACCTGAATCCTTCAAAAGCTCTAGTGGAAAAGGATACTTCAACTATTCCTTCCTCTTCCACTCCTCATAGTTCTGGTCCTCTCCGTATTGAGAGACCTAATAGTGATTCCATTGTTCGACCACCTCCCAAGGGTGTTCTTCGAAAGTCATCTTATGATCTGAACGGATGAACCGCCCAACACTATAACATCGTAGAGGTTTTAGCTCAAGCGCCTTTGATGATGTCGACCTTGGAAGTCCTCCAGTCATGCCCATCACAACGGAATGCACTATTATCTGCTATCGGAGGGATTTATCCAGTGGATTCAAATATTATTACTTTTGATCTCGAGAAACATGTTCCTCGACTCCCATCACAAGTGGTTTTCCATATCCAAGTCATTGTGATGGGTAAAATCATTCATCGGATTGTTGTTGATGAAGGTGCTTCCACCTGCATCATGTTTTTTGCATGTTGCAAATCCATCGGCTCTCCTTCATTAAGTCAGTCCCCTAACACTCTGGAAGCCTTCAACGACAGAGACTCTCGGTCGTATGGTATTCTCAAATCCTTGCCAATTTAGTTGTAGGGTAAAACGGTGAACCTGGAAGTAGAGGTGGTGGACGCCAATCTCAATTACAACCTTCTGCTCGAACGTAGTTGGACTCATGAGATGATTTGCATAGTCTCTACCCTTTTCTGCATTCTTCGCTTTCCTCATCATGGGAAGATAGTCATTTTCGATCAACTTGATTTCTTTTCCCCAAATTTTTCAACTGGAAATGTCGCATAAGTTTGGAATATCCTACTCCTTATGAGATCGTTGGGTCGGGTCTTTTCAAGGACTCGTCCCTAATGGGAATTTCTCCACTTCCGCCTCCTAATGTCGCCTTTGTTAACATGATATCATCTGGTCACAATCCATGTATTATTCCTAGTCCCAACCAGCTTGACATTTTTGGTGACGTTATGCCCCTCAGCCCTGCAGAACAAATGTATCAAACTGTTCTTCTTACTTCTGGGGCTGATTTTGAAGCCAATGATAACTTGGTTTCATCTCTGGACACATATCCACAGTATCCTTGGTTTGGTTCTTAGGATTCATATGATCCCTTGAATGAGATATTTCCCACTAATAAGAGTATTGTGGAAGTTGTGCCTCTCGAAGAAACCCCTTGGGATGATGGTCATCGTCGTTCCTCATTTATCCCAAGCCTAGGTGAAATCTCTACTTGTTTGGAAACACGTGTTTCATCTGAATTGACTGGCCTGCTTCAACATCCCATTATGGTTCATGAAGTGTTGTCCAAAGGAAACATGGGTAACATCTCTGCCACCATTCTGATTGACATTGTCGAGCATATTCATGTTGGGGTTTCTTGTTCTCCCGATGAGATCAAGATTTACACTATTTTCTTCAAAAAGTGCACGCCACCCACTTCCTTCAACCCCTTTCTTACCGTTTGGTCATTTGCCTATGAGGGCATTATTTCCATGCTTCGTAACCCTTACTCGGCCAGGGGGCATGGGTACTTCATAGTTGCTATGAAATTTCTCACAAAATTGGTCAAGGTAATGCCTACAAGCAATATCAACGGTAGAATGTTGGGTTTATTTCTATTAGTTATGACAGAAATCGATTATCCAAGTCTTGTATCGGACTCTATCCGAGGAAGTATTATGCTTGATTGCAAGTACAATACTTTGTACATTAGTGTGTGATTCATTAGTGTGATTTTAGATTTTTTGGTGTGATTGTTTGCTTTGCAGACACGTTTCCTCTGCTTACCTCATGTTCCACTTGGTTTGGATATGTCATCAAACCATTATGTATTATATTAGATCGACATTTGCGTCATATATAAAAAAACCAAACACATCAGAACACTTAGTAAAATTTTGTTACATCAAATATCAAAAAATATGTGTTGCATGAAACAATGGCTCCACAAGCCTACATCAGTGCATAAAATTAAAACTAAAGGAAATTATCCACCCACATGGTACTCATGATAGCAAGTGACTGCTCGGATAACTCGAGATAGTAACCGATGAGTCTTCTTGAGACTCCTACGATGTGCCTTTGAAAGCGCAGCGGTATTTCATCAAAAGTCGCGTACTCCAGAATGCCTCTAGTCAGACCCTCCAGGTTGCGCTCAACCTCTACGATTGGGTATCCTCTATCCTCGTAAGGAGCATCCTTGATATTTCTCGCTACCCTCCTCACAATTAGTGTTGAAGAGGTAAATCCCCTCTGTGGACAGAGGCGATCCCTACTAGCCTAGAACGGGTCTAGCAACAATCATCAAATGCTACAGCACAAGTTCCTAATTGCGAATGAACAGACCAACGATGGAGGCCTACCTGGAGTCCAACGCTATGATTCGTAGAAGAGACGGTGTTCCTGTTCCTTAGCCTCGGCAGATCACGATCCCCACGATCTCCGTGAATGGACACCTGCACATGCAAGAAACAATACGAATACAAGCATAAAATCCAGAATACGCAACTATATATCAGTCAGAAAGGATATAACTCATCATAATCATAAACGAAAACCAAAGTGGAACCATAACCAATAGTCATTCATTAATCAACAATCGAAAGAGAGTACAACCAATGTTCTGACGCTGAAGTCTCCTTCGGAGGGGTCACCAGTAGAGCACGTCTCGCAAAGCCTGCCAAGGATGGGACAAGCCTCTCTTAGAGTCTCTCAACGATAGTCTCCTTGCTTGAGTTTGGCCTTAAGGGAAGAATGAGGGCTCTTGCAGCATAAGGCTCTTGGGATTTTGGGAACTTGGAGATTCAAGACTTGGGCACTTCAAGACTAGCTTGCAATGGAAATGGGCAAGCTTTTATAGATGGAGGAAGAGGAGTTGGGATCCCTATAATTGTGGGATTGGTCCTATCTTCAAGGAAGCTTCCATGAGAGGTGGCAAACCACTTCCCCTACATGGAATTCCCGGAGCCAAACCTCCCAACTCAAGATAGATAGCAGTTTCTGAGTCTGTTGAAACGAAACTTCCGCCATTTTATTTTAAAAAACACTCCTTAAATTGGCTGGCGCGACTGCGATTCTGGGACAGAGCGCCAGTTGGCGCGGCCTCTTTGTAGGATCTTCCCCATTGGCGCGAGTGATGAACTGGCTACCCGCGCCAATGCAAACAGGGGTGTTTTTATGTTTTTTTGCAAAGAGAGGTCTTCATGGCAATTGAAGCTCATGTTTAGAGGAATGCAATGATAGTGGTTTCAAGGCATGACATTGCTCATAGGTCACAGAATGAGCCCTCCAATGTGCAGGACGGGGAATGGTAGGGACGGTGACAAATTACTGTGTAACAGATGCCCCCTAAAGCATGAGGCTCGAGAGAGAGAGAGGGGTGAAATGCTTTACGAGAACGTGTCCAACTGAAACTCTGCCGTCAGAAAACCTGCGTGGAGAAATACAACTGATATCTCAAGTACATGATGTATATGCAGTAACAGAGTATACAATAATCCATATCCAAGGTATGGACGGAGCCATCCAGTGAGGATCGATAAATAGACTATGGTATGGTCGTAGCCATCCAGTGAATGAGTCATGTAAATAATCATAATAATCCACAAAATCGCAGCCTGGATTACAACAGACACAATCCAGGGTCTTGCGCTCCAAGCATGTGAATGATTGGGCTGAAGTCAAACATGCAAGAACATCGCCTGATTACCAGTCAGTGATGAAAGTTGTTAACAGACGCGAGAGGTACCACCAATAATGACGATGGCCCTCAAGGTACTACAGGTACAATCTACGGTATGTGAATCAATGAGCTGGCGTCGAACACCGGTAGAATCACTCGATCGGAGGCCAATGATGAAAACCTCACGTCGAATGCGACGAACCTACCATTGAGGCATGCAGGCCCCAAGGTACCATAAGGGAGTCTCTAGATCAGATTCCTGGATAATGAGCTGAAGTCGACAGGAAGTGACCTTGATCAAAAGTGGGCCATAATGTTCCCCACATCATCGACACGAGATAGAGGAACATGATGTTTTTGTTGTGAATCAGGATCATATGAGAACCAGAGGAAGGTTGATATTCGCAGAGGTCAACTTCTCTTGAACATATAACGGCACAATAGTGGTTTTGGCAGTATTTGACATCAACGAATCAGAGGTCATGGTGACGAGGCAATGAGAAAATGAGAGGTCAAAAGGGATTATCCAAACCCACGGAGGCAAGTGAAAGAACGAGATGAGATATCCCCAACCCGACACGAATGCAGACAAGTGCCATGTTCAAGAGCGACATACTGCCGACACGATAATGATGATGGTCCCATTTTTCCCCCACCATTTCTGGCGAGTACCCCAATTATTTTTTATAACAAGCTTAAAAGGGATAGCATATGCTTGTAATATAAGTCCGCCCTTCAGGTGAATCCATCCTAGTACATTTAACGAGCCCTAGGAAGGAGGAACTCGGAGAACATCATTTCGACTGAATCCAATGTCATCAGGGTTTAACGAGTCTGACAAAGGAAAAACTCGGCATCTTTTCATGTTTAGAGATTTTGAAAAGACAGCAGAAAAGTAAACTCCAAAGGTCCCTTTTCGTAAATAGTTTCTCAGATCTGAAAAGGTAGAAAACAATATCCGAGAAAACCTCCTAGTCGCGATAGGCTAGGGTATTCCTTTTTCGTAAATAATCCATCCCAACCCGAAAAAGAGGTAAACGTATACTGGGTAGATGTCGTTTTGTAGCCACTTTAACGAGATCGAAACGACAAGGGCCTCGGCAATCTTTTCATGTTTAGAGAGTCAGAAAAGAGCTGAAATATGACTCCAAAGTGACTTTTTCGTGTTTTTACCGAGTCCGAAAAAGTATAAAATACAACTCGTTTCGTCGTTTACGTTGCATAAAAACCTGTTGCTGCACAGAAAGGCAAGTGTAAAATCCATTTTTGACAAAACATGTGAAATATTAATGAAAAATGACTTTTTTAACCTAAATAGAGCTCAAAAAGTTATAAATAAGCTTCAAATGGTAAAAATAAAGTTACTTTTACTTTTTACCCGAGTGAAGAGCAACATTGGTCCATTTACTGTGCAAACTTCTGGCGGCGATTGCGACCGATCCGGGCTACCATTCAGAGTTCTGTCAGTTCCAGGTAAGAGGCACTTCCTTGTACTTCATTTCAATCCGTTTTTCAATAGTTTTCCATCATGCAATAGACTTCTGTGGCAATTTTTTGAATTTTTAGGGCTCCGCTCATTGGCGCGGGTATCGGGCACGGGCCCGCGCCAATGGGCTTTTACATGCAAAAGGCTCACGCGCGGCCGAACCCAATTTTCCGCCTAAAAATTCGACATTTTAATCAATTTGAATGAATTTTGAAGCTCAACAGAGATCTAATTAAAGGTTTGTGACCATGTTGATGCAGGAAACCGAGCAAAATGGTGATTGAGTGGAAAGAAAGAGAGCATGGGGAAGAGGACGAAATGGCCATGGAAAATGAGGCCTGTATGAATGCCCTCAGAAACTGTGGGCTCAAGAAATTCTTCCTGACACCTTGTTTACGAGCTCAACCTAAGCTGCTTCAGTACCTAGTGAGCATTTGAGATGAACAGGAGCAAGTATTCAAGCTACGAGACCAGGTGTTAGAACTGGACATTTTTGATGTGTACTTCATAACTGGATTGTCGCGCAGAGGTCCGGTACCCATATTGACAGGGAGTAGACCGTCTGGTGAGAAAATGGAGGAAGTGATGGCACGAGTGTGCCCAAGGGCACAAATGGGATCAGGGAGCAAAAAGGTGGATATCCACACCATCCCCGATCTGGCACTACGAGTAGTGCTACATACCATCACGCGGGATGTGGGGTCGCAGGCACCGCACGAAGCGACAAAAGCTCAACTCTTACTGGCTTCAGAGTGCATGAGTCCCATACTGTTTGACTGGGCCACGGTAGTAACGATCAACATCAAGAGACATCTGACGAGATGCAAACAAGCCAAGCTGAAGCAGTTTGGCTACGGGTCCATCCGAGTATCGTTCATTCTGGAACGACTACCAATCTTCTAGGGCCAAGGGGCCATTGTAGCGGAGCCGATACCACGAGAGCCGAGAATGGCTCGTTGGGCAGCACTGATGCCCAGAGCAGGAGGGGGCCAACAGATGTCCTGGAGGCCAGAGTTTTTTGGGTAGTTATGGCGCCAGTTGATTGTATTTGAGGACTGGCCTTATGCCGGGATAGACTTTACTGGAGACCCAGATCTCCCACTGTCGGAGGGAGAGGATTGGGACGAGGAGCTTGGTATGATATGTTTTTATTTTTATGTTTTATGATTTTTTGTTAATACATGTCCGTTCTGACAGCAGTTACATGCGTATGCAGATGTTGGCCCAGAGAGACCAGCCGGGATGTCTCCTATCACACGGAGAACTCAGCTCGCATTCGATCCTCATGAGGAGGGTGCGGAGGGAGGAGAGTTGGTCCAGAACCTTGAGGGGATCGCCCGAGGGATTCCAGACTATGCCCAACTGGCGGATGTACCGTTAGCATATCAGAGACATACGGTGGGAGTGCCTAGTCGCCTCCACCGTCTACTGAGACGCCTAGTGCATGCGGTGACTTGTTATCATGAGCACCACACAGATTAGCCTCCTAGGGCTTTATTTCATGCATATTTTTGAGAGACGTGTCGTCTCCGGATGTAATAAGACGAACATGTATATTTTTTGATCTTATGTGACACACTATGTAAACATTTCGATATCTATCTATATACATATCTATTTCTGGATGGATTTTCCTTTCACATGTGATGATGTTCTTACAAATTGCACAAATGTCTATCTAAAACCATATTATCTACTGCATCTGTTAGTGTATTCATGTGTCGGGGTATATGTTGATATGTAATATAGTCAAAATTTCTTTCCAGTAAACGAACACGCAGATACAGACGTAAAATGTGTGGATTTCTTACTGAATAGTGACCATTGAATTGTGATACTACGAGTTGTGAGTCTAGATATACAAGCAATTCACGGATACCAAGGTTTATAGCCTCAGTTAATAATTCTAAAACAGCACTATATTCCGCGATGTTATTTGTAGCACGTCCCAGACACACACCTTGCAGGTTCACCAACTCACCAGCAGGATCATAGATTACCCAGGCTGCCGAAGACAGATTCCTGGTACTGCGGGAGGCACCATCTGCGAACCCAACAAATGGATTGATGGACATCTGCACAATCAGGAAGACCCGATCAACAGAAAGACGTTTACATTGCACACCACACCACACATGCACACAAATGAATAAAACACACCTATGTACACATACCACACAAAAAATGACTTTAAGCGTAGTATTTCTTCAGGTACAGCCCATTTCTGGGCTACGCCAGCGGAACTCCTTCGTAATCTATAAGCTCATAGGCCCCATTCTTTAATACTCGTTTAACTATGTAGGGCCCACGCCACATGGGTTGGAACTTCCCCGCTCGAAGCTTATCGTGTGCTTGATCATACAGGAGGACAAGGTCCCCTTCAATGAAGGAATGTGGTGAAACAGATTGATCGAAATGGGCTTTGACCCGCTTTTTTTGTGCCTCAATAACTAAGGCAGCTAAGCGGCGGGTTTCATCTAACCGTTCCAGATATAGGAGATGCTCTTCTTCAGCAGAAGTGTCGGGTAGAATTTCTACAGCTAATTTCAAAGAAGGAATCTCGCATTCAACCAGAAGAGTGACTTCCAGACCATACACCAGTTGAAATGGTGTGAATCCAGTTGCACTCTTAGCAGACGTTCGGTAGGCCCAAAGAGCTGAGAACAGTTGGAGGTGCCAATTTGATTTATGAATCCCAACTGTTCGTTGAAGCATGGTGACCAAAACCTTGTTCACTGCTTCAACCTGGCCATTTGCCTGAGGGTAATATGGCGTTGAGCTATCGTGGCGTAAGCCCAACCTCGATGTCATCTCGGCCATCATATAATCTCGGAAATGTGTACCGTGGTCGGTAACGATGGCCTGAGGAACCCCGAAACGCGCGATGATGTGGTTGAAGATGAATTGAGCAGCTGTTTTACCATCGGCCGCAAGTGTAGGCATCACTTCGGCCCACTTGGTGAAGTAGTCGACATCTACGATTATGTACGCATGCCCCCCGGCTGAACGAGGGTTACACGTCATAAAATCCACGCCCCATTTCGCAAAAGGGCCGACGGTAACAACAGGATGCAAAGGAAGAGGTGGCGCGCACATCTTGCGCTGAAACACCTAGCACGCGTGACATTTGCGGACTGCAGTAATACAGTCTTTGAATATTGACGACCATAAGTATCCTGCTCGCAGAATCTTTTGAGCAGTAGCATATCCGGACATATGTCCACCACAGGCGCCACTGTGGCAGTCATTGAGGGCCTTTTTAGCCTCCTCCAAGGTAAGGCACCGGCGGAGCACCGAATCTACTCCAACACGGTATAAGGTATCTCCTACGATACGGTAGGGTTGAGACTGATGCCGAATTCGACGTCGGGCATCTTTAGTCAACTCAGACCGAAATGTGGAGGTCTGCAGATACACAATGATATCGCCATACCAAGGATCACGAGTACTGATGAGGAAAAGAGTTTCGTCCGGTATATGGTCTTCAGAGTGTGAAGGAGCGGAGTCTCTAGGGAGAGAGCATATAAGATCCGCGAAAACCAATGATTTAGTTGACTTAGCGGTGGTGAACTCTAAGTCAAACTCCTGCAGGATAACGATCCATTTGGAGTACTTGCCCCCCAGTAACGGTCGAGAGAGAATATACGTCATGGGGTTACAGTCTGAAACCACGGTAATCGTGCGCAGCAGGATGTAATGGCGAAAGCGCTGCACAACGTGTACGGCGGCTAAAGCCAACTTCTCGACGTGAGCATAGCGTGTTTCCGTGTCGAGGAGGTTCCGTGAGAGATAATAAACAACATGTTCATTACCTTCATCGTCATCCTGCACCAGAACCATAGCTATGGTGCTAAACGCGGCGGTGAGATACAGAGTGAAATCGCGGTGATATTCAGGAGAACGAAGTAAAGGAGCATTAACAAGTAATGTCTTCAGCTTCTCAAAGGATTGTTGAGCAATTTCGTTGCAATGGAAGGGAACGTTCTGCTTTAATAGGCGTGTGAATCCTTTAGCCACCTCCATGTAATTTGGGATGAAGCGCCGAAGGAAGTTCGCTTTTCCTTGCAGACTCTGCAACTGATATAGTGAGGAGGGTGATGGGAGATTGATGATAGCCTCGACTTTTAAAGGGTCAAGACGAATTCTGTCTTTGGAGACTATGAATCCCAACAGACGACTAGAATCCACGCAAAAGACGCATTTATGAAGATTAAGCCTAATGTTGTAGCGTCTACAGCGAAGGAAAATATGGCGGAGGTGTTCAGGGTGGTCTTCTCGCCTAGCCGAATGAGCTGGCAAGTCGTCCAGATATGGCTGAACGATATGGCGAATGTCATGGAAAGCGTAAGACATCGCACGCTGAAAGTGGCTCCAACGTTTTTTAAGCCGAAGGGGAGTTTTTTATACGCGAAAGTACCCCACGGACAGATGAAAGTAGTCTTGTGTTGATCCTCAGGTGCAATATTGATCTGATTATACCCCGAGAAACCGTCCATTAAGGAATAAATCTCACTTCCGGCACATTCTTCGATGATCTGGTCTATGAACGGAGTGGGATAATTATCCTTTGGACAGGCGCGATTGATGTCGCGATAATCAACACAGACCCTAATAGTACCCTGCTTTTTATCGACAGGGACAATGTTGGAAACCCATTCTGTGAGGGGGATGGGATAAATAAAGCCCGCGTTTAGAAGTTTTTCAACTTCTGCCTTAATTGCAGCGGCTTTACGAGGATGCATGGGGCGTAAGCGTTGGCGCACGGGATTCGCACCAGGGTAGGTTGGAAGTTCATGCACTACTATACTGGGATCGATCCCAGGCATTTCCTCGTAAGACCAGGTGAACACATCTCTGAATTCTTTAAAAAGCTCAGTATAGACTTGAATCTCATCAGGAGAACAAGTCACTCCCACGTGAATATTCTCAACGACCCCCAGTTTAACGGAGATGTTGATCGAGATGGTTTGAGTGATATTACTCAGGTTACCTTCCGAAAAAACCTTGTGCGTCAAGATGGGCGTTTGAAGAGGAGGGGTAGGAACGTGAGATGCATAACGCTCTAGACAATCTGACATAGCCCCCAAGCTAGGCATGAAAGAGGAACGATGATGTCCATCACCCCAAGGCAGCTCCTCGAGAGACATAGTTTCAATGATGGCTTCATCGGACGGAAAAGTCACTTTGAGAGGATCAGGTGAATCGGCCTGACCAAGCCAGGGGGATTGAGAGTAGACGTCTAGAGCCATGCTCAAAGGAGCATGCTGAGGAGGTGGAGGATCAGATGCGGCAACAATTTCACAGTAGCTAATCTCTACTGGAGTTAAGGGCATTGATTCTCCAAACTCAAACACCTGCTCAGGCGTAGGGATGAGCCAGGGGTCATCAGACCTGGAAATCATGTTAACTTGAGCGGTGTGCGGTGGTGGTGCGGGAAAGATACCCATGAGGACGGGGTCTTTGAAGAGACCGGGTCCTACACTCTCAAGGGGATTCGGAATCTGATCCACGTATGGAACGTTGTTCTCGGAGGTAGAGGTGAAGAAAGACAACTGATCCACCGTAACGATTTTTCCCTCGTGAGGGAACTTAAGAAGTCGAAAAACTGTGGATGGCACACATAGCATGGCATGAGTCCAGCTGTGGCCAAGAAGTATATTGTAGTTGAGTCTGGCGTCAACCACTTCTACTTCGACGTTGACAATCTTCCCCTGTAAAGTAATTGCTAAGCTCTCGAGAACACCCAGGGGTTTGGATTCCCGACCATCAAATGCCTCTAGGGAATTGGGAGAGGACGAAAGGGTCGGAGAGCCAATGGCTTTCCAACAAGCGGATGACATAACACAGGTAGAGGCACCTTCATCCACAACGGCCCTATGAATGTTAAGACCGTTGATCCCGACTTGAATAACAAGAGCGATCTGATGCGGAAGTTGGGGGGTGAAATTCTCTAAATCGAAGGTGAGAAGACTCGAATCGGCGGGATCAATGCCACCGATTGCAGACAGTAAAGATTTTCATTGCGAAGGACAACTTTGAAGAACTTCTAGTGCAGACATGGCAGACGGCGCCTGTGCCAGATCCTCAACAACACTGTAGTGCTGAGCGGCACGGGCATTCGGATTATAAGAAGATCTTCGAAGAACACCTTTAGAAGGTGGCTTCACAACAAGTTCAGGAGTAGGCTTCTCGATTTCCAACGAACCAGAGACAGGTGGGGGAGGTGGTCCATCCACAACTGCCTTCCCGGGTGCCTGCCGTGATTCGTTGTAATCCTTCGAACGCGTAGCGACAGAGATAGGTGCAGCACCATTCATCATAAAAACTTGGGACCCAAATGGTGCAGATGGTGACGGCTATTCAACCATCTGGGTCTGCTGAGATGGGAATGGTTCTTTAAGAACTTCCGGAGTCCCTTCAGATCCTTTGAGAAGTTGACTAACCTCAGATCGTCGTGGACAATCCTTGGTATAATGGTCTCCTTCACAAATGAGGCAGGGATACTTCGGTTTACGCTGAGAACCATCCTCAGTGTGAGGTTTGGATTCTGGCTTTGGGGCGTCGGATTTAGATTTACCTTTGCCCTTCTTCTTCCCCTTGGAGGTTTTCTCCGTAGGATTGGCCTGAACGGCGTTAACCTCCGCGGTTTTGCCAGAATCGGACGGGGCGGGATGAGCAGGAGTATTGTTGGAAGAATTAGACTTCTGCTTCCCATTCGAAGATTTCTTCGAATTCTGAGACACGGAACCAATGACACCATCCACTGCAGGGGTAGGTGGAGCCTTAGAGGTTCCGGACCGTGGAGCATCAGGCAAGATATCATAAAGCGTGCCGGACTGAGAATATACAAGATCCAGATATTGGGCACGCGCAATGGCTTGTTCCTCCGTCACACACGCTCCCATCGCAATATCTTGGGCAATTTTGTTCACGAAGGAGGTGGTGAACCAGTGAGTTAGTATCTGATCAGGTATATGAAACTTTATCAGTCTACGATGGCGCCGCCACTCATGAATGTGATCAGAAATGTGAGTGGCTTTGTCCTGCTTCAAAGAAGTCAGGAGGTGCGTCCCGGCTTCATAACGAACCGGTAACTGAAAGTGCGTCAGAAAAGCCATGGCTAAGGAATTAAAATCTTGGAAGATGCCACGGGATAACTCGATGTACCACTTAGCAGCAGCTCCAGTCAAAGTGCGCTGGAAGAGGCGCAGACGAATTGAATCATCGACCCAAGAGTTGGACGAACACCAAAGATGATATGTCATCACATGCGCTTGGGGGTCCTCTCCAGCTTTACCCTCAAACTTGGGGCAGTCACCTGGTATCTTGGTAGGAACCGGAGGCCAATAAGGATTGTGTAAAATCGGATCATTGGTCAGTTTTGAAACATCCGGCAACTCCAAGGTGGCCAGGAATGGCAATGGCGGATTGACCGGCATGCCAGGCCCGGGATGAGGACCGGTACCTGTACTCCACGCTGGTTGGTAATATCCTTGTCCGCATGGGTTCTGTCCTGTAGGATTCTGACTGTAGGGGGTGTAGGTCGTATAACCACACTGATTTGGTTGCTGGTAACCAGTGTGTGGGGCTTGATAACCAGAGTACGGACCTTGATTATGTGTCGGCCCAGTGTAAACAACATTTGGATTTGGTTGCTGAGTATAGGTAGACCCAGGTTGATGAGGATAATACTGAGAACCTCGGGGCTGGTTATAATTCGGTTGAGATTGACCATGAGGATAATAACCGCCCTGAGGATGAGTCGGCTGCTAATAGGTGGAACCCTGCGAAGCCTGATAACTAGGGAGCAGCTGTTGATTTGGCTGCGGCGTCGAATAAATCGGCTGCTGGGCAGGGTTAATGGAATGAGCGGGCTGCCCTGAGTGAACAGGTTGACCCGGCTGAACGGGCTGCCCTGAGTGAACAGGTTGACCCGGCTGAATGGGCTGCCCTCAGTGAACAGGTTGACCCGGATAGACAGGCTGCGCCGGTTGTGCAGGTTGACCCGGCTGGAAAGGAGCCCCAGGTTGTGCCGGATGGGCCGGTTGGCCTGGAGGCGAAACACCAGGTTGTACCGGATGGGCCGGTTGGCCTGGTGGCGGAATAGAGCCAGGTGGTTGTTGGTAACCGATTTGACCTGGAGCAGGACCGTAGGATGGTCCCGGTTGATATGCAACGTTGGAAACAACAGGATACTGCGGTTGCATAGGCTGAGAAGGCTGGATTTGCCCCCCAGGACCATAGACCAGCCTCGGTTGGTACCCCGGCTGAGGTTGCACAGGTTGACCGGAAGGGTTGTAATAGCGGACCGTACGATGGCCCTTGCTGGCCCGCAGGATAGCCTTGTATGGGCTGTCCCTGTGGGTCGTAAGGATAGCCAGGTTGGCCCAAAGGTTGGCCTTGGAAAGGTTGCCCTTGCGGGTTGTAAGCCTGGTTATAAGGTAAACCTTGAGTATGGAGGTGAGCCTCAGGAGCGGGTAGACGTAAAATGTCCCCGTGCTCATCATACTGATCTGGAAAAGCATACACGGGTGTACCATCCTGTGCATAGTGCGAAAAATAAGAGCGGTTGGGATCAAGGGAGGATGGACCAACCTCAGGGTTCGGTTGTTGTAAAGACAACCGATACTCCTCCGGAGAGATGTTCTCCGGTATAGCAGTCGCTAAATAAACGTCCTCAGGAGGCGGCATAGACCTCATGGAGGGTGCCGTGACAGCGGGTGCAGAGGCGGGCACACAGACAGTGGGCCGAGCGGGTACAGAAGTGATGGGTGTCTGAGGAGACATCCCCAATGAAGGAGTAACCGGCCTCATAGAAGGAGCTGAGACTCCCATAGAGGCAACGGCGGAAATGATCTGACCCAGGGATCTGTACCCTGCTGGCAATGAAAGATCGGATGATGACATGATCGCAGGTTCAGAGTCGTCTCCTGGAAATAATCTTCGAGGAAAGAGCTGATAGTCTTCACCAGACGTTGGGATTTCCTCACTAGAATCACTCATGATTGAGCCTGCCGCTAGATCTCGCAATAGACGGCGAGGACTAGGAGGAAAGACAGCAGCTATAAAAGGCGAACTCGATGTAAGAGAAAGGAAATCAGCTCCTAATCTCAATTCAGACACAGGGTCAGAAAAGGGCCAATTGAACCCAACTAGTCCCCCAAAGGGTTGCTCAGAAACAACGGGCTGCTGTGGTCCAGCAGAGGATTGGGAAACCTCTGATGAATCGTCCGTATAAGGACTACCAGTAGACGAAACTGAGGGTTCCGCCACTGTGGTAGCGACGATAGGGGAAAAAGATCAAACACACACACGGGCTGAAAAAGAGTCAAGACACACAATCAAACGGTCAACAAGCAGAATTTAATAAGGCGTGTGATCGTGGGTGATTAATTTTTTACCACATTGAAAAATAAGAAACTCCACCGTTTCATGTTTTAAGAGTCGAGAAACGGTCGAAAAGGTGACTCTATCTCTTTCAGATTTGACACAAGCGTGAAAGGACAAGCGCTTGGTGATCCTTTCAAATTTAGGGAGTCAGAAAAGATCAAATGACTACTCAGGAATACTAGGCAAAAGGGTGTACCAAATAATCGTGAACTGCAATATACACCTTGGTTTCAATAATGAAAGAGAAATCAACCAAGGACTTTCCGTACGTGCAGGCAATCTCCCCGAATGCTGTGTTCGGTGTATCACGGGTATAGGGCGGCAGACTCGGCTTCCTATGGATAAAGGATTGAAACCTAGTGGGGTCTCCCTTTATATATGCGACGGTACGGGGAGCACAAGTCCGTACTAGCGCTGTTTAAAGCCAAGAGGCGAACGACAGCTACTAGGTTTTAAGACGCCGGAACACGTCTCTAGCCTAGACCTCTAAATGTGTTTCGTTAGATTTCAATGCTGCCTTAGTGTAAATTGAGTAGATTTTAAAGTTGATCTTCAATTACGTTTTAGTTTTCAGGCCCTAATGAATGTGCTGTCTCAAAAACTCCTAAATGCAAAACTACATGCCACAGTACATCATTTCGTTCGATGAAAGCTAGCTACAGAAGAGTTGAGAGCTTTTTACACAAACAAAATGATCAGAAGACAATCAATGATATCTCTCATGCAACTAATGACACTAAAATCTTTTCTTTCAGATTTACTAATTACTAGTAAAATCGAAAAGATTTCAATTTGCACTAATCAACCAAAATCAAAAGAGATTTTTATTTTTATTTTCAATGTTTAATAACACAATGTACTAATCAAATGAAAACAATGAGAAACGATTTGAGAGACAATAATGAAAGAGTAAAACAAATGAATTTCACTCAATACAAGCTCACAATCAGATCTCTAAAGTGACAAAGCAGTCCTTCAAAACCAAAAAAGACCCAAAAGGCTCCATGGACCATGTGATCTAGGCCCAAAGCAAGACCAAACGAAATTTGAATGGAGAGAAGAACAATCACCCAAAAATCGCAATAAAACGGTAAACAACCACTAAGAGAATGCGGAGGAGCAATCAGAGAATTGATTGGACTATCAAAACACAAAATCTCCCAAGGAGGGCTCGACACACAAAGCCACTAGATGCCCTAGGGCTTAAAACGTGAAATCGATGGAGAAAAGAAAACAAACAAAGGATGAAGGCAAAACCCCAGTCAAACAGGACTCCAACACACTCAGACAGTCGAAAAACCAAAAAGAAACACACTGACCAGACCTAGAGAGTTCAAAACTGAGCGAACTCTAATGCCTCACAGGATTGGCGTGACTGTGAGGTTGTAACTGGCGCCAGAAAGCAATTGGCGCGGGTGATACATAAGCAACCTGCGCCAATTGGCGCGAATGTCAAGATAAAAAGCGCGCCAGCCGAGTTTCTCAGCCAAAAATAAAAAAGAACTACTCCAGAAGCAGATAAATGATATCCAAGCAAACCAAGAAGCAAAAAACAGCAAAAGAACCCAACCCACAAGGTTAACCAAGCAAGCAGAACCGCGAAACAATCAAAACGAGACAATCAAAACTAGACGATCCCTAGCGGAGTCGCCAAATTGTTGAAGAGGTAAATCCTCTCTGTGGACAGAGGCGATCCCTACTAGCCCAGAACGGGTCTAGCAACAATCATCAAATGCTTCAGCGCAAGTTCCTAATTGCGAATGAACAGACCAACGATGGAGGCCTACCTGGAGTCCAACGATATGATTCGTAGAAGAGACGGTGTTCCTGTTCCTTAGCCTCGGCAGATCACAATCCCCACGATCTCCGTGAATGGACACCTGCACATGCAAGAAACAATACGAATACAAGCATAAAATCCAGAATACACAACTATATATCAGTCAGAAAGGATATAACTCATCATAATCATAAACGAAAACCAGAGTGGAACCATAACCAGTAGTCATTCATTAATAAACAATCGAAAGAGAGTACAACCAATGTTCTGACGCTAAAGTCTCCTTCAGAGGGGTCACCAGTAGAGCACGTCTCGCAAAGCCTGCCAAGGATGGGACAAGCCTCTCTTAGAGTCTCTCTACGATAGTCTCCTTGCTTGAGTTTTTCCTTAAGGGAAGAATGAGGGCTCTTGCAGCATAAGGCTCTTGGGATTTTGGGAACTTGGAGATTCAAGACTTGGGCACTTCAAGACTAGCTTGCAATGGAAATGGGCAAGCTTTTATAGATGGAGGAAGAGGAGTTGGGATCCCTATAATTGTGGGATTGGTCCTATCTTCAATGAAGCTTCCATGAGAGGTGGAAAACCACTTCCCCTACATGGAATTCCCAAAGCCAAACCTCCCAACTCAAGATAGATAGCAGTTTCTGAGTCTGTTGAAACGAAACTTCCGCCATTTTATTTTAAAAAACACTCCTTAAATTGGCTGATGCGACTGCGACTCTGGGACAGAGCGCCAGTTGGCGCGGCCTCTTTGTAGGATCTTCCCCATTGGTGCGAGTGATGAACTGGCTACCCGCGCCAATGCAAAAAGGGGTGTTTTTATGGTTTTTTGCAAGGACAGGTCTTTAGGGAAATTGAAGCTCATGTTTAGAGGAATGCAATGATAGTGGTTTCAAGGCATGACATTGCTCACAGGTCACAGAATGAGCCCTCCAATGTGCGGGACGGGGAATGGTAGGGACGGTGACAAATTACTGTGTGACAATTAGGGACATCCCTGCTGGCCTCTTTGGTCCAACATCTGCAAGATAATCATAAATTTAAATCTCAGAACACAACTAAAAACATCAAAAAATAAAAAATCCAAAAGATGAGTTTTTTACCTACATCAGTCCATTGTGCACTAGGTGGAAGAGGAAGATTTGTATCTCCTCACAAATTCATACCAACATATGCATAGTCATCTACTACGATCAACTAACAGCGTAACCAACTGAAAAACGTTGTCAGTAAATGCATTTGTTGGCCACCTTCTTGGCGAGGCATCAGATCACATCATCTTAGTAGCCTCGGGTCTCTCGGGGCTAAATCATACACCTCAATCTGCTGGTACTGAAACAATGGCACTCGCTTAAAAAAAAAAAGTGATCAATATAGATCCATACCCAAATTTTTTTAGCTTCCAATATTGCACTTTGTAAGTTGGATTTTCATGTTAGTCAACAGTCCCTCACACCAGTTGAACATAGTGGGAGCAAGACAATATACAACATTTTTAAACAGAGATTGTGTTTCCTCATGCAATTCCTGGGCCCCAGCTACATGGGTCATAGAGTGCAAAATCGTCCTCAAAGGTAAATTGGTGATAGTTTTGATATCTACCTTTCCACTTGAAGTCTTTCTAGCACCAGGACAATGTCTCCCAATGAGAATACTCGTTCTCTCGCCTCCAGTACAAGCTCCATAGAGTTGGATTCTCTATCCTCTCCTAAATAACCCCATTATGAAATAGATGTCTGATATATCTATTTCGAGCTCTTGGTCCCTAATGATGAAAAATTGACGATCGACATCCCATAGTCCAATGAGATAGTCTAGTAGCTCAAATTGAGGTCAGAGTCCTGAGGTTTGAAAGAACTTGAGGAAACCATAGTTTCTCAAGGCATTGATGCAATGCGGATCTTGGAGAGCTTCATGATCTTCTACCTCTTGGCCTCTTTCTTTCCATTCAATAACCTTTTTCGTCAAAAACACCTGCAAAACATGCATAAATGATATTTTAGGAGTTTTCAACCGATCAAAACTGGAAATAAATCCTTAAGAATGGAGAAATTTAATTTTTTAAATCCTTCTCTGTGCTCAGCGCATATGTCGGAATTAAACTCATGCCGATGCCGCGATGGCCTAATGGGCTATATGCGATCGGCGTGGGTCTGATAGGTCAAACTCGCATTGATCGTCTACAACATAAAATTTTGAAATCCTCCCCTTAACACCAAAATTTCCTAAATAAATGACTTATAAATGAAATGAAAATAATTAGAAGAGACAGACCTCTTACCTGCAACTGACGGATTGTTGAATGGTGTCCTGGATCGGCTGCACCGCTTGTCTGAAGATCGGAGGAAAATGGGGTAAAATGTGCTTCTCCAATATACCCAAAGTGAAATGGAAAAATGATTTTTCTTTTTGACTATTTATAAGTTTTAAAGATCATTTTTCCATTATTTTATTATTTTTCTCGATATGAGTGATGTGTGGTTCTCTTTGTGCAGCAACAAGATCTTTTTTAATGGTGACAGTGATCATTTTTTACCGATGCAACGAGTTCTATTTTATCTCTTTTTCGAACTCGTTAAAAATAAACGAAAAAGGAACCCCTTAGAGTCATATTTAAGCTCTTTCATGACTCTGAAAATTTGAAAAGATCGTCGAGTACATGTTATTTCGAACTCGTTAAATTAAATGAATTGACGTGGTCTCAGTATATGTTTACCCCTTTTTCTGGTTGAGATTGACTATTTACGAAAAAGGAATAC
The DNA here is from genome assembly GCA_034641835.2 of Pinus albicaulis. Classification (NCBI taxonomy): domain Eukaryota; kingdom Viridiplantae; phylum Streptophyta; class Pinopsida; order Pinales; family Pinaceae; genus Pinus; species Pinus albicaulis. Next base: position 1,220,387,584 of record CM076578.1, read on the forward strand.
CTTGATCGAACATGGTCAAGAGGTTCTCTCAAATATTGTTTTCTACCTTTTCAAATTTGAGGGAAGATTTACGAAAAGGGACCTGATGGATTTTTCTTTTTTGTCTCTTTTTCAAACTCTCTACACATGAAAAAGATACTGAGTTACTCTTTCATTAGACTCGTAAAACTTAAACGGTGAAAGACTTGTCACCATGACAAGATCGAGTTCCTCCTTCCTAGGGCTCATTAAACTTACTATGATGGATTCATTCGAAGAATGAACTTATTCGCTACGAATATGCTATCTTCTTCACGCTTTCTATAAAAAATAAAGAGGTACTCGTTGGCAATAACAGGGGAAAATTTAAAGTGGAACTTCCTATGTGTTTTGAGGAAACATATCGCTCTTGAAAATGGCACTCGTCTGCAGTTTGTTTCGGGTTGGGGATATCCTTCATTCGTCGCTTGCCTTCCAGGGTTTGGGAAATATGTTTGTCTCTCATTTGATCAGTATCTATCGTCACCATGACCTTTGATCCCATTGTTGAGTCAAATTTTGCTACACTTTGGAGTCTTGTCGCCAATATGTTCAAGAGAAGTCCTTGTTGTAACAGTCAAACATCCTCTGCTTATTTGACCCTCTCTGCCACAATCTTGAATCACTCCTATCATCTTAAGAAATCCATTGTTTTATGTCGATGATGTGTGAATCATTATGGCCCTCCTTCGACTAATCACTTCCTGTCGACTTCAGCTCATTATCCAATAAGATGATTTAGAAACTCCTTTTCAGTACCTTGGAGCTTGCATGCCTCAATGGAAAGTTCTTCACGTCCGATGACAGGTTCACATCACTACCCTTCGCTCGGATGATTCTGCAAATGTTTGACTTCAACTCATTCATTCACACTTGTAGATTTGGTTTCTGTACCTTGAGGGCCATCGTCGTCATTGGTGGTTTCTCTCGTTCCTATTAACGGTTTACGTTAATGATTGGTAATCGGGTGGGTTCTACCATGTTCGACATCAGAAGATCTATTCACATGGTTAGATTCGTACAATGGGAAAATTGAGATAGAGACGAAGACCTTGGATCACATTTGTTATTATCCAAGCTGTGTGGAATTATTGGTGACTACTGTGCAATATATCCACCATAGAAGGTACATCATGATATTCCTTGAAGACTAACAGAAAGTTACCTTGAGGATTTTCTAGAGAAGCTTAGCTCAAAACCTAAATTTCTGAGTCAGCGCTATTTTCTAGTTGCCCGCCCATGCTAAAGGCAGGTTAGCACACTTTGACCTAGCACCGCCAGCGCACTTTTGATGGGAAAATCCGCGCGGAACATTTTCTAGCAGTGTTTCCTCAAATGGTGAAGAAGCTTCGTGCACTAGAAGCTTCCAGAACAACAGGCTGGATATGGTTCGGAGGAGATATGGTCAAGGTCTCTTATTTGGAGCTCTTGATCCTATTATTAGGGAATTTTCCCTTGATAAATAGACCTTCCTCCTTCCTTTATGGATTCCTAACTCCCTCTCCCTACCTATAAATTGAATCTCGTCCTTCCACTACTAGTTAGTCTAACCTGATCATTAATCTTTTTCATCCCTATACTGGGATTATGCTCAGTTTTCCATTTGGGAGAAGGATTGCTTGAAGAGCCTCAGTTTGGACTTGGAAATCACCAAAGAATGCCTCCAACATCAAGGCCACGGTTGTATGCTTCCTCTTTCTATAATTAATAATACAACTTGTGTTTCACTTTCCATATTTGTCTAGATATCTATGCAAATAGCCTAATTCCCATTGATCTGTTAGGTAGTTTGTATTCGATGTATGTAATGTATCTTGTCATGTTTCTTCTTGTTGTCTCTTGATATCTTACAGGTATTAGAATGCCACAAGATGCGAAGAGCGAGCCTCAAGGATCGTGGAATCAAGGTCTTCATCAAAGGACTAGACGATAGCATCAGGAAGAGGTAGTTCTTCTTCTTCCTCTTCCGCTTTGAATACAAGCTAGGAAAGGGTTCATTAGTCAGTCTCATGCATTGCTAGACCCACTCTAGGGCTAGAGAGATCGCCTTTGTCTGTAGAGGGGATTGTCTTCACAACAACCTAGGAAATATGGCTAATTTTTTAGTGAAATTACAGTTGTTATGCATAATTTACGATTGCGGACAAAGGCAAATTCCCTACACACAGTGGACTAGCCTAGAACAACAGAAGACAAAAATCATAGAGTTTTCCTTAGAGAAATTGAAGAATTGGAAATAATCCTACTTGGAATCCGTCGCAAGCTTTGCTTTCCTCCTCGCTTGTCAGCTCCAATAATAGCTCTCAATGTTATAATTAGAACCTGCACATACGACTAAAATAAGAAAATGATCCATAACATCTACATAGCATAATTCAATTACTCTATTCAATGAATCAGAAAGGCATTACAATACATGAATGTAAACATAACACAACGCATATATGAAAATAAGATACTCTTTGTATTAATAGAAATAGGAGAGATTTTACAACCATAAATAGTAGTTGATCTTATAGATGTCTCCCCAAGTTCACTTATCCTTCCTTTTTAGAAAACACACCTCAATATCAACCCTAATGCATGAAGATGATTACTCCTTTAGGTTCAAGGTAGCAGCATAAGGGCATGAACAATCTCCAAAATCCAACCCTAATGTTATGGATGGCAGTAAATTTATAGGAGAAGCGTGGTAGTTTAGGATTTACCATTATGGGCTTGAGATCCACATATGATGGGAGGATGAGCTCAAGGGATAAGAGGTGAAGGCTCCAAGGTGGGATCAAGTAGGATTCAAGCTCTTATCTATGGTAAATAGTTAAAAAAACACTTGGAAGCTTTTGGAAGAGGAAGCTTCAAATATTTTTAATTTTCCTGAATTTCTAGAATCAGCGCACATGCATAAAGGAGCAACTAGTGATGGTCAGCATTGGTTCAGAAGGGAGCAACCAACGATGAACGCAAGTGGCTAAAGGAGAAGGGTGTGTTGGGGCTAAGAACATTGATTTTGAGCAATTAATCCCAAACTTTTTGGAAAGGTCATGCTTAGGGCTTTGTGAAGAGATGATGGCAACATGTTCACGAATGTTGATTGATCTGGTTTGCAGGCCTATTGACCAGATGTGACAAAATGGCCTATAACAGATTTCCCCTTAAAGTACAAAGTCAGAAACATCAGTTGATAACTGAAGTGCTTTACCTTGTGACAGGTTCGAATCAAGAACAACTGGTCAAAATAATCATCTATTACAATACATTTTCATCACGATGTCTTTGTTGATGGAGACATACCCATGCTTAGCACATAAGCTGTTGAAATTTGCAACAAGAAACAATGAAATGACATCCAGAAACAACATGAAAATGCACACACACTACTGTGGGATCACAGGTCACACAGTGATGGATCCTAGCGACAAATTAGTGTGCAACAAATGTTTTAAATAAATTGGAAAATTAATTGAAATATTATCTCATAACAACTTGTAATAGTTAACTAAGTGTGATAGACTTAGTTAGCTCGAGAATTTCGATTTGAGGGTCAAAGGATAAGCATGTAGAGTGATTCTATTATTAACAGGGTCTAGTTGCAGTTGTAGCACTAGTGTAGTGTGAGTGGGATAAATTAACTCACATTAATTGAGTTAAAATCAATTTAACTAGTTCTAACTGATTGATGAGCTAGTGCAAGATCAAGTGAATTAAAATATATTTAATTCACCATTAGTGATCTACCAAGTAACTAATGATTGGTCCTTTTGCCAAGGTGTATATTGCAATTCACATATACCTGGTAATCCTTTATGCCTAGATTTATCCTTTTTTATTTATTTATTTAATTCTAGAATTTATTGCCCAGGATAACATCCTACTTGTTCAGTACTCCCGGCCTCATATTTCCTGATTAATTATAAATCTTAATTTCACAAAAAGTGATTCACCTTTCCCTTCGTTGATATTGTCCTAAAGGTCATCGTAGCTAAATCTTCGAATTTTCCTCTCTCCTCTGAAGGATCTCAAGGACCTCCTCCCGAGATTCCGCAATTTCTACATGGGCCTCTTGAAGCTCAAGGTGTTGAACTTGGAATTGCGATAAGTGTCCAACCAATCTCGTCTCGACCACCACTTGGTGATTCGCTTTCGTCGTCATTTGAGGATCTTGAGTCGAAAAGTCTTGAAACTTCTACACGGTTTACGATCTTTCCTCCAAATATGCTCTACGATATGTTTGTGGTATCTCCTGAGAATTCGTATAGTCCTTTTGACGATCCCAACGTTCCTTTTGGTGATTCTCCTGCAACATCTCATATTGCTGCTCATCAGTTGTTTCCACCATACATGGCGTTGAATGCCGACGATATTCCATTCGTGAGTACTCCTTAGAGTATTCCTCCATAAACTTTTGCGACCCATATCCCGGAAGTTTACATCGAGTCTATGTTCACTCCAGAAGCTTTTCCGTATGTTTCCACTCACGATAGAGGAAGTGGGATGAGTATGCCATCTATTCAAGTCGCATCTACCCTTCCACCCGGGTATAATTCTCTCAGAAACCATTTTTCAGGGACTTTTGGGGCCACATATCTATATAACAACCCCACTTGGTCAATGGGTGTTTCCCCATCTTCTAGCACATTTGTTTCAGATGTGGTTGCCATTTCGCAACCTATTGCTCAACTTACAGTTTATGTAATTCAAATGATCGTTTTTCTTGGATCATCTACTCATGTGTCGCTATCCACGAGCGCTTTCATCCCACTGTCGAGTTGACCATCTACAGTTTTGTTTGTGCCCGGGGTGTAATCTCATCCTCTATACATAGCTCCCCTTTCGGGTGGGGGAAATGTTAACTTTGGAACTGTATCGGGGTCGAGACAACCCATAGCTAGTCTTAGTGGAAATTTGCTTTCACAGTCAACAAGTTATGTCGTAGGAACCTCTCGTCCTACTTCAGCTCAACCTATTTATCAATAGCCCCACGTCAAGTACCCTAAAGTTCAACAACCCCGTGTTCAACAACCGAATGTACAATTTCAGTATTTTTAGCAACCAAACGTACAATATCACTATGTTCAGCGTCCCAACATATCACAATGGTATATCCCGCAGCCCCATAATCCATTAGGTGTCATTGTAACTAATCCTCAGTTTGGTCCTCAAATCTAAACTGTCCTGAACCTTCCTCTAGGTCAAATTGGAACGTACCCCATTCAATGTGGTGTCCAATACCAGAAAATGCCTCAAGATCAATTCCAACAACCCCAAAAAAGAGCTTATATCCAACAGGGGCCCTATCAACAGCCCCAAGAGGGTATTTATGTTCAGCAGGGGCCTTATCAACAACCCCATCAAGGACCCTATGTTCAACAACAACTACAATGAGGTACCTATCAGCAACCCTAGCCACAACAAGGTCCCTATCAACAATATGTACCTTATCAACAACAATGGGGACAATTTGGGCAGTATGGTCAGAATCAACCCCTGTGGGGGAAAAATCCTTACCAGTAAGGTTGGAACCCACAAATAAGTAACTTCCTAAGACCTTTTGCTCCTCATCACCCTTCGTTTCCATTCCTGGCTACGTTGGAATTGTAAGATGTGTCTACATTGACGAATGACCCCATCCAACACATGTTGCATTGGCCTCTAGTTCCAACTAAAATTCCAAGATATTTTCTGAAGTTTGAAGGAAAATCTAGGGAAGACCCTCAAGCCCATGTCATGGCGTACCATTTATGGTGATCTTCCAATTATTGGGTTGACTATTCGATTCATCTGCATCTTTTCCAACATACTTTGACGGGTGCTGCTGACAAGTGGTACATTGAACTTCCTTGTGGTGTCTTCTATGATTTCAATACCTTGGCCATGGCCTTCCTCACCTATTTCCAGTTGCATCTCTAGTATGAGACCGAGACCCATCTCTTGACATATTTAAAGCAGTCAACTGCTACTCATATCTCAGACCACATTCATGAATGGAAGCACAGGTGCTGCCTTATTAAATTTGAGATCCCTGATCAATTGTTGAGTGAGTGGTTCAGAAAATCGTTTGTTCCTAAAATTTCCAAAGATCTCACTATGGGTGGTTGTGTGATGGAAGAGGAAGTCATTGCCCATGCTTAGTATCTAGATCAGGTCTATTCCCAATATGGAACTCTATATGAGCTTTTACCTGGCGCACTGAAGCCTCCAACTGACCCATTATCATCCAAAACTATTGATATGCCTCCTGTTGATGGCGTCATTGGGACAGTGGCCCATAATTCTGCCAGTACACCGAAGGCTTTTTTTTTAAGTTTAAGTCTACTTCTTCCACTACACCCTCCACTCCTTTGAAAAATTCAAATATTCCTAGTAAAATATCTGAGGTCAATGTTGTTCAATATACCGCAACAGAAAAATCCTCAAAAGATAAAAAGAAGGGGAAAGCTAAAGCCAAATCCGACACCCCCAAATAGGATTCCCCTAACTCGTATGCCAACAATGCTTCAAAGCATAAGCCCAAGTATCCTTGTCTGATTTGTGATGAGGATCATTACACCAAGGATTGTCCTCGGCGTGTCGAAGTCTCCTGTCCTCTCAAAGGTGCACTTCGGACACTGGTTGTCTTGAAAGAACTGTTTCCGTCTGAGCAGATGCAAATGATAGATCAACCCCAATGTTCTGCATCTGCAAGCTCCCAAATTTTTATGGCTGGCAAAAAATCTATTTTTGTTGCTACTCGATTGAAAGAGTACCTGAATCCTTCAAAAGCTCTAGTGGAAAAGGATGCTTCAAATATTCCTTCCTCTTCCACTCCTCCTAGTTCTAGTCCTCTCTGTATTGAGAGACCTAATAGTGATTCCATTGTTCGACCACCTCCCAACGGTGTTCTTCGAAATTCATCTTATAATCTGAACGGATGAACCACCCAACACTATAACATCGTAGAGGTTTTAGCTCAAGCACCTTCGATGATGTAGACCTTGGAAGTCCTCCAGTCATGCCCATCACAACGGAATGAAATATTATTTGTTATCGGAGGAATTGATCCAGTATTTAAATATTATTACTTTTGATCTCGAGAATCATGTTCCTCGACTCCCATCACAAGTGGTTTTCCGTATCCAAGTCATTGTGATGGGGTAAAACCATTCATCGGATTGTTGTTGATGAAGGTGCTTCCACCTGCATCATGTTTGTTGCATGTTGGAAATCCACCGGCACTCCTTCATTAAGTCAGTCCCCTAACACTCTGGAAGCCTTCAATGGCAGAGACTCTCGGTCGTATGGTATTCTCAAATCCTTTCCAATTCAGTTGTAGGGTAAAACGGTGAACCCGGAAGTAGAGCTGGTGGACACCAACCTCAATTACAACCTTCTGCTCGGACGTAGTTGGACTCATGAGATGATTTGCATAGTCTCTAACCTTTTTTGCAGTCTTCGCTTTCCTCATCAGGGGAAGATAGTCATTGTCGATCAACTTGCTTTCTTTTCCCCAAATTTTTCAACTGGAAATGTCGCATAAGTTGGGAATATCTCTACTCCTTATTAGATCGTTGTGCCGGGTATTTTCAAGGACTCGTCCCTAATGGGAATTTCTCCACTTCCGCCTCCTAATGTCGCCTTTGTTAACATGATATCATCTGGTCACGATCCATGTATTATTCCTAGTCCCAACCAGCTTGACATTTTTGGTGACGTTATGCCCCTCAGCCCTGTAGAACAAATGTATCAAACTGTTCTTCTTACTTCTGGGGCTGATTTTGAAGCCAATGATAACTTGGTTTCATCTCTAGACACGTATCCATAGTCTCCTTGGTTTGGTTCTTAGGATTCATATGATCCATTGAATGAGATATTTCCCACTAACAAGAGTATAGTGGAAGTTGTGCCTCTCAAAGAAACCCCTTGGGATGATGGTCATCATCGTTCCTCGTTTCTCCCAAGCCTAGGTGAAATCTCTACTTTTTTGGAAACACATGTTTCATCTGAATTGACTGGCCTGGTTCAACATCCCATTCTGGTTCATGAAGTGTTGTCTGAAGGAAACATGGGTAACATCTCTGCCACCATTCTGATTGACATTGTCGAGCATATGCATGTTGGGGTTTCTTGTTCTCCCGATGACATCAAGATTTACAATATTTTCTTCAAAAAGCGCACGCCACCCACTTCCTTCGACCCCTTTCTTACCGTTTGGTCATTTGCCTACGGGGGCATTATTTCCATGCTTCATAACCCTTACCCGGCCAGGGGGCATGGGTACTTCATAGTTGCTATGAAATTTCTCACAAAATTGGTCGAGGTAATGCCTACAAGCAATATCAATGGTAGAACGTTGGGTTTATTTCTGTTAGTTATGACGGAATCGATTATTCAAGTCTTGTATTGGACTCTATCCGAGGAAGTATTATGCTTGATTATAAGTACAATACTTTGTACATTAGTGTGTGATTCATTAGTGTGATTTTAGATTTTTTGGTGTGATTGTTTGCTTTGCCGACATGTTTTCTCTGCTTACCTTGTGTTCCACTTGGTTTGGAGATGTCATCAAACCATTATGTCGGTTTTGCTGATGGTGCGTGTCGTAGCACACAGAACTTATCTTCCGCAGCATGGGCATATTTTTTCCCCTGATGGTGAGTTGGCTAATATGCAAGGTATTTGTCTCAGTCAAACAACTAATAATCTTGTTGAATATAGTGTGGTCATCGAGTTATTATCAGATACAATTTCTCTCAGTATTAGCAACTTGGTTTTCAAGCTAAACTCACAACTCGTTGTGTTACAGTTAAATGGTATATATTCCTTTTTCCAAGGTGTATATCGCAGTTCACAGATACCTGGTAATCCTTTTTGCCTAGATTTATCCTTTTTTATTTATTTGTTTAATTCTAAAATTTACTGCCCAGGATAACATCCTACCTCTTTAGTACTCCCAGCCTCATATTTCCTGATTAATTATAAATATTAATTGCTCAAAAAGTGATTCACCTTTCCCTTCGTTGATATTGTCCTAAAGGTCATTGTGGTTGAATCTTCGAATTTTCCTCGCTCCTCTGAAGGATCTCAAGGACGATTCCGCAATTTCCACATGGGCCTTTTGAAGCTCAAGGTGTTGAACTTGGAATTGCGATAAGTGTCCAACCAATCTCGTCTCGACCACCACCTGGCGATTCGCTTTCGTCGTCATTTGAGGATCCCGAGTTGGAAATTCCTGAAACTTATGCACAGTTTACGATCTTTCCTCCAAATCTGCTCTGCGATATGTTTATGGTATCTCCTGAGCATTCGTATAGTCCTTTTGACGATCCCAACGTTCCTTTTGGTGATTCTCCTGTAGCATCTCGCATTCATGCTCGTTAGTTGTTTCCACCATACATGGCATCGAATGCCTACAATATTCCATTAGTGAGTACTCCTCAGAGTATTCCTCCAGAAAATTTTGCGACCCATATCCTGGAAGTTGACATCGAGTCTATGTTCACTTCAGAAGCTTTTCTGTATGTTTCCATTCATGATAGAGGAAGTGGGACGAGTATGCCCTCTAGTCAAGTCGCATCTACTCTTCCACCCGGGTATAATTCTCCCAGAAACCTTGTTTCAGGGACTTTTGGGGCCACATATCTATTTCACAACCCCGTTTGGTCAATGGGTGTTTCCCCATATTCTAGCACATTAGTTTCAGATGTGGTTGCCATTTCGCAACCTATTGCTCAACTTATAGTTTATGTAAGTCAAATTATCATTTTTGTCGGATCATCTACTCATGTGTTGCTATCCACGAGCACTTTCGTCCCACTATTGAGTGGACCATCTATGGTTTTGTTTGTGCCTGGGGCGCAATCTCATCCTCTATACGTAGCTCCCCTTTCGGGGGGGGGGGGGGGGGAAATGTTAACTTTGGAACTGTATCGAGGTCGAGACAACCCATAGCTAGTCTTAGTGGAACTTTGCTTTCACAGTCGACAAGTTATGTCATAGGAACCTCTCATCTTGCTTCAGCTCAGCTTGTTTATCAATAGCCCCACGTCCAGTACCCTCAAGTTCAATAACCCCGTGTTCAACAACCGAAAGTACAATCTCAGTCTTTTTAGCAACCGAACGTACAATATTAGTATGTTAAGCGTACCAATGTCTCACAACGGTATATCTCGCAGCCCTAGAATCCATTAGGTGTCATTGCAACTAATCCTCAGTTTGGTCCTCAAATCTAAACTGGCCTGAACCTTCCTCTAGGTCAAATTGGAACTTTTCCCATTCAATGTGGTGTACAATACCAGAAAATGCCTCAAGGTCAATTCCAACAACCCCAACAAGGAGCTTATATCCAATAGGGGCCCTATCAACAACCCCAAGAGGGTGTTTATGTTCAGCAGGGAACTTATCAACATCCCCATAAAGGACCCTACGTTCAACAACAGCTACAACGAGGTACCTATCAACAGCCCCAGCCACAACAAGATCCCTATCAACAATATGTACCTTATCAACAACAATGGGGACAATTTGGGCAGTACGGTCATAATCAATCCCTGTGGGGGAAAATTCCTTACCAGTAAGGTTGGAACCCACAAATAAGTAACTTCCTAAGACCTTTTTCTCCTCATCACCCTTCGTTTCCATTCCTGGCTACGTTGGAACTGTAAGATTTGTCTACATTGACAAATAACCCCATCCAACACATGTTGCATTGGCCTCCAGTTCCAACTAAAATTCCAGGAGATTTTCTAAAGTTTGAAGGAAAATCTAGGGAAGACCCTCAAGCCCATGTCATGGCGTACCATTTATGGTGATCTTCCAATTCTTGGGTTGACGATTCGATTCATCTGCATCTTTTCCAACATACTTTGATGGGTGCTGCTGACAAGTGGTACATTGAACTTCCTTGTGGTGTCTTTTATGATTTCAATACCTTGGCCATGGCCTTCCTCACCTATTTCCAGTTGCATCTCTAGTATGAGACCGACACCCATCCGTTGACATATTTGAAGCAGTCAACTGCTACTCATATCTCAGACCACATTCATGAATGGAGGCACAGGTGCTGCCTTATTAAATTCGAGATCCCTAATAAATTGTTGACTGAGTGGTTCAGAAAATTATTTGTTCCTAAAATTACCAAAGATCTCGCTATGGGTGGTTGTGTGAAGGAAGAAGAAGTCATTGCCCGTGCTCAGTATCTAGATTTGGTCTATTCCCAATATGGAACTCTATATGAGCTTTTACCTGGCGCACTGAGGCCTCCAACTGACCCATTATCATCCAAAACTATTGATATGCCTCTTGTTGATGGCGTCATTTGTACAATGGCCCATATTGCTAACAGTACATCGAAGGATTTTTTTTTAAATTTAAGTCTACTTCTTCCACTGCACCCTCCACTCCTTCGAACAATTCGAAGAGTCCTGTTAAAATATCTGAGTTTAATGTTGTTCAATATACCGCAACAGAAAAATCCTCAAAAGATAAAAAGAAGGGGAAAGCTAAAGCCAAATCCGACACCCACAAATAGGATTCCCCTAACTCATATGCCAACAATGCTTCAAAGGGTAAGCCCAAGTATCCTTGTTTGATTTGTGATGAGGATCATTACACCAAGGATTGTCCTCGGCATGTCGAAGTCTCCTGTCCTCTCAAAGGTGCACTCCGGACACCGGTTGTCTTGAAAGAACTGTTTCCTTCTGAGCAGACGGAAATGATAGATCAACCCCAGTGTTCTGCATCTGGAAGCTCCCAAGTTTTTATGGCTGGCACAAAATCTATTTTTGTTGCTACCCGATTGAAAGAGTACTTGAATCCTTCAAAAGCTCTAGTGGAAAAGGATGCTTCAACTATTCCTTCCTCTTCCACTCCTCATAGTTCTGGTCCTCTCCATATTGAGAGACCTAATAGTGATTCCATTGTTTGACCACCTCCCAAGGGTGTTCTTCGAAAGTCATCTTATAATCAGAACAGATGAACTGCCCAACACTATAACATCGTAGAGGTTTTAGCTCAAGCGCCTTCAATGATGTCGACCTTGGAAGTCCTCCAGTCATGCCCATCACAATGGAATGCACTATTATCTACTATCGGGGGGATTTATCTAGTGGATTCAAATATTATTTCTTTTGATCTCGAGAAACATGTTCCTCGACTCCCATCACAAGTGGTTTTCCATATCCAAGTCATTGTGATGGGTAAAACCATTCATCGGATTATTGTTGATGAAGGTGCTTCCACCTGCATCATGTTTGTTGCATGTTGGAAATCCATCGGCTCTCCTTCATTAAGTCAGTCCCCTAACACTCTGGAAGCCTTCAACGACAGAGACTCTCGGTCGTATGGTATTCTCAAATCCTTGCCAATTTAGTTGTAGGGTAAAACAGTGAACCTGGAAGTAGAGGTGGTGGACGACAATCTCAATTACAACCTTCTGCTCAAATGTAGTTGGACTCATGAGATGATTTGCATAGTCTCTACCCTTTTCTGCATTCTTCGCTTTCCTCATCATGGGAAGATAGTCATTTTCGATCAACTTGCTTTCTTTTCCCCAATTTTTTCAACTGGAAATGTCGCATAAGTTAGGAATATCTCTACTCCTAATGAGATCGTTGGGTCGGGTCTTTTCAAGGACTCGTCCCTAATGGGAATTTCTCCACTTCTGCCTCCTAATGTCGCCTTTGTTAACATGATATCATCTGGTCACAATCCATGTATTATTCCTAGTCCCAACCAGCTTGACATTTTTGGTGACGTTATGCCCCTTAGCCCTGCAGAACAAATGTATCAAAGTGTTCTTCTTACTTCTGGGGATGATTTTGAAGCCAATGATAACTTGGTTTCATCTCTGGACATGTATCCACAGTATCCTTGGTTTGGTTCTTAGGATTCATATGATACCTTGAATGAGATATTTCCCACTAACAAGAGTATCATGGAAGTTGTGCCTCTCGAAGAAACCCCTTGGGATGATGGTAATCGTCGTTCCTCATTTGTCCCAAGCCCGGGTGAAATCTCTACTTGTTTGGAAACACGTGTTTCATCTGAATTGACTGGCCTGGTTCAACATCCCATTATGGTTCATGAAGTGTTGTCCAAAGGAAACATGGGTAACATCTCTACCACCATTCTGATTGACATTGTCGAGCATATTCATGTTGGGGTTTCTTGTTCTCCTGATGAGATCAAGATTTACACTATTTTCTTCAAAAAGCGCACGCCACCCACTTCCTTCAACCCCTTTCTTACTGTTTGGTCATTTGCCTACGGGGGCATTATTTCCATGCTTCGTAACCCTTACCCAGCCATGGGGCATGGGTACTTCATAGTTTCTATGAAATTTCTCACAAAATTGGTCAAGGTAATGCCTACAAGCAATATCAACGATAGAATGCTGGGTTTATTTCTGTTAGTTATGACATAAATTGATTATCCAAGTCTTGTATTGGACTCTATCCGAGGAAGTATTATGCTTGATTGCAAGTACAATACTTTGTACATTAGTGTGTGATTCATTAGTGTGATTTTAGATTTTTTGGTGTGATTGTTTGCTTTGCAGACACGTTTCCTCTGCTTACCTCATGTTCCACTTGGTTTGGAGATGTCATCAAACCATTATGTCGGTTTTCCTGATGGTGCCTGTCGTAGCACACATAACTTATCTTCCGCAGCATGGGCACATATTTTTCCCCTAATGGCGAGTTGGTTAATATGCAAGGTATTTGTCTCGGTCAAACAACTAATAATATTGTTGAATATAGTGTGGTCATCGAGCTATTATCAGATACAATTGCTCTCGATATTAGCAACTTGGTTTTCAAGCTAGACTCACAACTTGTTGTGTTACAGTTAAATGGTCATTACTCAGTAAGAAATACTCAAATTTTGTGCATGTATTTACGTGTTCGATTACTGGAAATAAATTTTAATTATATTACATATCAACACATTCCACGAAATTTTAATACATTAACAGATGCATTGGCAAATTATGTATTAGATCGACATTTGCATCATATATAAAAAAAACCAAACACATCAGAACACTTAGTAAAATTTTGTTACATCAAATATAAAAAAATACGTGTTGCATGAAACAATGGCTCCACAAGCCTACATCAGTGCATAAAAGTAAAAATAAAGGAAATTATCCACCCACATGGTACTCATGATAGCAAGTGACCGCTCAGATAACTCGAGATAGTAATCGATGAAGTCTGCTTGAGACTCTTAAGATGTGCCTTTGAAAGCGCAACAGTATGTCATCAAAATTCGTGTACTCCAGAATGCCTCTAGTCAGACCTTCCAGGTTGCGCTCAACCTCTACGATTGGGTATCCTCCATCCTCGTAAGGAGCATCCTTGATATTTCTCGCTACCCTGCTCACAATTAGGGACATCCCTGCTAGCCTCTCTGGTCCAACATCTGCAAGATAATCCTAAATTTAAATCTCATAACACAACTAAAAACATCAAAAAATAAAAAATCGAAAAGATGAGTTTTTTACCTACATCAGTCCATTGTGCACCAGGTGGAAGAGAAAGATTTGTATCTCCTCATAAATTCATACCAACATATGCATAGTCATCTACTACGATCAATTGACAACGTAACCAACTGGAAAATGTTGTCGGTAAATGCATTTGTTGGCCACCTTCCTGGTGAGGCATCAGATCACATCATCTTAGCAGCCTCGGGTCTCTCGGGGCTAAATCACACACCTCAATCTGCTGGTACTGAAACAATGACACTCTCTTAAAAAAAAAAAATGACCAATATAGATCCATACCCAAATTTTTTTAGCCGTCCAATATTGAGCTTTGTAAGTTGGATTTTCATGTTGGTCAACAGTCCCTCACACTAGTTAAACATAGTGGGAGCAAGACAATATAATTTTTTTTTAAACAGAGATTGTGTTTCCTCATGCAATTCCTGGGCCCCAGCTACATGGGTCATAGTGTGCAAAATCGTCCTCAAAGGTAAATTGGTGATAGTTTTGATATCTACCTTTCCACTTGAAGTCTTTCTAGCACCAGGACAATGTCTCCCAATGAGAATACTCGTGCTCTCGCCTCCAGTACAAGCTCCATAGAGTTGGATTCTCTCTCCTCTCCTAAATAACCCCATTATGAAATAGATGTCTGATATATCTATTTCGAGCTCTTGGTCTCTAATGATGAAAAATTGACGATCGACATCCCATAGTCCAATGAGATAGTCTAGTAGCTCAAATTGAGGTCTGAGTCTTGAGGTTTGAAAGAACTTGAGGAAACCATAGTTTCTCAAGGCAATGATGCAATGCGGATCTTGGAGAGCTTCATGATCTTCTACCTCTTGGCCTCTTTCTTTCCATTCAATAACCTTTTTTGTCGAAAACACCTGCAAAAACATGCATAAATGATATTTTAGGAGTTTTCAACCGATCAAAACTGGAAATAAATCCTTAAGAATGGAGAAATTTAATTTTTTAAATCCTTCTCTGTGCTCAGCGCATATATCGGAATTAAACTCATGCTGATGGCGCGATGGCCTAATGAGCTATATGCGATCAGCGTGGGTCTGATAAGTCAAACCCGCATTGATCGTCTACAACACAAAATTTTTAAATCCTCCCCTTAACACCAAAATTTCCTAAATAAATGAATTATAAATGAAATGAAAATAATTAGAAGAGACAGACCTCTTACCTGCAGCTGACGGATTGTTGAATGGTGTCCTGGATCGGCTGCACCGCTTGTCTGAAGATCGGAGGAAAATGGGGTAAAATGTGCTTCTCCAATTTACCCAAAGTGAAATGGAAAAATGATTTTGCTTTTTGACTATTTATAAGTTTTAAAGATCATTTTGCCATTATTTTATTATTTTTCTCGATATGAGTGATGTGTGGTTCTCTTTGTGCAGCAACAAGATCTTTTTTAATGGTGACACTGATCATTTTTTACCGATGCAATGAGTTCTATTTTATCGCTTTTTCGGAATTGTTAAAAATAAACGAAAAAGGAACCCCTTGGAGTCATATTTAAGCTCTTTTATGACTCTGAAAAATTGAAAAGATCGTCGAGTACTTGTTATTTCGAACTCGTTAAATTAAATGAATTTACGTGGTCTCAGTATATGTTTACCCCCTTTTCTGGTTGACATTGACTATTTACGAAGAAGGAATACCTTGATCGAACATGGTCAAGAGGTTCTCTCAAATATTGTTTTCTACCTTTTCAAATTTGAGGGAAGATTTACGAAAAGGGACCTGATGGAGTTTTCTTTTTTGTCTCTTTTTCAAACTCTCTAGACATGAAAAAGATACTGAGTTACTCTTTCATTGGACTCATAAAACTTAAACGGTGAAAGACTTGTCACCATGACAAGATCGAGTTCCTCCTTCCTAGGGTTTGTTAAACTTACTATGATGGATTCATTTGAAGAATGAACTTATTCGCTAATCATTCGTTATCTTCTTCACGCTTGATATAAAAAATAAAGAGGTACTCGTTGGCAATAACGGGGGAAAATTTAAAGTGGAACTTCCTATGTGTTTTGAGGCAACATATCGCTCTTGAAAATGGCACTCGTCTGCAGTTTCTTGAGTCAAATGTTGCCACACTTTGGAGTCTTGTCGCTAATATGTTCAAGAGAAGTCCTTGTTGTAACAGTCAAACATCCTCTGCTTATTTGACCCTCTCTGCCACAATCTTGAATCACTCCTATCATCTTAAGAAATCCATTGTTTTATGTCAATGATGTGGGAATCATTATGGCCCTCCTTCGATTAATCACTTCCTGTCAACTTCAGCTAATTTTCCAATAAGATGATTTAGAAACTCCTTTTAAGTACCTTGGAGCTTGCATGCCTCAATGGCAAGTTCTTCACGTCCGACGACACGTTCACATCACTGCCCTTCGCTTGGATGATTCTGCAAATGTTTGAATTCAACTCATTCATTCACACTTGTAGATTTTGTTTCCATACCTTGAGGTCCATCGTCACCATTGGTGGCTTCTCTTGTTCCTATTAACGGTTTACGTTAATGACCGGTAATCGGGTGGGTTCTACCATGTTCGACATCAGAAGATCTATTCACATGGTTAGATTCGTACAATGGGAAAATTGAGATAGAGACGAAGACCTTGGATCACATTTGTTATTATCCAAGCTGTGTGGAATTGTTGATGACTACTGTGCAATATATCCACCATAGAAGATACATCATGATATTCCTTGAAGACTAACAGAAAGTTACCTTGAGGATTTTCTAGAGAAGCTTAGCTCAAAACCTAAATTTCTGGGTCAGCGCTATTTTCTAGTTGCCCGCCCGTGCTAAAGGCAGGTTAGCACACTTTGACCTAGCACGGCAAGCGCACTTTTGATGGGAAAATCCACGTGGAACATTTTCTGGCAGTGTTTCCTCAAATGGTGAAGAAGCTTCGTGCACTAGAAGCTTCCAGAACAGCGGGCTGGATATGGTTCGGAGGAGATATGGTCAAGGTCTCTTATTTGGAGCTCTTGATCCTATTATTATGGAATTTTCCCTTGAGAAGTAGGCCTTCCTCCTTCCTTTATGGATCCCTAACTCTCTCTCCCTACCTATAAATTTAATCTCATCCTTCCACTACTAGTTAGTCTAACCTGATCATTAATTTTTTTCATCCCTATACTGGGATTATGCTCAGTTTTCCATTTGGGAGAAGGATTGCTTGAAGAGCCTTAGTTTGGACTTGGAAATTACCAAAGGATGCCTCCAACATCAAGGCCACGGTTGTATGCTTCCTCTTTCTATAATTAATAATACAAATTGTGTTTCACTTTCCATATTTGTCTAGATATCTATGCAAATAGCATAATGCCCATTGATCTGTTAGGTAGTTTGTATTCGATGTATGTTATGTATCTTGTCATGTTTCTTGTTTTTGTCTCTTGATATCTTACAGGTATTAGAATGCCACAAGCTGCGAAGAGCGAGCCTCAAGGATCGTGGAATCAAGGTCTTCATCAAAGGATTGGACGATAACATCAGGAAGAGGTAGTTCTTCTTCTTCCTCTTTCGCTTTGAATACAAGCTAGGAAAGGGTTCATTAGTCAGTCTCATGCATTGCTAGACCCACTCTAGGGCTAGAGGGATCGCCTCTGTCTGTAGAGGGGATTGTCTTCACAACAACGTGGGAAATATGGCTAATTTTTTAGTGAAATTACAGTTGTTATGCATAATTTACGATTGCGGACAAAGGTGAATTCCCTACACCTAGTGGACTAGTCTAGAACAACAGAAGACAAAAATCATAGAGTTTTCCTTAGAGAAATTGAAGAATTGGAAATAATCCTACTTGGAATCTGTCGCAAGCTTTGCTTTTCTCCTTGCTTGTCAGCTCCAATCATAGCTCTCAATATTATAATTAGAACCTGCACATACGACTAAAATAAGAAAATGATCCATAACATCTACATAGCATAATTCAATTACTCTATTCAATGAATCAGAAAGGCATTGTAATACATGAATGTAAATATAACACAACACATATATGAAAATAAGATACTCTTTGTATTAATATAAATAGGAGAGATTTTACAACCATAAATAGTAGTTGATCTTATAGATGTCTCCCCAAGTTCACTTATCCTTCCTTGTTAGAAAACACACCTCAATATCAACCCTAATGCATGAAGATGATTACTCCTTTAGGTTCAAGGTAGCAGCATAAGGGCAGGAACAATCTCTAAAATCCAACCCTAATGTTATGGATGGCAGCAAATTTATAGGAGAAGCGTGGTAGTTTAGGATTTATCATTATGGGCTTGAGATCCACATATGATGGGAGGATGAGCTCAAGGGATAAGAGGTGAAGGCTCCAAGGTGGGATCAAGTAGGATTCAAGCTCTTATCTATGGTAAATAGTTAAAAAAACACCTGGAAGCTTTTGGAAGAGGAAGCTTCAAATATTTTTAGTTTTCCCGAATTTCTAGAATCAGTGCACCTACACAAAGGAGCAACTAGTGATGGTCAGCGTTGGTTTAGAAGGGAGAAACCAACGATGAACGCAAGTGGCTAAAGGAGAAGGGTGTGTTGGGGCTAAGAACATCGATTTTGAGCAATTAATCCCAAATTTTTTGGAAAGGTCATTCTTAGGGCTTTGTGAAGAGATGATGGCAACATGTTCACGAATGTTGATTGATCCGGTTTGCAGGCCTATTGACCAGATGTGACAAAATGGCCTATAACAGATTACCCCTTAAAGTATAAAGTCTGAAACATCAGTTGATAACTGAAGTGCTTTACCTTGTGACAGGTTCGAATAAAGAAGAATCGGTCAAAATCATCATCTATTACAATACATTTTCATCATGATGTCTTTGTTGATGGAGACATACCCATGCTTAGCACATAAGCTATTGAAATTTGCAACAAGAAACAATGAAATGACATCCATAAACAACATGAAAATGCACACACACTAGTGTGGGATCACAGGTCACACAGTGATGGATTCTAGCGACAAATTAGTGTGCAACAAAATTTTTAAATAAACTGGAAAATTAATTGAAATATTATCTCATAACAACTTGTAATAGTTAACTAAGTGTGATAGACTTAGTTAGCTCGAGAATTTCGATTTGAGGGTCAAAGGATAAGCATGGAGAGTGATTCTATTATTAATAGGGTCCAGTTGTAGTTGTAGCACTAGTGTAGTATGAGTGGGATAAATTAACTCACATTAATTGAGTTAAAATCAACTTAACTAGTTCTAACTGATTGATGAGCTAGTGGAAGATCAAGTGAATTAAAATATATTTAATTCATGAGTAGTGATCTACCAAGTAACTGATGATTCACTATTTATAGCTACATGCATGCTAATTCTGGTGGAGACCCAGTTGAGATAAAGGTTCAAGGAAAGTAAACTATCAGTTGTATTTTTAGCAAACTGCCCAAATGCAATTATATAACCACGTGAAGACCATGATGAATTGTGAAACGAACGAAGGATAAATTTCCTATTTAATAGGGGTTTAATTCTCTAGGGATTGTGTAAGCAGGATAGGTTGAGGGTAGGCTGATAATTAGCCATGTGTTTGTCCAAATTTTCCTATATCAGTGTGAAGCAATTGGTAGAGTGTATGAGGTTGTGGTGAGCGCAAATACATTGTATTGTTTCATGATTCCTTGGTTGATTATACAATAAATATGGAGGGGTTTTGAGGAGTTGTTTTACCCAGGAATATTTGGTGTTGTGTATTAATTTACTTCTTTCTCTTACTTGCATGTGATTGAGTGAACGTGTTTTATATTCCGCAAATATTGTAGAAGGATTCAATATCTTGCTTTAGTACATTGCATGATCATATTGAATCCATTGATATAATTTCTACATGGTATTATAGTTGTTTTAGAGATTTTCTACATGGTATCAGAGTGCCAGGAACCACAACAGTGGAGAATAAATTGATTTTGTGTTGAACATTATTCAAATTTGCAGGTACCTTCTTTGGAGCTATAAATAGATCAAGATGTCTTTTAATGGCTTAAGACTGAAATATGCACTTGAGGGCAGTTCGAATTATATTTCATGGAAGGACAAGATGGAGAAATTGTTGGAGGACAATGGGTTGAAGGAATTCATAGATAATGATATTCCCAAGCCCGCAACAACAGATGCCCAATTTCTTGATTCATGGCAGAAGAAGGTAGCAAAGGCGAGGAGGATCTTGTTAGAGGTAGTTCGAGATCACATTGTCTCAAGTCTCCATGGAAAGGAAACGCCATATGCTAGGTGGAAGGCCTTGATAGATCTGTTTCAAAGCAGCAATGACCACATAAAATTGGCACTCAAGGACAAGCTCAGGAAAATCAAAATGGAGAAGGGCGACACAATCCAAAAATACTTGACTAAGTTCACTCAATGTCGAGATGAGCTTGGAAGTGTTGGGATTACTGTAGTTGATGATGACTTGGTGAGCCTAGCACGTCTAGGCCTTCCCAAGAGCTAGCATAGTTACCAGGGCTCTGTGAATGGGAGGGAGAATTTAACAGATTGGGAGAAACTATGGTCAGATTTGGTACAAGAAGAGTTTCGGCGGAATACTAGGGATGGATACTCATCCAAGACTGATGATGAGGAAAATTGTGCCTTGGCCAGTAAGGCAAAGAGGGGGAAGGGGAAGAAGTCCCATTCCAAATTTGAGATAGGCAAAGAAGGCAAGAAGTGTGACATGTCAAAGGTGAAATGTTTTCACTGCCATGATCATGGACACTATGCCACAAATTGTCCACAAAGGAATAAGAACAACAAGAAGGCTCCAGGAGCTGCAACGGGTGAAGCTTTGGCCTCGTAGTTTGAGTTTGACTTCTCTCTTATTGCATGCATGGCGTCAACTGTGATGTGTGGTACTTGGATAGTGGATAATCTTTCCACATGAGGGGAAACAAAGAACTCTTTAGTAGCTTGGAGGAGAAGGATCCTTAGATGCACATCGAGATGGGTGATGACAGGAGGTATAGCACTACTGGGATTCGTACAGTTACTTTCTAGAGACAGTCAAGTAAACATTTCTTATTAAAATATGTCATGCATGTACCAAGCTTGAAAAATAATTTTGTTTTAGTTTCTATGTTGGAGGATCTTGGATATGATGTGGTTTTCAGTGAAGGAAAGGCATTTCTTCGTCACAAAGCCACAACACAAATAAAGAAGATTGGGTTTTGTGTGAAGAACCTCTACAAACTTGATGTAGATGGTTGCGCAGCATTGAGCAGTAAAGCAGGGAAGGTGGTGAGCTGAGATACAAGTGAGTTATGGCACAAGAGATTAGGTCATCTACACCACAGTGCTTTGAGGATCATGCAACAGATTTCTATAGGTCTTCAAAAGGGTACTCTTGCACAGATAGACACATGCAAGGGATGTACCATGGGAAGTATGAGAAAGCCATGCGATTTTCCCTTGAGAGGGAGCTTGATTTTCATGCAGATGAGGAACTCTTAGTTCCAAAGGATGAACCTGAGGATGTGGAGCAGCCACAAGCAGAGGATCATGGAGTGGCATAAACCACTCATGCAGATCCATCCACCAAAAATGGTAGGAAGCGCACCAAAGAGGTTGACAGATTGATGCTAGATGCGACAGAGCATGTAGGAGCACCTACATCACAACGCATGTAGAGAAGGTCCCCAGACAGGTACACTAGATACATGGCTCTTTTGAACAAGTGTATTGTGACAAAACCATCCTCCTTTGAGGAAGCAGTGCAACATCCAACATGGGTTGATGCCATGGTCGAGGAGTATGACTCCATTATCAGAAACAATGCATGGGAAGTGGTCCCAAGACCAGTGGGGAAGTCAGTGGTTGGATCCAGGTGGATCTACAAGATGAAGCAAACAGAGACCTCCAGGAGGGGGAAATTTTGAGCTAGATGGGCAAAGGGAGTACATGCAGCTATACCTCCAGGTGTGAGGTGGGGTGATGTGTAGATATGATCCCAAGAATAAATTTGGGCAAGATCCATTGAGATGGTGTGTCTCATGGATCGAACCTGGCTACAAGGAGCCCATAGTACAGAAGTAGCAGGAAGGATCAATTATATTGAAGCAGTCAAATGTTAGGAGGATGGAAATCAAAGTGATAGGTGTCAGATACTGGAGTGCAGATCAGAGTTGGCAATAGTGCAGAGTGCATGGATGCAGGTGTCAGTAGCGTAGAGAGTCCATTAGACATGTGCAATAGCTAGCATCAGTCAGAAGACTTTGATGACAAATGCATTATAATGATTCAGTTGTTTGGAGGCTATTCAATTTCAGAAGAGTTGCATGTGCGAACAACACTAGAGCAGTGTTGCATGCAGAACATTCCAAAGGTACCAGATCAGGATAGATTGATTCCTTTCTTGTTGTGAGGGAGTGTTTAAATTTGCAACAAGAAATAGTGAAATTGGCATCCAGAAACAACACACACATTGGTGTGGGATCACAGGTCACACAGTGATGGAGCCTAGCGACACATTAGTGTGCAACCAATTTTTAGATAAATTGGAAAATTAATTGTAATATTATCTCATAACAACTTGTAATAGTTAACTAAGGTGTGATATGCTTAGTTAGCTTAATAATATCGAGTTGAGGGTCAAAGGATAGGCATATAGAGTTATTTTTTTATTAACAGGGTCCAGTTGTAGTTGTAGCACTAGTGTAGTGTGGGTGGGATAAGTTAACTCACAATAATTGAGTTAAAATCATTTTAACTAGTTCTAACTGTTTGATGAGCTAGTGGAAGATCAAGTGAATTAAAATAGATTTAATTCACCAGTAGTGATCTACCAAGTAACTGATGATTCAATATTTATAGCTGCATACATGCTAATTCTGCTGGATACCCAGTTGAGACAAAGGTTCAAGGCTAGTAAACTATCAATAGTATTTTAGGAAAATTTCCCAAGTGCAATTATAAATGCATGAGAAACCCATGATGAATTGCGCAATCAAGGAAGGTTGAATTTCCTATTTAATAGGGGTTTAATTTTCTAGGGATTGCATAAGCAGGGTAGGCTGAGGGTAAGCTGAGGGTAGGGATTGCATAATTATTTATGTTACTTGCATGTGATTGAGTGATCGTGTTTTAATTCCGCAAATATAGTAGAAGGATTCGGTATCTTGCTCTAGTACATTGCATGATCGAATTGAGTCCATTGATATAATTTCTCCATGGTACTATAGTTGTGTTAGAGATTTTCTACATAAGCTAACATTACATGTACAATGATCAATAAGTCTCGTCCATTGATGACAAAGTGTGGACCCATGATTTCATGATTGTTTGTATGATTTTAGCTATCATACTTTGTAATCTACGTATTAATCTTGAAATTGTAGCCCAGATGGATGGAGCTAGATTTAGGGTATTCTATCTCGTTCACTCGATAATCCAATGTACAAGTCTAACCATGCAAATAAATGAGCGGAAGTTTAAATGGGTAGACACCATCTAATTACCAGCCAATGATGTAAGTCATTAATAGATGATGATGATGTTAATGGCTCTCAAGGTATTGCAGTAAAATCTATATGGTGTTAATAGATGAGCTAAAGTCGAACACCACACAAAATATTTTGGTCAAAGGCCAATGATGAAAACTTGTTGTCAAGAGCAAGGAAACTTGCCATTGGTGTATACAAGCTCCAAGATACCAAAGGCAGTTTCTAAGTCAACTTCCTGGATAATGAGTTGATGTCAACATGAAGTGACCTGTTACAGGAGGGCCTTGATGTATCCCCCATCAAGGAAAAGAAACAAGTATCAATATTTGAGACATGTTGATATGGAACCGATTTAGGAATGGCATAGATGAATGTAGGCTTAAGAGTATTGTAGCAGAAAACTGAAGGACTTCTCTTAAACATATCGATGAAGCTTTATGGAGTTGGCAGCATGGACCCAAAACCGAATGCGGAGGGTTTGATATGGAGTGATGAACTAAAGAGACAACCATATTTTCCAACCCAACAGTCATGGAGATGAAGTGAAAGAGTGTCATGTTCAAGATCGACTCATTGCCATTAATAGGTGAAGTATCCCATTTTCCCAATTTCCGCAACTAGAGTCTGGTCAATACCTCTTTACTTTTGACAAGCTTGAGGAGGATAACATATGCTTGATCTGTAATTTTTTCCTTCAAATGAATCCCTCTGAGTATTTTTAACAAACCTTGACGAGCGGTTTGGTCTCATCATGTTCGACGAGTCCATCATTGTTTGATGCTTTTACAAGTCCAGTGAAGGTATAACTCGACTCCTTTTTCATGTTTAGATCTTTTGAAAAAGAGGCGAAAATGAAAACTCCATAGGTTCCTTTTTGTAAATAGTCTCTTGAGTCTGAAAAGGCAGAAAATGATACTCAAGAGAACCTCTTAGCCATGTTCGACTAAGGTATTCCTTTTTTGTAAATAGTTTATCTCTGTCCGGAAAAGGGCTAAAATTATACTAAGTAGATGTATTTTTGTTTAATTTAACGAGTTCGAAAAGAAAAGTGCTTGGTAATGTTTTCATGGTTAGGGAGTTTGAAAAGAACTGGAAGAGGACTCCAGGGGGTTCCTTTTTCGTAAGTTTATAGAGCCCAAAAAAGTGATAAAAATATTCTCTTTCACCAAAATGATTTGTTTCAACTCAAAAATGTTATTATTTCTTTCAAACAATTGTTAACCTACTCAAAACACCACCAAAAGATTAAAAATATTTGATACATGGAAAAATTAGGTCAAAATAATAAAATATTAATAAAATAATCATAAAATTGACCATAAATAGGTGAAATGTAATTTATTTTTTACCATTTTACCTTTTACCTCTTGGTGAGTGAGCTTTGGGTGCATTTTTTGTAACAACCCTGAGTTAAAATTTCATGTAATAAAGTTAATAAAGGCAAAATAAGAACACGCTCAAGGGACACTTATTCCAAGCTAATTGTTGGGAAAAACATCTTGGTGGGCTTTCATTTTGGTTTATTATGGCTAAGGAAAAAGACAAAGGCAATGGAAAAGGCTTTGAAAAGGCAACACAGATATTTTTGGCATTTATTTATGAAAATAAAGTAAATTAAGAGAAAAGGAAGGTGAAAGGTCACATGTTGCATGTGAGAAGGAAAATGAAGGAAAATAATGGAAAATTGAAGGAATTTGAGGTCTCATCAATAAAAATACCTTAGAGCATCAATTGTTAGCCTTCGTTCAATTCATTTTTGAGATTATTCTAAGAGAGGAGAAGGAAAGAAAGCAATCAAAGGAAGGACACGGAAAGCAAAGGAAAATAAGGATCAAGCAAGGAAAAGTTGGATCAAGCAGCTTCAACGGGAATACTTGTAGGTAGTTGGTTACATGTATGATTTCCTAGCTAGTTTGTACATGCATGGTATGTGCATGCTGGTGTTTGGTTCTCTCATTATCATTGGCATGGGTTTTGCCGGGTTGGATAGTGGATTTTAGTCTTGCCTTGCCATTTCTGGAAACCCATGTTGCGATGGCACTTTCTCGGTTTGAGCATTGGATTGCTGGAAGATTTTGGATCTGGGTGAGGTGGTCTCTGGAAAATTTCCAAAGGCCTAGGAATCCCTTGACCGGTATTGGTGGGATACACAGTAAAGCCTGAGGGTGGAGATGGGAAAATTCCTCATGGTATTGGAGAAGAAATTATGAGGAATCCAAGCTCGGTTTGGTTTTGTGATCTTGACACCTGTTTAGGTGAGATTACGATATGGTTAGGGTCGAGGTGTTTTAACCTATGGATTCCCTTGGTTGTGTTTGGATTTGTTTATCCCATGACATCCCGTATTCATGCTTAGAATATGGCACAAGAGTGATTGGTTGAAAGAAATATTTGGTTCATCCAATATATGGTCGGGTGTTACGTGGAAGTCCTGAACCTAGTTGGATTTTTCCTATGTTTAATAAGAGCTAATTTTATCTTGATCTTGATGAGTAAATGTACTTGTTGTTATGTGGATTTAATGGTCATCCTATCATTGTTATTATGTTTCTTATAAGCATGGTTTATGACAAACCTTGGTTTTGGTTCTATCATGTTTGGTTGATAAATGACTATTTAATTAATGCATGACCTAATTAGTACTATGGCAGCTATTGTGAGATGGAAATAGTCCTTCTTGGAAAACCTCAAATAATTTTTAGATCTCTATGTTCAGATATGCATTCATGACCTGTAGATTTCATGTTCTTCATGTGTTTGACATAATGTCTATCATGTTTAGGCTTGGTTAGGTCAATTCCTTGATCAATATTTGTGTTAGAGTCTTTGTCTTGGTGTCAATTATTGTCTTGGGAAGTGTCAACAAGTTTCGGGCATTGGTTTGGAGACTAGCCCTGAAAAAGTGGCTTAAATATCGTAGTCTCTAGCATAGAATTGGTTGAAAAATACTGCAGTCTCTCCCTTGCAGGCTTGTGGGAGTGCCTGAAGGCTTATAGTCGCATGGAGGCCTTGTCATGGGAGAGACTGGGGGTTTAGTTAAGTTAAATGGTAGGTTAACTCAGGGGTTGGACATCTAGAGTGGTGGATTAGCTCCTGGGGGTCATGTAGCACCTAAGGGAGGTCTGTCAGGTCTTGTTTTGTCAACTCCATTTCCTTAAGGTTATATAGGAGGTTGATTCATGCATAGTATCCCTCTACTAATGTTCACCCTGGGAAATTCGGTGGAAGTGGGTATATATGAGAGGTGGCATTACAGGGTGGTATCAGAGCATGGTTCAACACTTAGACCGGATGGACTGAATGCATGTTGTTATGCATGCATTGTCATGGTCAAGGTCGTCATGTATGAGGTAATTGTATGAAGGATATGCCATTATGATGCTATTGGTATGTTATGATGTTCATGTGTTGGTCGAGATAGAGTAGGAGATGCAGATCATCAAAGCGAGGTTGTTGCACTAGAATTTGGGGTAAGAGCATATCATCATACATGTATTGCATGTTTGACATGCAGGTATGTTGGTTAATGATTTTAATAAGCATTAAGGTTGTGTACATGTCTATCAATCTATGGTTGTTGCGATTACATGTATGATAGATGTTAGTTAATCAATTTCATCATATGTACCTATGTCGGTTAGTCATGAATGATAGTAACTTGTTGTTATATGCATTGTGGTCATATGCGTGATGGTTATGGTCATTCTACTTAGGATATTGATGTTATATGTGTCATGCTAATCTGAATTTACCTATGTAGATGGTTAGAGTTATGACATTCAGGTATGATTCGACCTATTTGTGATATTGTGTTGTACTAATCTAGAGTGAATATGCATATGTGATTGTTATGCATAAATGACAACTGTTTATGAGTTTATGATGTGAACATGTTAGCTAGTTACTGTTATGGATATCATGACCTTAATTATGTTTGGGTTGATTGCTATGAAGTTATTTCATGTTAATCTAGATTGATTACGTAGACAATATAACCTCCCCTGAGATAAATTGAGCTATGAGTTTGATTATGTCGTATATTTGGTGTTTGAGTGTTTATTATGTCGCATATTTGGTATGAATTTTCTTATGTCGTCTACTTAGTGCGTGAATGTTTGATTATGTCATCTATTTTGTGTTTGAGTGTTTGGTGTCTATTATGTCTTCTATATGTTGTTTGAATGTTTGACTAGATGCATGATATGAGTTTGTATCTATAAGAGTCCATGAAGGAATAATCGTGTTTGAGATGGTTGCACTAACACACGTGTATTGAGAACAATTGATATGTACTTGAGTGTAAGTAGGTGATAGTTGTAGCATTATGTATTATGACTGATGAATGTGAGTTGATTGTTGACTATGACATGGTTGTTAGACTTGCTAAAGGTTTATTTCAAATTAAAAGAAGAAAATTTGAATTTTTAAATTGTAATTTTTGGCTCTTAAAGTTGTAAAATCGACCTCCCTCCAAGTCAAGTTGGCCCAGGGAAAAGGACACACCCATTCGACCCAACAGATAATTATATAAAGGCAACTCGAGCTCATTCCTCCACCACCAATTCACACTCTCTTATGAAGACAAGTTTCTAGGAATCCTAGCAAAGACCAAGAAGAACAAGGAGGATTAAAAAGAAGATGAATTAGTTCTCTCTCTCTCTCTCTGTCTCTCTCTCTCAATCTCGCACGTGTGGATAATCTCTTCTTCTCTCGGTTTGTAGTTTTTCTAGGCAACGATATTTTAGGGGTCAAAATTTTGGGCAGTTGTAGGGGCCAAAATTCTGGGTTATATCAAGCAAAGAAAATTTTTGGAACATATTGGAAGGCTTTACTTAAAGGGGTTTACCAAGTTTGACCATAGGTCTAGGTGTGTCTCTTGTTGACCATGGGAATTTCTCTATTCAAATGGTTGTTGGGTTTTTCCCCTTGGTGGGTTTTCACAGGAAAAATATTGTCTTATGTTTGAGCATTGTGATCTCTATTGTTCTATTGTTCTTGTATGATTCAATTTCTAAGGTATAATTGTTGAATGATATATTGAAATAATTTAAAAAATGATCAACATCAAAAGTAATTATCAGTACTTTATAAATTTTGTGTTAGTTTATATTGTACTTATAAAATCAACATTATCATAACTTTGGTGAAGAAAGGAACGTAGATATCACCTTTGAAGAAACCCTACATTGAGATTACTCTTGTTGAATTCCTTTTGGTTGATTTGTATCCATGTCTTCTTCTATGAAACCTGAGAACAAGTTGGAAGGAGCCTCAAAATTCAGAGCTTAGAAACGTAAAATTGATCTTATTCTTGCAAAGAACAAAGTTTTGGATATTGTGATAGGAAAAGTTGTAGAACCAACATCTGTTCTATGAAAGGAGAAGTTTAAGGAGGCTGACATTACAAAAATCAATTTTATTATGGACTCCAACAAATATCATCTAATTCCCTACATTACAAAGCTTGATACTTCCAAGAAGATGTACGATCCCCTAACCAATCTATTCACTATCAAGAATGTTGGCCAAGCCATGAGCTTGAAGATCGAGCTTTGCGCTATAAGAATGACAGATGATGACACTGTGGATTCATATTTTATAAGGATTTCACAAATAAGAGATCATATTCAAGCAATTGGAGAAACTATTTCTGAGAATGAACTTGTGACTACAACACTCAAAGGTCTACCTAGATCATGGGATGCATTTGCAACAGGTATAAGAAGATGGAAGGAAGCTCCTTCATTCGAACAACTATGGGCCTATTGTGCTCAAGAAGAATCAAGGCTTATATCTAGAGATAAAAAGGAATAAATTTCTCAAGAACTTGTAGCTCTCTTTAAGAGAAGTAGAGGAAAGAAGAAGGGTGGATTTCAAAACAAGAAGTTAGGAAGAATATCACCTCCTCCCCAAAGGAAGAAGGGTATGTCAAGAATACAATTCTATGGTTGTAAAAAATGTATACATTTAAAAAGGATTGTCCTGAATTAACTAACGACAAAAAGAGAAATGGAAAACAACATGCTTCTGTAGCCGATGTTGAAGGTGAGCGTCCAAATAAGCCTAAGGGTGACAAAGATTTCATTTAATTTTATGCTCTAATAGGTTCTATTGAAAATGATGATGATATGTGACTGGTAGATAGTGGTGCATCAAGGAATATGATCAGAGATCGTGGAAATCTCTCTAGCATGGTGGAAAATAACTTGTCCCAAAGGGTAGAGCTTGAATACAATCACAACTATGCAATCAAAGGAGTTGGAAATACATCCGTAGAGTTGGAATATGGTAACAACGTGTATCTCAATGATGTTCTAAATACACCACGTTTGAAAAATAATTTAGTTTGTATTTCATGTTTAGGAGATAAAGGGGATAGAGTGACTTTTGTGGATGGAAAAGTAGTTGCATGGTCCAAGGGCTCTAGTATAAAGGATGTGGAGGTTATTAGGGTTCACGAATGAAGATTGTATAGGCTCGTTAGTCAACCAACTCAAGATCTTGTACACGATAAAATTAATCCAAGTGAGTTATGGCATAGAAGATATGGTCATATTCATTATAGAGCACTACCCAATATAAATCAAATTGTTTTAGGCATCCCTGAATTAGAGATAGATCATGAAGGTGTATGTAAAGGTTGTGCTCTTGGAAAGAACATCAAGAAACTGTTTCCAATTAATGACAATAGATCTAAAGAAGCTTTTGATTTGATTCACTCTGATGTGTGTGGACTGATGTCTGTAAGAACATTTGGAGGTTCATTGTATTTTGCGACATTTATTGATGACTTCTCCTGTAATACATGGATCTATTTGATGAAAACCAAGCATGGAGTCTTCACAAAGTTTCAAGAATTCAAGGATGAAGTGGAAAAAATAACAGATAAGACGATAAAGATTTTGAGATCTAATAATGGAGGAGAATACACCTCAAAATAACTTGTTTCTTTCTGTAAGAAAATTGGGATTAAGAGGGAGTTGATTGTCCCCTATAATCCACAATAGAATTGTGTAGCAGAATGAAAGAATAGGTCCATTGAATAATTTTTTAAAATCATGATGCATGATCAATATTTTCCTTTTTTCATATGGGGAGAAGCATCATTGATAGTTGTATACATTCAAATTAGAAGTTCTCATCGAATTCTAAAAGATATGACTCCTAAAGAAGTGTTCTCTAGACGAAAGCCAGAGGTTGGACATATGATAATCTTTGGTTGCCCTATCTACATTCATGTTCCTAAGGATAAAAGGAACAAGCTTGAACCTTCAGTAAATAAAATGAATATTTGTTGGTTACAGTGAAATATCAAGGGCCTATAGAGTCTACATTCTAGAGTAGTGACAGATTGAGGTAAGCCGAGATGTCATTTTCAATGAGAAAGTTGGATATTGGAGGTCCAAGGAAGTTTCAATGGATACTTATGATGAATTAAAGTAAGAGGCTTCAGAGGATGAACACTAGAGTTCTATATAAAATCTTGAAGATCCAAAAGGGCCTTGTAAACTAGCGAAACCAGTTGTTGTCCCTGAAATC
Organism: Pinus albicaulis; assembly: GCA_034641835.2. Lineage (NCBI taxonomy): Eukaryota > Viridiplantae > Streptophyta > Pinopsida > Pinales > Pinaceae > Pinus > Pinus albicaulis. Next base: position 1,220,419,077 of record CM076578.1, read on the forward strand.
ATAAAGAGACCATCATGGCTTAAATCTACATTGGAAGGAATAGAAGGACATGCATCTTTTTATTGCACATCTAGAGAAGTTAAGAAACCTAAAAGGTTTTCTAGCTATGCAAATCTCATGACTAACCTGAGTGATGTAGAGAGTCTTCCACTTATGAAGAAGCAACTAGCCAAAAAGTGTGGAAGGAGGTCATGAATGAATAATATCAATCTATCATGAAGAGTAATGTCTAGGAGATTGTGCCGAGGCCCAAAGGGAAGTCAATAGTGAATTCCAAGTGAATATACAAGATCAAGCATACTATAGATCGAAGCATTGAAAAATATAAGACACAATTCATGGCTATAGAGTTCTCCCAGAAATATGGAGAAGATTATGATGAGACCTTTGCTCAAGTTAACAGTTACACCTCCATTAGATGCATTATTTCTCTTTTTGCTTTTTTGGGATGGAAATTACATTAGATGGATGTGAAGACAACCTTCCTCAATGGTGTGATTGAGGAAGAGGTGTACATAGGGTAGCCTCAAGGCTTTGAGGTGCACATAAAATAATCTCACGTTTGCATGTTAAAGAAGGCCTTGTATGGACTCAAGTAGAATCCAAGAGCTTGGTATGCTCGTATTGACAACTATCTGAGGAGATTGGGATTTACCAAGAGTGATGTTGATCCAAACCTTTATTTTAAGGTTGTGAATAATGCACCTGTGATCTTATGGCTATATGTTTAAGATTTATTTTTGACATGTGTTGAGCCTCTTATTATTCAATGTGATAATTTGTTGGCTTATGAATTTGATATGAAGGTGTTGACGGGGGTATTAGCACACCAAGTCAAGAAGGGAGAGACAACCCAGAACAAGGTTCTTCAACAGCCGCAACTGTTTCGGATGGTCGTTCTCCACAGGTTTTAAGGCTCAATTGACCATTAGCTTCCTCCTCTTATGAAGAAGAATATTGGGAAAAATTAACCTAAAATAAACTAAAGTTATCCTAAACTATATACTAAGGTTAAACTAAAGTTATAATATGATTATTTTATTAACAAAAGAAGTTATTTTTAGTTCGAGTTAAATTAAAAGATAATTAAAGATTGTAAGGAATGAGAACAAACAACCTAATCTAAATACAATATTGAAAAGCACAAGACTACATGCCTTAATATTATACAACAAAAGAAAGAGTTATTAGAAATTATAAATCTAATTTATGTTAAAAGTATGTTACAAAAATTAGTTACACAATCTATCTACAAAATTGGGAGAAACACTAAGTGAAAATGCTATCAAGAAACATAATAAAATTACAATACAGAGAAAGTAAGTATTTAAAATTAATTAGAAAATTACAAATCCATTTTTTAATTTATAGACAACATTATAAATTAACAAATTTTATTGTCAAAGGAATATGTACAAGCAGAGAAAAATATTTACACAAGTGTTAAAAATAGAAAGTGATTCACTGGTATAAAGAACTATAGATGTGTTCCCCTGCAGAAGGAACAAATGCAAAAAAATTTCAATTAAATCATGAAAAATTTCTGATCTAAAATAGGAAAGAAAATATATCCTTAATGTAATATATGTTAGACAAAAATTTGCGCCAACACAAACTAGTTGCCTAAGAACATATACAAATAAATCTGAACCTATTCTAATAATGGACATCAATAATATATATGAAAATTTAAACTAAATGCATCCTAATCTATTTGCTCAGCTGAGACAAATAAGGTTGTTGCAATGATTGCTCAAAAGATGCATTCAATTTAATCAAATGTCTATGGATCCAACTAATAGACATACGATTAAAATGGATGCTTAAAACAAAGAGACCACTACAACATTTTTTATTTACATCACATATTTAAGAGAAACATCAATCCAAATTCCGAGCTTATGGGAACACAGCCACAAACTCTAATTAGATAAGGATCAGACTTTAAGGTCAATCTCTGGGCCCAACCCACCAAAGATTGTCCTAGTCTATATAAAACAAATGTGATATGAAACATATCTGGGGAAGAAACAAGATTATAGTGCTAACTGCCTGCAGAATCAAACCATACAAACAATCGATTCTATCTACTGGATTCTAAAGAGTAAAATCACACAGAATATACTAAAAGAATAATGAGGATGACCATGAAAAACTAGAAACACCATGGAGATATTAAATGGATCTAACCAAGTTGTATATATTCAAAGTAGGTATTCCAAATATCCAGAATCACATAAAAAGTTCAACAATATTTTTTCTCCCCCAAAAATCTTCCCTTCGGGGATCCCCCCCGCACTTCAAAACGAGGAATTTATATAATCATTTTTCCTTAAACAGTCATACACTGGCCAAATTAAAACTTAAAACTATGTTTTTACAAATATAATAGAAACAGTCTCGTTTGGGCCTCATGGCCAATAAAAAATAAACAAGTAATTAGGAAGATAACTGACATGGGACTATCTCTAACAACTTCTGAAAATGTGTGCATCCCCTGTATATCCCTCCTATAATTGTAGCAATAACATATTTAGCTAGCAAAATCACCTATGGAATATATAAGCAAGTAGTTAGAAAGAGAGACATGACATTTACATAATTTGAAATTTTGAGAATTTGAAATTGAATTTGAAATTTTGTAACATTTTTTTTTTCTTTTTAAATTTAGAAAATCAAAATCAAAGTGAAATAATACCTTGTCTTTATCCAACAGTTGAAAATAATAACAAACTAAAAGCTTTATTTAGTATCCTCCAATTCTGGAGAAATTATTAGCTTTACCCTTGAATATTTTACTATAATTTGTATATCAGAGCCATGTGAAATCTCAAAAATTTAGCAGATTTTTGTTGCCTTAGAACTTCATTGTGGTTAGAGGCAACTCTAACTATTCATTCTCTCTAGTTAATTGTTTGATTCGACAATATAGTCGTGGGACAATAACAAGAAAATTTGTGTGCCAATAAAGGTCCAACAAAGCTTCAGAACTAACCTTATTTGTCTTATTGTCTAACTTAGGCGTGACATTGACATCATTTTGGATATCGTGTTCGCTGGCAGAGTGAGGCTTGGCCTTCTTAGGTTGGGATTCTTCAAGATTAAAAGAATTTTGATTTGAAGTGGGTTTTTATTTATTTCTCCGCATTCTATAAATTTTCTTGTTTAACGATTTATCTTTGATATGGGTATTTTTATCCCACTCAGGCTGAATTTATATATGATATTTTACATATTATGGAGAAGAGAACTTTGATTGGGGTTTAACCTTCAAGGGTTCATACTTACCCCGCCTGTTGGATTTCCTTTTAGCCTCCTTTAACTTGGTAGGAGCATTTATATCCCTGTTTTTGCTACGACATAATTTGACGGTTTCAAGCTTTAAAGCCATGTCTCCTTCTTGAAAAGAAATATTTTTTTGCGGACCAGACTCAAGATCGTTTGAATACATATAATAATTAAAAGGCACAAAGGAAGGGTTATCATGGAATAAAACAGGATCTTAAGGGACCTGGGAGTCAGTTTTCCTGGTAGAAGGGTTTTATAAAAACCATTTCTTATCAGAAACGACTCCCAATCTTGCTCAATTTTACCCAATTGATGTTTGACTTAAATGGAAATGATAATGTGATGATTCAAGGCTCAATTTGCATCAGATCGATGCTTTTGATAAGTAGAATACATTTTAACCAGACTCGTGTAAAGGAAATGCAATAGATTAATTGGATACCCCAAAAAGACCATTAATAATCTAATATGATAAAGGAATACAAGTTTGCATCGAACATCACGAGTTATATAGATCCATAAGAGCAACATCATATTTAGCCATTGGGGTTTAAGATAATAGGTCGACATACCTTTAATGTTTTAGGTGTATCCCTTTTTTTCCAACAATTTCCTCCAGGGCATGTCTTTTAGCCTTTGGGTCTTTGACCAGACTTCACCTTCAACTAGTATACGAGTGGCCTGTGCAACAAAATCTACATCCACCATGAACTTAAAATCTCCCACCTTGGTATTTTTGTCATCAAAGGAAGCGGTGAATGCCTCAGAAACACCTTGATTATAGCCCTGAAATAGCTGAATAAATTTGAACCAACTTATCGTTCGAAAGAGCTCGACACAGTCATCGTATGCCTCCAATAAATTTATGCCCTTAGTTTCAATTCAGGCCACTCATGACATGAGCAAGTCCAATAAGTCTTATATAGTCTGACAAATGTTGAAGCCAATAGGTTAACCACGCAACAAAGAAAACACTCTAAACCCTTTACCTATCAGCTTGACAGTGCAAAAGTTAGAAGAGAATGACAGAGCCGAAAAGGTCGATTAACCCAAGAAACCCTAATTAATCATACCAAGAAATATGAAATCAAAGTTGGGTATGATTATGATAGGTTAGAATACATAAAATTTTCATATTACTACAGGTGGTGATAGATAAACCATTACAATACTTATCACCTACTCCAATAACGATAACACATTCATTCCTTAACCTCGAAATGAGAATAACCTGAGATTCAAGAGAGTCTACATAAAAACCCAAAATACTAAAGTCACAACTTAGCTCGTTAAAATATTAAACTTGTTCATTGAAATGGAACAATTACAAATACATATCCCAAGGCTATATTTAAGCACTAGGATTTGCAATTAACAATAAAACTATACGAAAAATAATGCCTAGACCAAGGTCGATAGGAATGTTTTAAAAGGGAGCACTCCAACATTGTAATAACAACATGTACATTAAGTAAACCAAGGCATCAATCATAAATATAAACATCTGTTTTGTGCATTCAAATGAATCATAATATTTGAACCATATAAATATGAAGTTTATAAACATTGTGTTGAGGCTGCTACATAATTTTTCAAATTCCGCAGCAACCTTTTTTGTTTTCTTCTTTATAAATGTTCAAATGCACAAATAATTGATACACCTTTGGAATTTATTTATATTGTTAAGATAATGTCAAGGTTTATTGACCTTTAGAAAAGAGAACAATGAAAACAAGGCAATTACAAATGAAAAGTGATACAAATGATTAACCAGTGACCATGGGTAAACTGCATAATTCTTAGAAAAAAAATATGGCTAAAACTATACAAGCAATCCAAATCAAAATAAAAGGGTAAGATACAAGCACAATAGAGAGGGGTCGATATCATTTTATCAGAAATGAGAAGGGGGTAGGCTGGTGTGCCAACATCGGCGACTAACTCGACGAACCAATTATCTTTGGTTCAATAATTTGAAAACTATAGAGATCAAGGAATCATGATAATATGTTATGTTGTGTTGGCACTCGAATAACCAAAAAAACGCCATTCCTGATTTACAGGAATGACAATTAGAAATTTGCAACATGCCAAAATCATTTCCACCATAATTCAAAAACCAGATAAAATATCAACCAATAAGTAATATTTATTGATAATGAGTTCAAGGAAAGACACATATGAGAAAGTAAATCATAGTGTAAGATAACTTTAATACCATAGGTCATTATTGCCAGCAAGTTTCTATAGCCTCGCCAGGGATTCCTTTTAACCCAATGAAATGTTTGTATCCTATCTATTAGATAAATATTCAGAGTCATTGAAAGCATTAAATTTATTTTTAATTAAATGAAGGTCGATGACCTGGCTTGGTAACCAACTAACGATAGTGACATCCATAATAATTAACAAAAGATGAGGAAGTTGGCTTGTGATGAGACCCCTTATATTTCAGTAGTACAACTGAAATCAATTACCCTAGTTTGGTAACCAAATAATGGTAATATCACTTTCGTTAATACCCAAGATCATGATAAGTCATCTCATAATGACCTCCTATCCCTCAAATAATCCTTCTATGTTAAAATAAACTTTGATTATGATTAACCTTAAATAGGTTACTTAATAGGTGGGGAGGAAAATCTTCTCCTTAAGAGCAAGGGATAGCATGAAAAGTTTTTAATGACTAATCTTTACCTGGTCAACCTTACTACCATAAAGATTTTAAAGAAAACCGTCATGTCCTAGTTTTTAAACAATGGTGGAAAGATTAAGACAAGCATAAAGAATGATCAAATGATAAGTTTACAAAAATAGAAATTTAACTTTCCGAGAGTGTTGAGTCTCAACATAAGTAAAACATATTCGTTGAAAATATTTCGTAAAGATAAGGTTTCGTTTATGAATAAAATAGCATAAATAATTTACCCAATGGTCATACCAAATAGAATCTAAGAATGTCAAAATATACCCCCATCAAGCCAAGGAGAGAAGGACTGAAAAAACCTACAAATGGGAAGACAAAATAAAAATAAAATCAAAATCATGAAAAATAGGTCCACCAATGTAGTAATCATAATGCAAGCCAAGAATGATAAAGGAATTATAGGATAAGGGTAATATGAAATTTAAAGGCATCAATGTTTTTTCCCTTTTAATGTTTTATCCCCTTCATAAATATATACTAGGCTTTAAAAGTTAAACACTGTGTTAGAAGTTTAATTATTTGACCATTTATTACGCACTAATGAAATCAATTCTAAACTCAACAAATCAGAAATAAAATAAGCGGGCATGATGTTGATTTAAAACTAAAAATAGTCGTACTGCAATTTACATGAAATGAAAAAGAAGTTTATAAGTTATAATTTTTCCAAATGCATTCTTGTTTATTCATCTTAAGATAAAGATTAAATTAAGAATACAAAGAGAAAAAGAAGCAAAAATTCCCTGAAATTGTTGCGATGACGACTCATTTCTAGCTCATGCTATTCATATCTGCAATTATTCAACAAGGAAGAATAAAAATCAACCAAAAATTCGAAAAATGTGTACCAGCATATGCAAATAAATCACGATATAAGGAATAAAAAGAATTTGAGGTGAGGAAATGAAAAGGTTCCCTTAAATCATGATAGTTGAAATCAGAAAAATTTCAAGGGGGACCTCTTTGCTTATCTTATCGTGTTGATTATGATTAGGTGATGGATACATTAAATGATCATTAGGACTCGCCTGTCATATATTCAATAATTCAAAATATTTAAGAACAACCTCATGGAAATGCTTTAGTCTTTCTTTAAAATGAAATGAGATTCGTTGATCGAGATTTATAGGCTTATTTTCAATAGGAAATTCAACATTTCTAACATGTTCTATTTGAATATTAAAAAAATCATTATTAATAATCTCATTAAAAGTTAAAACTAAGAATAGATTATATTGAAAATTATATGCATCGTGATAAATAATGAGGCTTTCTTCCATTATATTACTAGTATAATATTTCTAAAGAGAGAGACCGATAGATTTGTGACCAATGAATTTTACCTCTTCTACTTGTTCAATAAAACTTTGAGATTGAAAATTTCCAAACTGATTCATTTGAAGTTGTGAGAAAGACTCGTGTTGCAATCAGGGGTTACAATATTTATCTAATCTTCCAAAGGCAATCAAATCTATATCAAGGAAAGGGGCGCGAGCATTAGAAAAATCATATAATATGTGTTGGGTCCTTCATTTTGTGAGGAATTTAGATGATAAGCTGGAAGGATGATGACATTTTGCGAGGATAGTCGTTGGGAAGTTGAAGAGGGAGGCAGCCGGAAAAGAGGAACAAACCCAATGAGAACTAATAGGTGTGGAGGAACAATGGAAGAAGGGGGCCATGACCGAGCGAAAAAATAATATTGATAGTCAAGAAATAGAAGTAGTTGAATGAGGAAGAAGGCAGAGCCTCCGAGAGATAACTGATAGACCAAGCAGATGCAAAAATATAAAGAAGGACAAGCATAAAAGGAAAAAAGGAGGAGAGTACTGAAATGTTGTTGCGGAGTTGTTAGAGCTTGCATTTTTTCTGTTGTCTTAGTTATGTGGTTATGTCTTGATCTCTTATGTTAGTTTATGATGTTGATATGAGGCTCTCGAGCTAGATGTAATGTTATATTGTTGCATGGGTTAATAGAAAAGGGATTTTACTAGGATACCTGTACATTGTATGGATGATTACATGGTTTCTTAAAAATTTTAATATGTTTGTATCTATATGGTATTTATTATTTGGGTGTTCATGACTTGTTATTAGAATTCTATTTGTTATAGTTTTGGGTCCTTTGACTCCTAGATCTCTTATGTGAGTCCTCCCGATACCATGTTTCAACCCGTATCTGACTATGTTCGCGACACCCCTTGGGTGAGACTCCTTATCCGCACTGGGTAAGGGGAAAATGTCAACGTTGTGCTAGACTACAACGGATCTTTGTTGGCCCATGTGCTTGAACCTAGGGTCTCAACCCTATTAATATTTTTGCACCAACAAATAGTTTTGTTTCCAGGACCTGGAAATTTAAAAATGGGTTTGGAATATGGTATCGAGGATCTTTAAGAAGGAGCTCCAAGATTGTTGGCACAGACAAGTGGACCCTTTCATCTCTCAACAAGCTCAACTCCGTCAACAATGTGTGGAGAAATTGAAGGAAAATATTGTATACGCGAAATAGAATAGCAATCAATAAGATATTTTCTGGTGCAAAATACCAAAGGAGCTCTACAATTGGTTGCGAAGAGCGCAAGTAAAAGGAAAGACTAGCGGACAAAATGGATATCATCGTACCTGGACTCAAGCAGATTTTGTCGAGCTACATCGACTTGATACATATCTGATGTAAGTTGTGGATTTCTCGGTGCAAACCACGCTAGAGGGATACATTATTGAGTTTGTCGCAGAGAGTCATCAATCCTTTTCTAAAGCTAAGGCTGTGTTCAAGTCAGGATTATGAGGAAAACTACTAAAGGAAATCTCGTTGTGGGTTAAGGCTTTAATGGTGGAGGAGATCTTGTTGGTGTTACAAAACACGAAAATGGAAGCTTAAACACCTAGTATTGGGGGAAGGACTTAAAGGGAGGGATGTTACTGAGTGGGGAACTATGAGAATATTGAAGAAATGGATGAAGAATACTTTCGAATGGCCAGGAATCTGAGGGTGAAAAGGAGAGCGCATATAACTGAGAAATGGTGGGAGAAAGATGTATGATGAATTAATAAACAAAAGAAGAGTTTACACCAAGCAGAAGAAGTGTTAGGAGGTCTAGAAGAGGGAGAAGGAGCAGAATTTGGTCTATCAGGAAGAGCAGAGACAATCGTAGTGATTGTGGGTCAGAAGGGTGACAAAGACCCGTCCCCGCTAGTGGAAATGGGAATTCCAAATGGAATGGGTTGCATATGCTCCAAGGAGGTTCTGGATGATGATATGCACTTACCATAAGGGTATTATTTACGGACAATGATGTTTCCACAGTAAGCAATGACTCGCCTCCCTGCATCTCATTTAGTATCTCCCCCAAACTTCCCCTGGTACTCTATCATAATCCTAATAAAATTTTTTCTAAGTTAATCAAAGTGATAAGAGTTCACAGTGTGCATGCTACCTACAAAGTCGGTGTTGTGGGTAGTATAATTAGTAGTGAAAAACTGCAAGGATCATTGCATTCTAGGTCACGGGGATTCATACTCCTCTCACAAGTTCAGTCAAATATGGCAGGATCATTCACCAGATATCTCAAGTTTTCTAATAAAGGGAATGATGTTGTAGAGAAGCATTGGTATTTTTGCAAAGCTATCTGGAGCGCTCGCCAGATACCTGATGCTACAAATTTAATTGAATTTGAAACCACTCTCAGAGAAATAGCATTGATATGGTTCATTAAGTGGTCGGAGTTGCACCAGAATCCAATGATAGATGATGTGAAGCGGGAATTTGTGTAGGAATTTAAGCTTCCCCATACAAACCAGCAGGGGTTGTATAAGCTATGGGAAATCAAGCAGGGGGGGGGGGGGAGAGACTGCCTAGGAGCTAATGCAGAGATTCAAGGATGTGATTGGTAAGTTTAGCTACCCGATAGATCCAAATCATCAACGAGACTAGTTCATTAATTCGTTATTTCCCCTTACCTCAACACTATTGACTCATCATAAAATTGATATGTTGCAAGATGCTTTGGAGCAAGCGACTCAGATTAAGGGTATGATGGGATACCAAAATGAGTATTGGGGGGGAGAAACACCTCATGACCTGTCCATATTGGGCATGCATCATCAAATTGCGAACTTGACATAGAAGTTGAGAGATATGCAACTAGCACATCCTGCGCGACTAATATATGTTGTACTAATTGTCTTGTAGAGTGTCATCTTTCTATGGAGTGCCTGAGGTTACGGGGCCCAAATATTACACCTACACCAGTGGAACCATCCGAATCTACACCCACTGCAGAAGTTGCACAGATAGGGACGCAAGGGTTATACACAGAGCAAACCCAATTTCATGTGTTTCCAAGTGAGAGGAATTCAGCACCAACTTAGTATTGTGAGATATGCAGAGCATATGGGCATCTCCCTTGTCTTTGTCTGATCCTACATAAGTTTTCTAATGTTCCAAACAACACCTTTTATGAATTTTTCACTCTACCAACTCACCATATTGGTCAGTGTAAAGCACTAGATGCCCTAGCTGATCGTTTCGACTGATCATCCTACAGAATCAATGAGACTCCTCGAGGACGAGGACGAGGAGGAATGGGGGGGGAGAACATGAGGTAGATGCCTGACTTGTTTTTATAATTGTGACTAGGAAGGACACATTGCATGATATTTCCCAGTAACCAGAAGACCCCGATGCTCTTAGTGCAGGGTTAACACACACACAATAAAAGATTGTCTAAAGTTGATCTCTAGATGGGAAGAACGCAACTGCCAAAGGGGATAAATCTTAATCAATGCGGAGCCAATGTTCCCAGAGAAAAATCCCCTCTCAAACATTAATATAGTCACTCATGGAGGGAAAAAAACTGGAGCTAATGTGGGAGCCATGGAACAACCTAGGGTTGTGAGACCAGCTTCACCAAAGCGCTCATATATATGACCCTGAACAACAGAAGCAGTGCTACAAGGAAGCTATAGAAACTTTTAACAAATTAACACTATGCGAGGGGGGGGGTGGTGTGTAAGAAGAACAACCAAGATCACTAAAATATAGGAGTTTGGACTCACCTCATTCCAATGCTCGACCCATAGAAGAATGGTTTAGGCTATTCCTGCAAATTGTGAACAAGGATCAAAGGCTTGGACAATTACAGGAAAGTATTAAATCAGTTATCAAGGATGGAGAGACTAAGGGAGGGATCATTTTTGCAAACCTACCTGAATGACACTCCAGGAAGGTGCGAAGGAACAAGAAGAGGACGGGAAGGGAGTTCCGGATAGATGCTCAAATTGTGGGTTTTCAAATTAAGGATACAGTGTTGGACTTAGGTTCAAGTGTGAATATTTTGTCGAGGAAGACTTAGGAAGCCCTAAGCTGGCATTTTCACCAATTCAGCTGCGTATGGAAAACAAATATTGTATCCTCCCGGTCGTACAGATGGAGGATGTAGAAATTTGATATAGCATGGGTGAAGACTTATTTGGACTTTGAATTGATAGACATAATGGGGGAAAAGGACCCTTATTCGGCACTGCTTGGGATAGACTGGGCTTTTGAGAACTACACGATAATTGATTTAAAAAATGAATTGATGACATTCAAAGTATAAGGTGTTAGAGTGATCCAATCCCCTAGACCCATATCAAGAAACAAGGTTCACGGAGCCGACAGATGATATGGAAGATCCATAATTGTTGGATCAACTATATGAACTAAGAGCAGGAAGAAGGTAGAAATAAATCAACTCGACCATAGAAGGGTCTATCAGCTAGTAGAGTATTCAAATTTTAGAGGTCGGCTCGAAGGCCGCTTGGGTTGATTGGCAGCAGGGTGGATAAAAAATCAACACTAGGCTGCCATAAGCCATCAAATCAACTGGATCGACACTAAGGTACAATAATTCCCTAATTTAAATGGTATGGATTCAATTGATGCTTTCATCAATAGAGTTGATGCAACAGTTCCTGAAGAATGCAAGTTACCCCTCTTGAATGTTTCCTTATAAGCGACATTGGCAAGGTGGTGGGGATCTCACTGCGACCATCTCAGAGAATTGGAGGGGATTAAGACAGTGATGAAAGTTGTTAGTTTTGGACATTCATGGGAGTACCTACAGGATTTTGTGAAGTACATGGGGGGATCTGACCCTCGGCAACACTTGCAAGAATGCGAGACCAAATGAAACAATGCAAGAATTTCAAAGGATTTGTGGGTGCACAGATTTGTACACACCTTGGGGAACTTTCTGAAAGCATGGTATGTAAAAGAAGAAACAAGTTGGTGATTGGGATTGTATGGCAAATCAATTCGTCAACAACATTTCCTTCTCAGATAGCGATGAAAGGATGACCAATGCTTTGTAGGTCGTTAAGATATTTCTGCTTACAATTGGGAAGTTAATGGAAGGATGTAGAGATCAAAGCACTCTGTATCACATATATGAAACATGATATCACGAGGTCATAGCATGCAGAAGGGTAGACAAAGAACCAGACAAGGATGATCTGGAGGAGCTACAACATCTAACATTCAGGTAAATTCAGGGGGAGCAGGACGTTAAGGACGAGCCTATGATTGGTGGTTTGCATCTAATTCCCTCGAATTTGCGGAAACACAACATCAAGATTTATGAAAAGACGAAGTCAGCCTTGATTGGATACTACTTAGATGAGCAGACTACCAAAGATATCTTCGATCTCTTAAAAGAATATGACTACTTGTTCTCTTCTTGCGAAACTAAAGGGGATTAAGGGAGAGATAGGGGAGATGAAGATTATGCTTAAACCATATGCAAAACTAGTGAAGCATAGACCATACCAATTGAACCTGGGGGTTAAGGAGAAGGTGAAGAAAGAAATAGATAAAATGTTAGCAGTAGGGCTTATATTCCCATTTGATGAAGCAGGGTGGGTTAGTCCAATTTTTATACAAAATAAAGAGGATGCGACTGAAATTCGAGTTTGTGTGGACTACCGTAGTCTAAACAATGCTTGTTTTCATGATCCTTTCCCCACACCTTTCAGTGATGAAGTTTTAGACAATGTGGCAGGTAACAAATCTTATTATTTTACAGATGGATTATTTGGATATCATCAGGTCCAAATTGCAGAGGAGGATAAGAAGAAAACCACATTTACCGTGAAATGGGGATCTTAAGTGTACCATGTTATGTCGTCTGGACTCAATAATGCGCTATAGGTGTTTCCAAGGATCGTGATTGTTCCTTTTAGAGATTATATCCACATGTTCCTAGAGGTATACATGGATGATTGGATCATTTATATTTTACTGAAGAAACACTCTAGACTGCTCAGAGTCATGTTTGACCGATGTAGACAATTGCAGATCTCCCTAAACGTGAAGAAGTGCATATTTGTTGTCCCCTTTGGAACACTCTTGGACCATATCGTATGCAAGGAAGGAGTGTGTGTAGACCCTGTTAAGGTTGCAAGAATCCTGAACATGGACCCGCCAACAAGTGTTAAACAACTCAAGTCCATCTTAGGCCACACGGGGTATTACAAAAGGTTCATCCGCAAGTATGCCTCAATGACCGCACCAATGGAGAAGCTGTTAAGCAAATTCGAACGATTCATGTGGTCAGAATAATGTGATTTTGCTCTTAATATACTAGAGGAGAAATTGGCAAGTGCACTGATCCTGGTTTATCCAGATTGGAACAAAGAATTCCATGTTCATATTTATACTTTGGGTATTGCCTTGGGAGTCATCCTGGCTCAGCATGGGGAGGGTAATCTCGATCACCCTAGTTACTTCGCTAGCATAAATTTATCTATGATAAAGAAAAATTATACCACAACCGAGCACAAGGTGCTTGCAATGGTTAAATATTGCACTGGAGATACCGCCACCAAATTTATTTTTGAGAATATCATCACCCGATTTGGGTGCCCCCGGAGCCAAACTAGTGATCAGGGGACCCATTTCATTAATGAAATAGTTTCCTCATTACTCCATAACTCCATGATACAACACCATATGAGCAGCCTGTATCACCCTTAAGAAAATGGTACTCTAGAGGCTTTCAAAAAGATAGCAGAAAGGGGATTGACCAAGATATGCTCGGCCAACAGGGATGATTGGGATGAGCGGGTGCCAACTTCTATATGGGCCTATCACACAACCTTTAAACTCTTACACAAACAAAGGCCTTTCCAACTAGTATATGGAAGAGAGACTATGAAACCGCTGAGTTCTCTAACCCCAACATTTTCATTGCACAATCCACTCATATGATGGAGGAAGAGTCAATTATGACACAGTTGGAGGAACTTTGGGAACTAGATGAATCTAGGTTCATGGAATATTTCCATCAAGAAGTCGAAAAGCATAGGTATAAGGCATGGCACAACATGCATATCAAGTGGAAATCATTTACGGTGAGAAGACATGTTCTATTATGCAATAGAAAATTCTTGAAGTTTCTTGGAAATTTGTAGATGCATTGGTTGTGACCTTTTCTTGTTGCTAAAGTGAATGAATCAAGATTTGTCAAGCTTGAGAAACTAGATGGTATCTTACTGCCAGGATAGGTGAATGGTGCCTGTTTGAAACCCTTCCAGGGATCAAACAATTCCACACAAAATTGATTGCATCTTTGAAACGAGACCATAGGTAGGATTATGTAGATTCAATTAGTTCCTTATCATGTATTAGTTGTGTATGTTAACTTGGTTGGTCAATTATTTCAGTTTTTGTTGTTCCAGAATAAATCTCCATTAGGTATCTTTCAGTTGCAGAGGTATTTTCACCCCACGACAACTACTTGTCGTCGAGGAACCACACATGTCAGGCATCATATTTGTAATAATTAGGAAATATTTCTCTATGTCAATTCAGATTTTTGTTAAATATTTCCTGTAATACTCATAATCAACATCTAAGTGCCTTCGATCACAACATCATAATTACCCATCAACTCACCCTCCTTTTTCATTTTTGATTCATCCGAGTCAGGTCCAGCTCAAATTCGATGCAATAATCACAAAACAAAGCCTCTTTAAGGAAATATGATAAAGCAATGATGTTTGGCAATGACGTCTCAGATGCATTTCAATTTCCAACACTTAAGTGAGAGGTCTACATCGAGCCAGTAGTTAAGGCTGATGGAAGTCAACCCATAAATGTTACATAGTACTTCAGGGGAATTCAGAGGTCGACGTTGTTGAACTTGAGGAGTCTTCCCGTGTTTGGGACAACAAGAGCCATCATGCAATTTACAAAGCTTCTTATAATTTGGATGCATGGAGGATCGTTATGGCTCGACAAGTAGTATCCAATACATGCGGCTGACCATCAGAGGCTAACACGCCTATATACTATTGGGGCCATTGTATCCACTTCATTCCAAACAACTTCCAAGTGCGTGAGGAAGACAAGGAATGAAAACTACTATAATAGGTACGATACCTAAAGAGGGGGAAAGGGTGCTCTAATAGAACCAATCAACACGCCCAATGTAAAATTGGCATGTTATATTATTTTTGGGAATCTAATGTGACATTTATCAAGGAATGAGTGCACATTGGATACTATTTCAGTCGCGAAGAACTGTGTACAGAGCCCACAGTTGAATTGGTGCAGTTTTCTACTTCAAGAGTTGTTTGAGGCTTGCGGGGACATATAAGAGAGCCACTAAGTTTCATTTTATGGATATATTGTTGTTATACTAGCCATGTAAAAATGGTGCCCACCAGAGGATCAAGAATTGGCTCTAATTGTGGAATACTAGCCACTGGCTCTCCAGTAAACACCTTGGCAAACCTCAGGGTACCCAAGCAACAAAAAAATTAACGAGGCCTCCTTTACTGGATGGTACAAGTAGATATTGGAGATCGTCAAGGCCACAAAAAGGGTCCCAAAGCTATTATTGGATGATTACTCATTGGAAATATAGTTTGGCATTAGTCATGGAAATTTTGGGATATGAATGAAATGTGTCCACCCTGACACGTTTCAAATGAGGGCCCAAAAGTTCATATTAATTGAAGAATTTTTCCACACGGAGATCAGTTCCTGGAAGGGAATCATTGTAGAAGTTCACGAGGGAAAGCATTCATATTTTTTTCGAGGGATGGTGCCACATCCACTATCGGGAGAAACACCTACATCATCAAGGAATCAGGTGGCTGAGGAAATTCTCTAACCGATCATTAAGAGGCTAGGAACACAAATGCAGTCTATTATAGAAACCATGGTGAGCATCAGAGTCTCGATATATTTGTTCCTCACTTTATCTAAATTTCAAAGTTAAAGGTCGTATGATTTTTTGATTGGTACTCCCCTCGTCGCTTCACTCCCTATAGAGGGCCCCCATTCCTAGTCAGAACCTGTAATCACAAACCCCTAACAACCAAAACCTACAAAAGCTCCAACTGAGTCCAAGAGAACAAACACGACCACCTCCACCCAAATTATTGATCTTACAGATGAAGAACCGTAGTCACATACTGTGTCACCCATTCTCGAAGAACATCCACCTTCTAATTCCGTTTTCACCTCGATCACACAATTCATCACCATGCAGAACCTCCACATCCGCCAACATCTAAGACACCTTACCGTCTAGAACACTACTAGGAACATAAACAGAAATGGAGGTTGAATCTGTTGTCCAATATGTTACTACAGGTACTAGTACAGAAGTCACTCCAATGTCCATGCTATATTTGTTGTTTGAGTCGGGTCCACTCACAGTCATGAGATAGATATTACCCTTCCCCTTACCACCGTAGTCCATACATTATCATTTCCTTTTCATCCCCTCTCTTCAGTACCATCCTGGCTCGCCCCCATCCACACGACTTCATCGACAGTTGAACCCTCGCAACAGGTGACATCTCCCCAAGGGCATTATGAGAAGTCAATTGTCAGCAGATAATTGTTGCAGATTCAGTTTCGTGAACCGTCGAAAATGAGCCACCGAACATGAGCAACAACACCAAAAAATTCTTTCCCTCACCACATAACATGATCACCTGCTCCAAGAAAAGCAGCATCTCCAGGATCAGCTTGAGAAGATAACTAAAAAATTGCAAGTACTTTGGCCCTCAATATCGGAAGTAGTGCCTAATGCCCAGGAATATTTTCCACCTATACCCTTGTTGAATGTTGCGATCACATCCAGGCAGCATGTCATGATCTAGTCTCGATCAATTGCGAGCTCAAGCGGAACCTTGCTACCACCCAAAGGGCATTGCCAAACCCTACCACCCAGTATGCAGCCAAGATCGAACAAAAAATAGAAAATGCAGCTAACCTAAAATTATCACTCATCATCGTTGTGAAAGAAGCTCAACCCTTTTACAGCAGGTTCATGACTGGTCTTGTTTTCTAGAAAAGAAGAACCAACTTGTATATCCTTCCCGCAGTTGTTCCAATCACCTGCTTAATGAGGACAAGGTGCACGAGACAAGAGCCAGCGAAAGGATATTATCGTACAGGTGAACGATCTCGAGAACCAAATACAACATATAGAAGATGAATCGGCTAAGACCAAGAAGATACTCTAGGGCCTCCGACCATAGACACAAACTCATTTGGAAACACTTCAGCAGCTCACTGAAGAAACAAATGTGCAGTGGAATTCTCTACTGATGATGTGCGCAACCCAACCCACTACCAACATTCAAACTCAGTTCCTTGACAAGGAAGCTACCCTCACAGGCGCATGGCAGGAAGCGCTCAAAGCTTACAGTCATTTCAAAAAGACAAGCATCAAATATTTTCCTGAGTTGGGTCTTTCGTTTGAAGGGAGCATCAAGAGGAAGAAACATAGGAAGGATCATCAAGAGCATCACTAGCACCAGAAGCATCACCAACACTAGAAGTAGCAGCAGCACCAAGTACATCAAAAACACCAACAACGTTGATAAGGGATTGACTCAAGGATGAGTCAATGAATTGTGGCCGGGGCCTGCTGAGTCCTTCGTTTTTCAAGGAACTTGATGACAAGCTAGAAGGATGACAACATTTTGTGAGGATAGTTGTTGGGAAGCTGCAGAGGGACACAACCAGAATGGAGGAATAAACCCACTGAGAACTAATAGTTGTGGAGGAACGACAGAAGAAGGCAGCCACAACCGAGTGAAAAATAATACTGACAGCCGAGCAATAAAAGAAGATGAATGAGGAAGAAGGTAGAGGCTCCCAGAGAGAAATGCCAGTCCAAGCAAGTGCATTAATATAAGGAAAGACTAGCGGAAAAGGAAAAAAAGGGGAGTATTCAAAAGGTGTTGCGGAGTTGTTTGAGCCTGCATTGTGTTTGTTGTCTTAGTTATGTGATTATGTCCTGATCTCTTATGTTAGTTTATGATGTTTATATGAAGCTTTCGAGTCGGATGTAATGTTATATTGCTACATGGATTAATAGAAAAGGGAGTTTACTGGGATACCTATACATTGTATGGATGATTACATGGTTTCTTAAAAATTTTAATATGTGTATATCTATATGGTATTTCTTATTTGGGTGTTCATGACCTGTTTCTATTAGACTTCTATTTGTTATAGTTCGGGGTCCTTATACTCCCGCATCTCTTAAGTGATTCCTCCCGATATCAGATTTTAACCCTTATCTGACTACGGTCGTGACACGCCTCGGGTGAGACTCCTTATCTGCGTTGGGTAAGGTGAAAATGTTGGCGTTGTGCTAGACTACAACGGAGTTTTGTTTGCCCTTGTGCCCGAACCCAGGGTTTCAACTCTCTTAATATTTTTGTACCAACAATCTGAGAGACAAATCACAAAGATGAAATTTTAAAAGAACATGACTAAATTTATCTACAAATATCTCTGAAGATAAATCATATGCAATTAATAACACCCTTAATTCCTCATATATCTTATTTTGATCATGGGTTTCAAAGCATATGGAAATTATTCAACAAACTGAAACTAATTAAAGATAGAATATGGCAAAAGAGTTTCAAACTAGTCCTTGGTTCTTCCCCGGAATGTGAAAGAAAATAACTCGCACAAAACATTTATATCATTAATCTTGTATTTGTAACATTTGCACCAAAATCTATCTAAATGTTTTAATGCAGGTATACTTCCCTCACTGTCGAACTGGAGTTTGGACAAGTGATGAGTTGCCTCATGAGGAATGTTTGGCAATACGAAACTAAATGCATCCTCACACATAGAGGTTTGGGTAAGAGCCATTAATTAATAACACAATAAAAATACAGACTTCAGCAGGTTATCTTGTCTTCTAACCTATTTTCAAACACATGTGAGATGACACAATGAAGGCTTAAAAATATGGAATTATAGAGGCTACGGGTTAAATGATTTAATCAATTAATTTTATGTATGCCCTCCTTCTAACGCCATTTTGTTGATGTTGGTATTGGCACACCGAGTCAAAAAGGGAGAGACGACCCAGACCAAGGCTCTTCAACAATCCCAGTTGTTTGGGATGGTCGTTCTCGACGGGCTTTAAGGCCTCCTTAGCCCTTGGCTTCCTCCTCCTCCTACGAAGAATACCAGGAAGAAGAGATTAAGGGATTAGGGGGGTTAAAATAGATAAGAGAAGTCAATACATAAGAACAAGATAAACATAAGCAAGGACAGCACGGTTAAAAAACATCAACGCTGTAAGAGGGGGTGGAGAGAGAATCAATTAAGAAAACAATTAGAAAACAAAGAGGAAGAGGGTTAGGAGGGGATGATCAATGATTAAGGCTTTGAATGAAAATCTTCCATGCTTGGCATAACTTGTATCCATCTCCCCAATTAAAGTTATTCATGTGCTTTTCAATTTCGAGGGAGCTAAACTCGATGGGGAATATTTTTAAAAACTATTATGAGTAGTATCGGTTATACATTCCTTCATTCAGGCTTTAACGAATCTACAAATTTGTCCTATATAATAATTTACACACAAGCACAGGATTTTATGGCTAGATGGTGATGAGAATGGACATGGAGATATCGATAAGTCCGTCTTTTTCTAGAACACTTAATGAGAAAGTGAACCATCAGGAAGCAGAGAGACCATGACCTGAAGTAACGGTAAATAAGAGTTTTCTTCTAATTCCATAGTAAATTAGATGTGAGGGGGGCATGCTGTTGAGGTGGTTCAAGAAGATGTGAAGGGTAGGAATCATCCACAACGGTATCGTCCACAAATCGATGCCAACATTTAGGCTTGAGGTGCCAAGAGTTTATGGCCTTAATAGAAAAATGTTCCATAAAAACATTTGTAATTAGTGAAAACAGTGATGATTCCATTGTAGTGCCTTTAGTTTGTTCGTAATAAATGTCATGGAAGAAGAAAGTAGATTTGAGGAAAAAAAATTATGAGTTTAAAGGTTTCAGGATCAACCATATTGTCGATTAAATCAAGGGCTTCAGGCACAATAATTTTTGTGAAAAAGGAAACCATCTTAAAGCTAACCATGATGCCATTGGGTTCAAGGCGAAGGTGGTATCTATTAGAAAACTTGAAGGTTTTTAATAAAATTTACAAGTGAAATTTTATGTTTTTTATGCAATTAGACAAGTTGTCATAACACATAAATTAAGTTTTAAACTCGTTTTTGTAGCAAAATACAAAGATAATAATACCATAATAGAAACACAAGACAATAAAATGATGGATTTCACCCCTCCTGGGCTACATCTCCTAGTCCAGCTTCCAACGTTGGGCCTCTTTCATTATGCTCAAAAATATGTGTTTACATGGATTTGCAGTGCTCAGAATGCAAAAATAATGTCTCCAATGGCTCCAGAACAGTCAAAAACCCTAGTTGGGTTCTTTCTGCACTCAAAAGGGTCAAAAAATGACCGAGTCATGCTCCAGAACAAATTTTCTCCTAATTGTGATACAATTCACACCCACCTCCAATCCATCCTACAATTTTTCGCACTTTTCAGCCATGTGGAGCGACAAATTGGCCTCACGTCGACGAGATTTGTGTTGGTTCAGATGCAAATTGTCGAATGTTTTAAATTCCACGTGATCCCATGAAAAAATTTATTGAGGCCATATGGCTTATTTAACGCCGTTGATTTCGGGCATGTTTGAATCGCTCCCGCCAATGGCTTGACCACACCTGTGAACTATGGTTGGTGGTGGACTATGGTTAGGTTTGAAAACCCCGCGCCATGCCATAACTCAACCCTGCACTTGATTGTGGTTCGGTGGTGTGAGTACAGTTCAGTTTGAAACTTCACGCCAGCATAACCTTAACCGTGAGCTCCATTACCATGGTTGTCATGTGGTTGGGTTCCATGTAGTTTTCGTGCTGAAACTGTTAACTCTGACCCCGCCATAATTGTGATATGGTTTTGGTTATTCCGTGGTTTGGGTTATGGTTTACGTTGGTTCCAACTACCAATAAACTATGGTAATGTTATCGTAATATATGGTTTGGGGCTAGGGTTAACCCAACCCTGTACCCCTAGCTACCCAGCTGTGGTCTCGTGGCGTTGGGTAGACCAGGGACCAGGCATTAACATCGACCCCGACCCCCAACTTACATTTCATTAAAATTTAATAGGGGTCGTGCTCTATAGTTAACAAGGAACAATTGTGGAAGAGTGGTGGAGCACTCTGCTGCCAATCGGTATGTTCGCAATGTGAACCTCCCAAAGGCCCTGTCCGACCCATACAAAATTTTAATACACCAACAGGAGGCAACATGGCACCCAACAATTGGCCCACATAGCTCTCCCCCATTGGCCCAAGTTAAATATCAACTGACCAATCAAAAACCACACAATTTCAACCAACCAAATGAAGACACTTGGCGCAATCTCACTGGCCTGGAACTAGATAGTCAATCTGCCCATTCACATGCCTAGTCAGCGTATGGATTGCTGACTAAGTGTACCTACAACCCAATTACAAATTTTTTAGTTGTTTGAGAAAACAGTCAAAATGTGATATTGGGAGCATAGGATATAAATTTTGAGTGAAACGAGTTGCGTTGGATTCAGGGCGACGAGATCTTCGTTTTGGCACTAGTTTTGAGAACTTTTGAACACTTTGAATTTTGATCATTTTACTGATCCACTGGATCAAAAGGTGTAAGGTTTTTTTGAATAAAATTGGTGGAATATTTAATGTAAGAAGGAGAGCGTCTTATGAAGGGTTGAAGCTTTTCAGTAAGAAATCGAGAGAGGGAGCATGATTTGGAGCTCCAATGGCACTGAATATGGGCCTAAGGGGGGGTTCCTTTTTTATCATCTAGCTAAAAATATTGTCATCTTAAAGACCCTCATTACTAGAGCTATTCGTATTTTTAATCCTCGATTCCTTTCTAAGGAAAAATCACATCTAATTAAAGCCTTTAAAAACAATATATATTTTTCCTTCCAAATCAACAAGGTGTTTCAAGCATCCCAGTACCCTCTCTCAAAACAATCTCTGGCCCTCCCCCCTCAAGTTGTGGCTTCGATTCCCTATATAAAAGGCATCATTGATCAAATCTCTATAATATTAGTCAAGAAAAATATTAAAACTCTTTTTAAACTAGACAAGACTTTAAAACAAATATTTAAATCTCCCAAAGATCAATTTGATCCATTATCGGACCCTAGGGTTTATAAAATGTTGTGCTCGATTGTCATTCTGTAAGGGAGCTGAAGAGGAACAGGCTAAAACCCTAGTGATGGCGGCGGATTTCCACAGGGTTTCTCGGACCTATTTCGCTGGACCTGTTTGTTTATTCGCCCCATGAATCTCGGGCCATACTCTGCATTGCTCCCTTTGTTCATTACTTCGGTTTTCTCTGTCATTGTTACATATGCTCTGCTCCACCTTTGGGTATCGACCCGAAAATGTATTCATTATATGCACTTGCGATTTTCATGTGATTTCCCCCTGTTACCATGTGATTTGCTGACAGGAGGGGCTCTGCATCGTGAATCCGCACAGTATTGCGGGGTTTTACACATTTGTGGGTCACGATCTCTTATATCAAATCTCGGTGTGGGCCTTGGTGGATTTTTCTAATATTCACCATCAGTTTGGAACTACCTGGTGCCCTACAGACCTACGGGTGCTCGCGACTCCTTTGTCCCTTTCAGAGTGAGTGTCTATGAGGAGGAGGTGGATTATACGGAGGACCCCTTGGTGGGTGTGGACATCTGGGGGCACCAGGAACAGGCGGCGGTCGATGATATAGTCGACATGGCTCCCACCCATCTTATCTCGGAATTGAATATGTCAAACCCTACCTCCGTGGCCGGTTTCTCGACTCCCATTGGTGACAGCTTGGAGCACTGCATTTTTGTGTCACCCTCCCCATCGACTGGTGGTATTTGGAGCTTCTTGTCACCTGACATGCCACAGCTTTCGGAGCCTGAACTACCTTACTCGACACCATTTTCATATGCGGAGATGACTTTCATCAATGATGCGACTCAGAATTTGGGAAACCTAAATATCCGAGATTGCGAACAAAACTCCACGGCTGAAGCGGGTGCACAAGTATTGGCATCGGGGGTATTTACAAACATCCCTGTGGACGCCCCGACTGGGGATAAATAACACACTTCTTCAGACTTTGAGGGGTCTCCGGAGTGGGGAACTCAGCCAAGGGTAAAAAGCACAAAACTACTAAGAATAAATTCAGCCGAAATTCAAATTTTTGTCGTGAAAGAGGTCTGGAGGATCTTGCAAATATAGCGTACAGGATGCTTGTGGGCAAGGTGCGGGGTAGGAAATAATCAACCCCTCGCCTCATACAATGGACCAGAGAACCCGGAAGAAATTTGGGGGAGGACTCTGGAAAACTCCCAGAAGTTGCTCTCAACACTCGCAGATGGTTCTTTCTTACATTCACTGTGCCGACCTAGGCGGATTGGGCCTTGAAACAATACTGGCATATTGAATTACATCTTGTCCTCCTCAAGCGCTAGACACCACTTTTTGATCCTAACAAAGAAAACGCAGGGGCAGGACCCATCTGGATGTGCCTTCCTGGCTTACCGGTCCAGTTCTGGAACGAGATAGCCTTCCGGAACATCGGTGAGGACTTTGGTCATTATCTTGACCACGATCGTACCTACCTTGTCACTGGGAATAAAGTTGTGGCTCACATCCTCATTTTTCTTGCTACCAAAGATGGACTGCACGACAACTACAACATGTTTTTCGAAGGCATGGTGTGGAGGCAAGTTCTGGATTATGAGGGCATTCCTTTCAGATGTCGGAAGTGCCATGAGGTTGGGCACCTGTATAAGGAATGTCCAATGATGGGTTATACCAAGCCCATTGCTAAAAAGACTATATCGGTGGCAGTGCAAACTGACTCGATTACATGCAACTGCAATCAGGATGTGGTGCGGCCACAGGGTGACCAGGATCAGCAATCAGCTTCCGTGGAGATGACACCACTTCCCACTTGGCCTGTCACCTCCGATGGCCATGGATTCTCTAAAATGCTCTGCTTTGGTACCAGGTACCCCTCCTTACCCTGACTCTTCGAATCTCTTTTTGAATCCTATTTAAAATTACACATGTACTCCTATTTTTTCATCTTTAGAACATTGGGTTGCTTTCAGTATACCATCTCTCAGCTGCACTATCGCCCAGGCCCTCCCTCTATTTCTCCCTCTATACCTCACACATCTGTGCACCCGTCTTCTTGTCATACATCTCTATGCTCTGATCCGTCCTCTTCTAAGCACACATACTACCTTAGATCTGCCACAATATCACAACCTCTCAACACTATTGGCATTGGCCCGGGGTTTGAAAATATCCCAACCAAAAACAGAGGTCGACCATCACATTTGGCAAAGGCTATAAAGAGAGAAAATTTAGAGGTCGAAGCTGGCACACAATCTACCCTCATGCGGGTTCTTAGAGCAAGAAAACCCAATAACGGGTTCCTTAATGATTTGTCTCACTTACAACTGCAGGGGACTTGCTAACCCCGACAAGAGATTGACACTCAAAGCACTTCTGGCACAACATCCCATTGACATTCTATTTCTTCAAGAAACCCTGGGAGATGGCATTTCTGTTACATCCACTCTTTTATCGATACTGCCAAACTAGACTTTCATTACTTTAGATGCTAGAGGCAGATCCGGAGGTTGTGCCCCAGGAATTAATAACAGAACCACCCGGATGATAAATTGCTGGGGCAGAGAGGGGGTTCTTGGCATGGAAATTAAAATCAGTAACATTGAAACCCCTTTCACGCTGATTAATGTCTACAGACCTTGCACTAATAGGATGGAATTCTGGCAATCCCTATTATTTTGTACTCTTATCGACCACCCACATGTCATTATGGGTGGTGATCTCAATTTTTCATTAGGCGTATCTGAATCCTGGGGTACACATGCGATCCCAGATCCATTGGCTGATTTTATCATTACTAGTCTGGAACAAGTTGACCTTATTGACATCCAGATGCCCAAACTTTTACCTACTTGGAGGAATCACAGAACTGGGGATGCGGCATTGGCACGAAGACTGGATAGATTTCTTATTAAGCTGCCATTACTCCAGTCTCTGGAAAAAGTCCGGCAATGGGTGGGACATGGTGGCATGTCGGATCACTCTCCTGTATTTTTAGATTTTGAGATTGGTCTTAAGCGTGCCCGCCCACCATTTAAATTCAACTCCAAATGGCTACTCGACCCTGAATACCATTGTCTGGTGGTACAAGAGTGGCAACACTATCAGCAGCATCCCGACTCAGAACCGGCTCGGGTTATTTATGAAAATCTCAAGCAGATCAAAGGCTTGACTATCAAGTGGACTCGGGAAAAACGAAGGATAGAGGGAGAGGAACTAAAAAGGATATAATTGGAGATCTCCCAACTCAATGCATCTGATATGCTTGGGTATATATCTAGTGACACAAAGGAGCATCTCATCACACTTGAAGCATCCAGAAGGAAGCTCTTGCAACAAAAAGAGGCAGATTGGAGGCTAAAAAGTAGGGCCATATGGCTTCAGGATGGTGATGAGAATACCAAATTTTTTCAGCATCATGCAAATGGTTGCAAAAATTGCAATATGATTTGGGAACTTACTGACCAACACGGTTTTGTGGCCAGAACTCATCCACAACTTCTTGATATGGGCATACAACACTTCTCTAACTTATATAGAGCTCCATTGCAAATCGACCTTCCGAAGATCATGCACATCACCAGTCTATTTCATAGAAATGTGGACGAAGAACAAGAGGAGGAGCTTGATGCACCGGTCACGATGGACGAGCTTGAAGGAGTACTCAAATGGTTCCAAAAAGACAAAAGCCCCGGACCAGACGGTTGGCCCATTGAATTCTTCATTCATTTCTTTGAGCTGCTTGGCAATGATCTCCTTATTGCTATTGAAAATAGTCGTGTCAAGGGGAGAATATATGATGGTTTCAACTCTACCTTTATTGCTCTTATCCCCAAGACTTCTCATCCTTCCACATTTCAAGACTACAAACCCATATCCCTCTGTAACTATTTATATAAAATTATATCCAAAATTATTGCTAATCGCATCAAACCCATCCTATCCTCTCATATAGCCAAAGAAAAATTTGCTTTTCTTCACCATAGGAAGATTCATGAAGCCATAGGCACTGCACAAGAAGCTCTACACTCCATTAAATCTAAGAACCTCAAATCCACCATCCTTAAAATTGACCTTGCGAAGGCATTTGATCAAGTCAATTGGAGCTACCTTCATCTCATACTTATACAAACTGGATTTCCCCCCATGTTCATTAATTGGATTATGGGTTGTATATGTCACGACTCATTCAATATTCTTCTCAATGGCACTGCGTCGGAATTTTTTCATGCTGGTAGGGGACTGAGACAAGGATGTCCCCTATTACCTCTCCTATTCATCTTAGTAATGGAAGGTCTCTCCGACCTCATTAAAAAGGCCATCACGGATGGATTGCTGCATGGATTACATATAAATGAGATCATTAAACTTTCACATCTATTATTTGTTGATGATGTTCTCATATTTCTTGATGGCTCTTGTCAGGACACTCTTCAATTTGGCAATATTCTACAGTTGTTTTGCAGAGCAACGAGCATGCAACCAAACAATTCTAAATCCATCATCATCATGACTAGATGCTCGGCACATGAACAAGGAACTGCTTTGACCACATTTTCCTTTACTCATAACAACATTGGGGATGGATTAAAGTATTTGGGATTCCACATAAAACCAAATGACTATCAAATCAAAAATTGGAACTGGCTTATTGCAAAAGTGGAACACAGAATCAATATTTGGTATCATAGATGGCTCTCTCGAGCGGGTCGACTGGTACTAATTAAATTTGTCCTTGAGGCCATTCCTATATATTGGATGTTGCTGGCATGGATTCCTATTGGGGTCACCATGTGTATCACAAATTTCTACAGAAATTTTGTATGGAGGAACCAGGAAAAGGACAACACTTTTGCATGGATCGCATGGGACCGAATCAGTAGACCTAAACAATGGGGTGGGTGGGGCTTAAAAAATATACACTTATTTTCATCAGCCCTTGCAGCCAATATGTGTTGGCATCTTATCATTGGCCAAAGTCTCTGGAAGGAGGTCATCACTGCTAAGTATATTTCCCCTAGAAGCACACTTGATTGGGTGAGGGGCAACATTCGAGCCACCCCTGGGGTCTCCATCATCTAGAAAGCAATTACCAAGGCTACTCCACTTATCCAAAAAGGACTCTCATGGAAAATTGGTTCGGGGGAATTGGTACTAGTTGGATCGGATTCTTGGTCGGGGAGTGGGGAATACTTCAAACTACCCGACTGGATTATTGTGCATCTGGCCAATAGGGGTATCCGGTACCTTTCACAAATTTCTGATCCGGATCGTACAAATTGGCACACACAATATTGGCTATCGGCTGTTGATCTGCACATTCCTCGGGCTGGTGCGGATTGTTGGGCGAACTATATCAGAGCACTACAAGCGTCGCATATTCGTCTGACACAACAAGAGGACCAATTGCTCTAGGCTATCTCTCCAAAGGTATAGTTCATTCCCAAATTTGGATATTTAACTTTGTCAAAATAAAGAACCACATGAAAATCTCTGGTGGTGGACATCTATATGGAAACTCAAGGCACCACACAAATATCGACTCTTGTTCTAGTGCATTCTACATAAATGTATCCCCACTATGGAATATCTACACAAGCATGGTTTAATAGGTCCCTCAAGATGTTGCTACTGTCATAACCAAGGGGAAGAAATCACTCATATATTTCTGGACTGCCCCATTATACAACGCATATGGCATCAGGTTACACAGAGCATGTCTGGACATCTTATTTGGAGGGGAAATTCTATTCTAAATGCTTGGACATATTGGTGGCAGACGACAGTCAACACAACAAAGTTTTGAAACCTGCTTATGGTTTTCACTTGGGAAATTTGGATCAACCAGAACAATTATATCTTCAACAATCTGCCGGTAAATGAGGATTGTATTAGCAGGGCGATCTTGGCCACCTACTCCCTGATACCCGAAGATGTTATGCAAAAATCAGAGAAACTTGACATCCCTAAAACTATTTATCATAACAGGCCATGGGCCTACTTTGATGGCGCGGCCACACAAAATGGATGTGGGGGGGACTACTCTACATAAATGATCAGCACCACTTTCAACTTAGAATTGCCCTGGGCCCGGGAACCAACAATTTTGCTGAACTACAATGCCTAAGACTCCTTCTGATCTTTGCCCGTGAACAAAATTGCAATCACCTCAGATTTTTGGCGACTCCCTCATTGTGATTAACTGGTTCAACTCTCATGCACAATGTCACACTCACACACTCACTGCATTACTACGGGAAGTTCATCAGCTCAAATCACAATTTGACTCCATCTTTGTCTCTCATATTTACAGGCATCAGAAGAAAATGGCAGACACACTTTCCAAAGAATCCACGCAGCTGAATTGGGGCACTTGGCATATTACTGAACAGGTCGGCTTACAGGTGAACAGATTCTACCACAGGCCTTTCATCGAGGACATTCGGGTAGAACAGGCTGCAGACTTTTGATTGTAGTTTTGGGAATATGTTTTTTTTGGGCGATTTTTCATATCTTCACATGCCATTTGTAAATATTCAGAGCTGGCTGCTATTTTTATATTTTTTACATACTCTAGATATATAACCTTTTATTTATACTTCTTTGGCGCAGGTATGGATTAGTAAGTGATGCACCAAACTTACTTTATCTCTACTTGGACAGATTCTCATGGAATGTAGCCTCTTACATGTATCACTGACTAGTGTATAAAGTCAGCAATATACTTTGAACACACATGACAGTATACTCAGTAAAATGTAATATGTAGTTTTTCTTATCCATGAAAGATTACGAATTTTTCCTTCGTGAAAAAAAATGTTGTGCTCGTGCAAAAATTCTTATATAGGCAAAACTAGTAGATCTATTAAAGCTCAACTAAAGGAAAATATAACTGATACTTATCATAATTAAATCCCTTAAAAGTAATGGATATTCCCCCTTCCAAATAAACAAGGCGTTATGAGCAGCCCGATACCCTCTCTCAAAGTAACCTCCAACCCTCCCCCTCGAGCTATGGATTCACTTTTGTGACATCCCTATGGTAACTACAACACTATTTTCGGCTTCTAATAACAATGATTCCAGACCGCCTTATTGAGAAATCTAGTACAGTGAATTTGGAGTTGATATATTGACAGACTTTGGCTAATATTTCATTAAAGGCAGTTTGGATTTGTTGGAACATTTTGATGTAACTTTGATGGACATAATCTATCTCTCATAAGGAAATAATTTTGGGTTTTCCCCTGCTTGTGAGGCTAATCCTAGTGTTTCTCATCTCTTGTTTATTGTCCACTATGATCTCTATTTACTGCTCTTGTTGAAGAATTAATGGTTGAAGTTTTTCATGTATAGCTACTTGTTGATTAAAGTATAAAGAAGGAATTGTTTGCATCAATAGAAGTAGTTATCATTGATCACATCTCTAAAATATTAGCCAAGAATAACATTAAAACTATTTTCAAACCCTGCAAGACTTTAAAGCAATTATTCAAATCCCCCAAAGATCAATCTGGTCCATTGTGAGGCCTTAGGGTTTATAAAATCTCATGCTCGTGCAGAAATTCTTATATAGGCCAAACTGGTAAATTTGTTAAAGCCTTATTAAAGAAACAAATAGTCGATACTGCTCATAATCAATTTTTAAAACATGCCATTGCTGAGCACTCCTATAATTCTAAGCACCTTATATGATTTGACCAAGAAAAAATCCTTGTTCGTGCTCCCTTCTATTCTACCTGAGTCATTCGCAAAGCCCTCAAAATCAAATGCACACAAATAATTTTAATTAGGAAGATGGCTACAAGTTAAGCCAACCTTGGAATCCTCTCATTCAAATACTTAATCATTGATCTTCCGCTCCTAACCCTCTGCCTCTTTATTTTCTTAATTGATTCCTTCACCCCCAACCCCCACACTTACAATATTGATGTTTTTCAACCTTAGATTTCCTTCCTTAAGGTTATCTTGTTCTCATGTACTTAGCCCAGTATGCCCTTGATGTCAAGTATGTCACGTCCTCAAAAAATAATAAATTTTATTTTTGCTAATGTCGGCCAAAGGATTAACCTAATCTTTAATTTTATATAACTTGATTATTTAAATTATATATAATTTGTTTAACTTATTAATGGGCTGAGATTAATTACTAGAATACAACTATGTATTATTTAAATAATTTGAATGGAGAGTAAATTGTCTCACCCATTTAATAATTGCTTTATTATATACGTGAATTTGAATGGATCATAAATTTACCTTTAACAAAAAAAAATTACCACATTGAATTTCCAAATTAAGTAAAATTTTAAACATCTTTACTCTTTACTAAAGTCAATACCATTTCCTAAATCAAAGGAAAAGAGTTAATTCAACACAAACAATCAAAATCCAAAATATTTTAATATTTCTTTTAATTAAATATTTGTAAAATGAATCTTTAAAAAGAAAACCAATGTTGTATGGATAAATTAAAATCTTTAAAGATATAAATATTTCCCCATTAAAATTGCAATATTTCAAAATTTAAATAAATAAAATAAAATATTTTTATACTTACTCCAGAGCTATGGTAAATAAATAAAAATATATATAAACTAGATGTATGGTAAATAAATAAAAAATTTCTTTTTATATTTACTCCGTAAACCTTTTTATATTTAAAAAAAAATAAAAAAGCTAGGTTTTATTTAGATAAAGCGTATGAGACAAATACCACAGAACAAATTAATATTGATACCATGGGCTAAATAGCATGGGCCAAATACCATATGTATTTATAAAAGAAGTATGGTAAATAAATAAATACAAAAATATATAAAGAGGTATGCTAAATAAATAAATATAAATAACATAGGTATAAAGAGGTATGGCAAATAAATAAATATAAAACGGGTATAAAGATGTAAGGTGAATAAATAAAAATATATCAAATATGATTATAAATAAAAATCTAATTATATAACAACCCCATGGGCCAAATACATAGTAAATAAAAGAGGTATGGTAAATAAATAAAAATATAAATAAACCAGAGGTATGGTAAGTAAATAAAACCTCGTTTCATATTTACTCCATAATCTGCTTTATATTTATGAACACTCAAAAAAATAGGTTTTATTTAGGTGAAGCCTATGGTCCAAATACCATGGGCTAAATCATTACTAATACCATGCAAAAATATTATTATTAACCCTAATATAATATTAAAATATTATTATAATTATTATTAAATCTAATACTCATATTAATATACTATAATATTAATATTATTAAATTTAATAATTTTCGATTAATACAATATTATATTTATTGTATTATAATATATATAAATGTATCATGATATATATTAACTCTAGATATATATGGGAGGGAAGAACAATGATATAGAGTGATAGAGGTGGATATAAGGGGGATTCACAAGGGAGAGGTGGAGATAAACTAAAGGAAAGGGGAGAGTAGGAATGAAGAGCGAGAGAAGGAGACACAAATATGGAGGAGGGAGAGAGAGAGAAGGAAAGGGGGAGGGAGATAGTAGGGAGAGGGAGAGAGGGGAAGGACGAGAGAGTATTGGAGGGAAAAGGGAGAGAGAGAGAGAGAGATCAAGGAAGAGAGAGGGAGGTAGGAGAGAAAGGGAGAGAGGAAGGATGAGAGAGAGGACTTGAGAGAGAGGAGGAGAGAGGGATCGATAGAGAGATGGAGTTGGAGGGGGGGAGAGGTAGGAAATAAGAAATATAGAGAGTGAGAAGTGGAGAGAGAGAAGGAGTGACAAGGGAGAGACGAAGAGAGAGCGTGTATGTTTGGGGGTGAGATAAAGAGACAAATAAGGAGAGATGGAGATAAGGGGGAGAGAATTAGAGATAAGGAGAGAGGGAGGGATATAGTAACATATTTGGTGGGTGAAGAGAGAGAGAGATGGGAGAGAAAGGGAAAGAGCGGAAGGAAGAGAGAGGATGTGAGAGAGTAGAGAGAGGAAGGGAAAGAGATATGGACTTGGAGGGGGAGAGAGAGGGAGGTAAGAAGAAAGACATAGAGAGATAAAGGCTGAGAGAGAGAGAGGGAGGTAAGAAGAAAGACATAGAGAGATAAAGGCAGAGAGAGAGAGAGAGAGAGATAAGGAAGATGGAGAGAGAGGGAGAGAAGATAGAGGGTAGAAAGAGAGATATTAGTAGGGAGGAGGGAGAGAAGGGGAAGATAGAGATATAGATGGAAGGTGAAGAGAGGGAAGAAGAGAGAGATGGGGAGAGGTAGGGAGTGACAAAGAGATTGATAGATATGGAGTGCGAGAGCATGTGTGTTTAGGGGGGTGAGATAGAGAGACAAAAAAAAGAGATGGAGAGGGATATAGATATGGATGGAGAGTGGAGAGAGGGAAGAATATTTCTTGCATTAGATGGATTGATTTAAGTGGAGATGGTGATTTATAATCCTATTTGATTGTTTGCAATAGATTCATCGATCTTAGTGTAGATATTTTTTTCTAATGATATTTGATTACTTGTACTAGATGCATTGATTTCAATGTAGGTGGTGATTTCTAATACTATTTGATTGCTTACACTGGATGTGTTGATTTCAATGTAGATGTTGATTTATAATTATATTTGATTTCTTGCACTAGATGCATTGATTTCAATGTAGATAATTCCTAATCCTATGTGATCGTTTGCACTAAATGCATTGATTTCAGTGTAGAATTTATTTTCTAATCTTATTTGATTGCTTGCATTATATGCATTGATTTCAATGTAGATGTTGATTTCTCATTTGATGTAATTGGATATATGATGGTACATTAATTTTAAAGTGATTGGAGTAACAATATGCATTGATTTTAGTGTAAGTATAAAACGGTATTGACAATGTACATTGATTTTTGTGTTTTAGTAATTTAACCTATTAATATTGGAGAGCAAGAGATACAAGTATCATGTTTACTACAACAGCTCAAGCTAAAGATTTAAATTATTTATGATTTAATTTTTTTTTCATATAATCATGTGAAAAGATGACAAAACTAACAAGGGTGACAATAAGAATAGTAGAAGAGAATAGTTTGAGATTGATCACAATGAAGACTATTTGTAACATGAGTACATTCTTATTATTCACATTTTCTATCTTTCAACATTATTATTGTCACTTTGCATTCAAAAAAAATATTTCATCATTTTCATCATTAAAGTTATTAACAATATTTGTCATCTCAACAAAATGAGGTAACTAAGAAAATTTAAAATTAAAATGACCAAGTTAATCTCAGAAATATTTAGCATATTTAAAATGATTATATTAATATTTGATATATTTACATATTATTGATAAAACAAATCATATCTTCGATAGATTTTCCTTGGCAGCACACCACTGAAACCAACCTAGATCCATCTTACCTCTAGATCTATCAAGCACCGAGCGGGATCAAATCTCTCGAGGTGCAAACTTTTCCTCAAGTTTTGCACTCAAAAAAGAGGTTTGCACCTCAAGAGATTTGATCCCTCTCGGCGCTTGATAGATCCGGAGTTAAGATGGATCTAGTCTGGTTTATTTTAACCCCCCTAATCCCCTAATATATTCTCCTTCATATTTTATCTTCTCCCCATACCTTCTTAATTCGTTTTAAAATTCCTTTCATCAAATGTAATAACATAATAATTCTATCCATTTTTATTCTTGATTTAATTCCTCCTTGAGCACTCCTTTCCATATCAAATTAATATAAATAATTTCTTTTGTTAGTAAACCACCTCCCAATTTTCCTCTTTTTGATGATCCCTCTTTTTTAATGTTTTATAATTTCTTTACTTATTGTAAATTATTAATTTTATTAATCTAACATTAAAATTTTTAATTTCACTGATAATAATTTATTTTTTCCAAATTTCTTAGTCAAATTTTAGTAACCTAACATTCCTGGTGCTTCACTTGCATCGATATTAACCTAGTTGCACTCTTTTATAATTATATTGCTTCATTTGGTCCCTAAAGTTAGTCAAATTTTAGTAACCTAACATTCCTGGTGCTTCACTTGCATCGATACTAACCTAGTTGCACTCTTTTATAATTATAAAGCTTCATTTGGTCCCTAAAGATGGGTCGAGTGTCCACTGGAAAACGTTGGACAAATCAACCACATACACAAAAAAAAGATGGGTCGAGTGTCCACTGGAAAACGTTGGACAAATCAACCACATACACAAAAAAAACATTTACCACTAAAAAAACCAAAAACATCAACCGCATGATGCATGAAAAAGGACCACTATGCTTATCAATCCTCAAGCAAAGCCATGGAAAATCATCACAAAACATACTATAAAAAAAAAAAATGTAATAATATCCCAAAGAAAAAAAAAATGTGAACCCTGTATATGTAGTCCCTAAACATCTATCCTAAACACAAAAAAAGTATAAGTAGGAATTGTGCAACTGTAGTCCCTCAACATCCCCACAAGTTGCAAGTTATCTCTGAAATGTGCTTTTACCACTCATATGCATATGAGGGGCAAAAATGACCATACTTGGTTGTTGGCTTCATGTTACCTATTATTACAAATCTGTGTAAGACGTACAGAAAAGGGCCAGATCCTCCTTGAAATTGAGGTTCCAGGAGGTTAAAAGCATATAGGTTTCGAGAAAGAAGCAATGTCTCCAATGTTGCTGATACGAATGCAGATATATTAGATTAGGGTCAAGTTCAAACCATGAACATCAACGCCATCTAATTTTGCTTAACCATATTAAACCTTATATTCATCTATGCATGGTCTCTGAAAAAGAATGTGAACATTGGCGACAAAATGCCTCTTTTAAAGAGGCTGGAGAGACCTAGACAAGAATTGTATCAGCATGCTTGAGCCCTTTGAAGTGACAACAAAACTTCTTGGAGGTTTGTAGGGTTCATTTTTGGATTATGGTAGTAGATATGTGTCAATAGTTTCTTCTTTTTTTTCAGAAGAAAAAAACGCTGTATATATTAAAAGATATATATTACGGTACATATTCATTCGTTACTTTCTCAGCTGTAATACTAGACAGCGAGAAAACCATATACCCAATAACATACAAATACCTAGAAAGATATTCGATGTGCATCACAAGCCAAATTATAGGTAGGTTTTACCTCTCCCCACAGATTCTTTCTAAACATCCCTGTATACATTAAAGAGACATACATAGATAAGATAGATGCATATAGAAAGAAAGCAATCAAAAAGGAGTTGTCCGAAAGTGTACTTCCATGATTCACATAGAGCAAGGTCGCTTGTGAATCCGGCTAGACAGGCTCGCTTGAAAAACTATTGACCCTCTTCAGAAATCCCGCTGTGTTCACTAACAAATTACGCGCTTTATAGTAATGTAGGAAAGAAAAAAATTTGAACAATTCCCCGATTTTTTTTCAAGGTAAACACGCTGTTTGATTAGTGGGGAGCTTCGAACCTCAAATCCACAGTATCATAGTAAATTTGACTTTAACATGGGCGTCATGGAATTGATCCAATGCATATCTGTGCAAAATTTTGAATCCAAACACATGGAGAAGTTCACTACCTTTTACGCCAAAAATATTGCTGTCTTCTTGTTCTGATTTTGCATGAATAATGAAGGGTGCTCTCCTTGGCCCGATTTATCAGTTGAAGAGGGGGTGCAGCCTTTCCTATTTACGAAAACTATTCTGATTGGAATTTAATGCTTCGAGGATGAAGGATAAAATGAAGATGGATAAACGTTGTGCCGGTTTTCATCTATTTCATCTTGTCCATTGCCCAAGGTATATAAGATCATGCTTAAGCAAATTCTAAGTGCTGATTTTGAAGATCAGATCACATATTTTGAGAATACGATAGGTAATGCACATTCCTTAATTGCAGATCTGTATATTGTTCTTGTTGATTTGAAGCCCTAATTTACAGATTCTAAAAAGGGCTAGTCAAAACCTTCCCACTCGTTGGAAATTGGCTGGCACAGAGAGTTGGAAATGGGTACAAAATTTAAAGTTATGATAAGAAGGACCGTTGCGTGGGTTTTGCTGGAAATCATAGATTACCTTACCCTCTGATTATTAATTTGAATAAGCAGGGTATCCAATTTCTGGCAGATGTAACAGAACCAGATGTTTCCTCAATTTGAAACCAAGGAAGTAGCAGACCCAGATCTTTCATCAATTTGGAACCAAAGATGGAAAATAGAAAATAGTCTGGAACTTTGGGGAGAGGAGACAAAAATTTGGAACCTCTTCGTGCAGAGACTGTAACAGAGTGCAATAAGGTTGAGCAGTTTAGAAAGATGAAACAATCTAAACCAGAATTAGTGTCTCGGTAGATACATTGCACATTTAAGATACAAGCTATATTCTTGGAAGAGGTATGAGAGGGCATGGATGGTGCTAGAAACCATTTAGAAACTAAAAGCTCCTTTAAAAACTAGATTTTTCTTTTGGTTATTCATTTCCAACAATGTTCTAACATGGGAAATATGTAAGAATTTTCTTTTGGTTACCAATTTATAGTAATGTCCTATCATGGGAAATATGGAAGAGTCAGAAAAGAGCATAGCAAGGGCTGGGAAGACTTGTACTCTGCAAAAGAAGCTAATAAAATCATAGAACACTTGTCGGTTCCCTATTCATTTACAAAAGAGGAATTGAAGGAAGCATTGCAATTTGAATCGACTAAAAGTAAAGACTCCTAGCAAAGTATCTCTACAGCAGTTTATATTTGGGGAAATGGTTTAGGGACAAAACAATCGAAGACCATGAGGCTCTCCCATGTGTAGAAATTCTAGGGCGTTCTGGCTTGCAAGGAATGAAATGGATTTTTAGAACAGAGACATCTTCCCATTCAAGTTATCCACCAAATTAGATTTGTATATGGAGAGGTGTTGAAACTAGGAGGGAAAATCCTCCAAGGATAACTGTAAGTCTAAATATAGGCACATCATATGCATGATATTTTGATGGAGGTTATCGAAGTGTGTGCCAAAAGAAGTTATTTTTAAAGCAACATTAGGAGAGGGTACAAATAACTGTGCAGCGTTGAATTCTCTGTGGTTGTTGATAAGATTAGCAACAGAAAAAAGAGTTTTACTTATTCATATTTTAGTAGATTCAAAGATAACCCTTGACTAGATAATGGTAAAGTAAACATTCAAAAGTCGACCCTTTCTCTAATTTTGGAAGGAATCAAGGAACGAAAAGAAAATTTCACGAGGATTTATTTTCCACACATTTATGGAGAGTTAAATGTTCAGGTTGATGAGCATTCTAAAATAAATTCTTGTCCGTTAGTACAGGAATTTTTACTGCAAGGGAAGAAGTGGCAGGGTCCCAGCCACTATCACAGGCTTATATGAATAATAACCGATGATGAGATTAGCCATAGCAATTGGCCAAAAGGTGAGGGGGTGCTGATAAATCTGTACTGTTCGATTTTTATTTTATTTTTTAATTTATTGAGAAGATTGTGATCCAAGTCTATATTAGAAGAGCCTAAATGGCAATTATTTTATTTATTTATTTTTATAAGTAAAACTAGGTTTTTTAAAAGTGCTCTCACGCTTTTTAACCTACCAATTCAGTATATCTTTTATTAAAATATTATATTATGATTTAGTATGTTTTTAATTGTTTCAGTAGTCAACCAAAGTCTATGATAAATCTATCATAATTTAATGGTCAATTCAGATTGTTAGTGTGATTTCAAAACACAAGCACGTTGTAAATTCAATGGTCAACCATGTTCAGATCAACGATCAGTAAGTACCACCATTGTTAATGTGATTTCAAACACAAGCACATTGTAAATTCAGTGGTCAGCCATAAGTGATTACAGTTATTGTTGGTGTGATTTCAAATACAACCAAGTACAAGTACAGTCATTGTTGGTGCGATTTCAAATGCAGCCAATACATCCCTATGTTGTAGTCTAATAGGGATGTTGTAGTCTAATACATCTATATGTTGTAGTCTAATTGTTTTAAGTTTTGGAGGGTTTATAGGCATTTTTTTTTAAATATACCTGAAATTCAGTAAAAATTGTTGGAATCACAAATTATATGTGAAATCTAAAGAATCTGAATACTCCAAGGGTTTTTCAGTTTAATTTACTAAATTGATTTAAACATTGAAAAATAAACCAAAAATTATTTACCTAAATTCCAACTAAAAAATATAAAATAAATAAACATTCCCAAACATATTTCAGTGGTAAACAATAAATCTATAACAATATGATTTCAAACAAGCACATTATAAATTCAGTGATAAACCATCAGTGATTACAACCATCATTGGCCTGATTTCAAATACAAACAATTTCAAATACAAGCATATTTCAGGTGTCAACCGTAAATCTATCATAACCATCTGATTTCAAACAAGCACATTATAAATTCAGTGGTCAGTAATTGCAACCATCGTTGGTGTCATTTCTAATACAAGCATATTTTCGGACTAAATCACAAGTCTATTATAACCATAAATTTATTGTAAATCTATCTGAATTAATTTGTCATAATTCATTTGTTAATTCAGAAAAACGATGATAAACCTATTATAATTCATAATTCATTCGTTAAATCAGAAAAACGATGATAAACCTATTATAATTCATAATTCATTCGTTAAATCAGAAAAACGATGATAAACCTACTATAATTCATAACTCATTTGTTAATTCAAAAAAACGATGATAACCCTATTATAATTCAGCGTTCAACTCAAAAATATATTATAATTCAGTGTTCCATTCAAATCAACCATCAGTGATGGTTTCCATTCAAATCAGCCATCAGTGGGGTGTGATTTTAATACAAGTACATTATAAATTAATATAACAGGGGTGTGATTTCAATACAAACACATAAATTAATATCAAATTAAGCATATTATAAATTAGTATCAAATTAATAGGGAACTTTTGCTGTCATCAAATTAATAGGAACTTCTACATTCATTGCACAACCATAGCCTCATTGATTCACGGTCAACCAAATACAAACACATTAGAAGTTAATATCACCTTGTACAACCATCGATTCCCAGAAAAGGTCCATGACAGAAAGATAAAACCCCTAGGGGTTAGATATCAACAAAAAAAAAGTAAACAATCAAAACGTAAACTCCACACCAAATCACAGAGTTCCCCAACAGAGAGCCTTTCAGCCGTCCATTTGAAGATCACACTAGAAGCTTTGAAAGTTAAATACTTCATTGGAAAAGGTCATGAACCAAAAGAAAAAACTTCACACCAAATCACATAGTTCTAACAGAGAAAAGGTCACGAACCAAAAGAAAAAAATCCACACCAAATCACATAGTTCTAACAGAGAAAAGGTCATGAACCAAAAGAAAAAACTCCATACCAAATCACATAGTTCTAACAGAGAGCCTTTCAGCCGTCTATATGAAAATCACACAACAAGCTTTGACAGTTAGACACTTCATTAGGAAATATCACAGTAGGCTTCAGATGCAATATACTCATAAGAATGAAATATTGATAATAGGGTTTGAACCCGAACATGATCATTGTCCCTCGCACACAAAGAGCAGCTACAAGCAGCGGAGTTGGTAAATACACGGTCACTTCCCAATCCTGTCGAATGTACCTGCAAAGAAAGAATTGTTACATAACAGAAAATATCTGCGTTTAGAAATTAGGGATTGGTAGTACCTTACGCTACCTGTCATAACAGAAAATATCTACAATTATAAATTGGAGAGCATTAGAGAACCACATAATATAATTTGTTTGGGTTGGAGGCCGCGCGAACGCGAGCCTCCACCGCCAGATTTAATTTGGAGAGCATTAGAGAATCGCATAATTTAATTTGTTTGGGTTGGAGGCCGCGCGAACGCGAGCCTCCGCTGCCACAAATTATGACGTGCACTCTCCTCAGTGGGAGATGCTAGGTAAACCCCCCTCCCAAGTGCAATGGAGGTGGTCTTCCTAGGCCATCGACCTTCTTGATCATCGATTGACCCCGCCCAGGTAAGTATGTTTTATTATTGTACAATTTCTCCTTTTATACCCATGCTTCCCTAACTTACAATTCACCAGTTTGCATGTGGGATGCAACCAATATTGTTTCTTTCAACTATCTTAATATAAAATTAATGTACAATTATTATTTTTACTTTAATAATAAACAATTTATATACATGTAAAAACAAAAAAAAAATTGTATATACGTATAAAAACAAA
Source organism: Pinus albicaulis (assembly GCA_034641835.2). Classification (NCBI taxonomy): domain Eukaryota; kingdom Viridiplantae; phylum Streptophyta; class Pinopsida; order Pinales; family Pinaceae; genus Pinus; species Pinus albicaulis. The sequence continues at coordinate 1,220,459,834 of CM076578.1, forward strand.
ATGCATTGTGGAGGTGATAACAATGAATAAAACCCAGTGACTTGCATATTTCTACATGGCTATCAAGAAATTAAAACCCAAAATTTTCAAAGTTGTTCATTGTGTCAAGAGTTAATGGTTGCAATGTGAGCCTCAATTACTATGTCCACACTTTTAAATTATATGGTTTGTTGTAACGGGTAGGAATGGAGATTTTAAGTTTTCTAACATTCAATGAGCTTATTGTTCACAAGTTAGAGACATTGTCATCACTTTTCTAATACTTAGAATGAACCATCAAAGTTTGTTAATGCAAATGGTGTAATTGAAGTAGACCATAGTTAATGTGCATAACATTAGTGATTAAAATGCTTGTACAAGGGGGAGGTAGGAGCAGGAGGGGCATTGTTCAACATCGAAGGAAAAATTATGTCACAATATGCTTGGGGAATTGGTCTCGCGACCAATAACCATGTTGAGTACCTTGCTCTATGGAAGGGTTTGGAAATAGCTCTTGTAAAGAAAATATTCAAACTAATGGTTTTTATTGACTTTATGTTTGTTATTCAACAAATGATCAAGGCCAAGAAGATTCCAAGTTCAGACCACCCTCCCATTCTCCAAAGACTATCCTAGTCATCTCTTAGTTAGATCAGTTGGAGTTTTTAATCTGTATAGGCATTAAATTTGATGGTTGATGCTTTGGAAAAAAAAAGGATCAACATCGAGACAAGGTAGAATAGAGTTGGATCAAAGTTTTATTAATTTCCCCCCATCCCTTAATTATGATTGGAATCCCATGACGCATTAGCTTCATTAATAAATACGTCATCATAGGAAAATGTTTCGAATATGTATGAGGCACCTGCCTCCCACTCAGCATGACCTTTGGCTTGAATGCTGAGAATGAAGGGCATTTGGAACCTCAACTCGTGGCCTCCCACTCAGCACAACCTTTGGCTTGAATGCTGAGAATGAAGGGCATTTGGAACCTCAACTCCTTCGCGGTATCTAATGCTCCTCAATAGGCGGTGCGACAATACAATTTTCCCCAGTACAGGGAGGCCTATGTATTTAATTTGTCTTTGGTGGGAGTTGGTGTGGATTGCCTCGACCATGAAGACTCATTCAATTTATAGTGCTATGGAGTTAATTTTTCCATCTTGTTATACCCATCAGTTGTCTATTCCTTGTCTTTCTGTGGATCCTAGTCTCGAGCTCATGGCAGGGTCTCAACTTTGGTTATTTAAAGAAACAATTAGCCTTCCTGAACTATCATGTGTTGTTGATTCATGTCGGTTCTAATGCGGGGTGTGTTGTTGATTCATGTCGGTTCTGATGCAGGGATTAAACTTATTTGTGTGTTGGCTGGTTGGGTGCAGTGGCTCTTTACTTAAATGGCAGAAATGTCGGTTCTAATGCGGGGTGTGTTGTTGATTTATGTCGGTTCTGATGCAGGGATTAAACTTATTTGTGTGTTGGCTGGTTGGGTGCAGTGGCTCTTTACTTAAATGGTAGAACCTTCATCAATTCCGAAGAATTTCAAAGCCAATATGTTGCTTGACAAGTTATTGGATTCAGTCGAAACGTTGTTACCAAGTCAACCTAAGTGAAACTACCTTCAATTCCTTAGATTTCAGCTTCATGCTTGAGGTCTACACTTTTTATCCCTCCTGTAATCTCTGATGTTTCGCATGTGTGACTGATTTTAGGGCAAACCCCCCTCCCAAGTGCAATGAAGGTGGCCTTCCTAGGCCATCGAAGGTCATCGTGGATGAATCTTCGAATTTGTCTCGCTCCTCTGAAGGATCTCAAGGACCTCCTCTTGAGATTCCGCAATTTCCACCTGGACATCTTGAAGCTCAAGGTGTTGAACTTGGAATTTCCATAAGTGTCCAACCAATCTTGCCTCGATCACCACCTGGCGATTCACTTTCGTCTTCATCTAAGGATCCCGAGTCGGAAAGTCTTGAACCTTTTGCACAGTTTACGGTCTTTCCTCTAAATCCACTCTACGATCCATTTGTGGTATCTCGTGAGCGTTCGTATAGTCCTTTTGACAATCCCAATGTTCCTTTTGGTGCTTCTCCTATAGCATCTCGTACTGCTGCTCGTCAGTTGTTTCCACCATCCATGGCATCGAATGCCAACAATATTCTATTCGTGAGTATTCCTCTAGAAACTTCTACGGCCCATATCCTAGAAGTTGACATCGAGTCTATGTTCCCTCCGAAAGGTTTTCCGTATGTTTCCACTCCTCATGATATAGGAAGTGGGACAGGTATGCCCTCTAGTCAAGTCGCATCTATTCTTCCACCTGGGTATACTTCTCTCAAAAACCTTGTTTCAGGGACTTTTGGGGCCACATATCTATTTCACAACCTCGTTTTGTCAATGGGTGTTCCCCACCTTCTGGCCCATTTGTTTCATATGTGGTTTCCATTTCGTAACTTGTTGCTCAACCTACAGTTTATGTAGGTTAAATGATTGTTTCACTCGAATCATCTGCTCCTGTGTCGCTGTCCACGATCACTTCCACCCCATTGTTGAGTGGACCATCTATGGTTTTGTCTGTGCCCAGGGGCAATCACATCCTCTATACATACCTCCCCTTTCGGGTGGGGGAAATCTTAACCTTGGAACTATATCGGGGTCGAGACAGCCCATAGCTAGTCTTAGTGGAACTTTTCTTTCACAGCCGACAAGTTCTATCGTAGGAACCTCTCATCCTACTTTGGCTCAACTTGTTTATCAATAGCCCCACATCCAGTACCCTCAAGTTTAACAACCCCATGTTCAACAACCGAATGTACAATCTCAGTATGTTCAACAATCGAACGTACAATATCAGTATGTTCGGTGACCCAACATATCACAACGGTATATACCACAACCCTAGAATCCATTAGGTGTCGTTGCAACTAATCCTCAATTTGGTCCTCAAATCCATACTGGTATGAACCTTCCTCTGGGTCAAATTGGAACTTACCCCAATCAGCTTGGTGTCCAATACTAACAAATGCCTCAAGATTAGTTCCAACAACCCCAGCAAGGACCCTACATTTAGCAACAACTGCAACAAGGTACCTATCAGCAACCCCAACCACAACAAGGTCCCTATCAACAATATGTACCTTATCAACAACAGTGGGGACATTTTGGGAAGTATGGTTAGAATCAACCCTTGTGGGAGCAAAATCCTTACCAACAAGGTTGGAACCCACATATGAGTAACTTACAGAGACCTTTTGCTACTCATCACCCTCTGTCGCCATTCTTGGCTACGTTGGAACTGTCAGATGTGTCTACATTGACAAATGACCCCATCCAACACAAGTTGCATTGGCCTCCAGTTCCAACTAAAATTCTCAGAGATTGCCCGAAGTTTGAAGGAAAATCTGGGGAAGACCCCCAAGCCCATGTCATGACGTACTATTTATGGTGCTCTTCCAATTCTTGGGTTGACGATTCGATTCATCTACGTCTTTTCCAGCGCACTTTAATGGGTGTTGCTGCCAAGTGGTACATTGAACTTCCTTGTGGTGTCTTCTATGATTTCAATACCTTGACCATGGCCTTCCTCACCCATTTCCAGTTGCATGTCCAGTATGAGACCGACACCCATCTCTTGACATCTTTGAAGCAGTCAACTGATACTCATATCTCAGACCACATTCATGAATGGAGGCGCAGGCGTCGCCTTATTAAATTTGAGATCCCTGATCAATTTTTTTTTTGTTTTTTTTGGTAAATTAGGTTATTTTATATTAATTCAAGAAGAGAAACATTACATATGCTACAGGTGGGGTTGGAAAGCTACGATTAACCAATCCCAGCCTTAGTTGCTCAGTTTCAGGGCTGCCTCCATGGAGGAAACCAGCCCAAAAAGTACTTGAGACAGGAAATTACAAAATGAGCAGTCGAGCTAATGTATCCAGATATTACAAAATATGCAGAAGCAAGAGTATAGCTTGGGAATCCTTGGTCGTAGCATGCATGACAAAAACTAAGGAAGAACTGAGCAGCTTCATAGTCCTCAATCTTCTGTGTCATCATCATTGTCGAGCACTTCCTCCACTATGGGGCAGGCATATGCCTGCGCAGCCGCTTCCTTAGAGTCTACTACTAGACGCATGGGTTTGGGGACAGGTGCGCAAAGGATGGGGGACTCTGGATCCAAACATTAGTTTCATCGTCTTCCTCCTCCTGAGCCAGCAGCATATCAATCTTACGAGTCGAGGAATGCGCCTAGTGCGTGATGGTAGACTTCTGGGGACCACAACTACCCCTCTATGCAGCTTGCACAGGAGCTTCTTCCTCCATCTCAGTATTGGGGCACTGTCTAGCATATTTGTCGAAGGAGGAGCCTTCAATAGACTCCAAATGGTTGTCTTCTCCATGGTGGTAATGTCCGAGGAGAGCCCCTCTCTGTCCACCGCAGATGGTTCTTTGGCGCAATCTGGGAGCCATTGCCCGATGAGGCAAGGGAGAAGCTTCAAGGGAAGGGTGCGTAGTAGGGGGAGAAAAAATTTTGAAGACAAGGGGAGCAGAAGGGCCAGGGATGAGATGTGCAGACTAGGTAGGCGCAACCCAGAGGGGTCTGCGCAGCGCAACGTTGGGCAGAGGGCTACGCGGCGGGCCGGTGGCGGGGGGGGGTTGGGCGCTGCAAATGTAATATCCCAAATGGAAATAAACATCAATATAAGCACATAAACAAAGACATGCAGCAACTAGAGACAAATCATAAGGAAAACAAACAATATGGAGAATGCTGAGCCATTTTATTAATTCTGAGAAATGGAAATGAGTACAGAGGTGATCAGAATGATGGCACCTCGGCTTGCACTAGGCAAGCATATAAAGACTCTCAGGAAATGACCCGGAATGGCTGCTCCCTCTGGACTGTGTTATCTCCAAAGCTGCTGCTACTGCTACTATGCTGCTGCTATTGCTGGAATGAACTGAATCTTTGGGGTTGCTCCCCACCTTGGAAAATTTTGAAAATTTGGGAATGGTCTCTACTCCCAAAACTCAGAAAAACCTAGAAATCTCTTCAGAAATGGCCGACCCCCGAAAATGGCTCCCTTTAGGCACTACGTTATTCCTCAAGGACGGACGTTGGCTCTGAAATATCTGCTCCAAATAATGGCTCCCGACTCCACCGAAATGCTGGAATAGGGAAGGGTTGGTCCCTTACCCACTATCCCGGGCTGAATCCACCAACAAATTCCCAATCCGGAACCACCTACCCTCAAGACTGTGTCCTCCCTCTCACTGACTGTGCTGTCTCTTTGAGTGGATGCTCCTCCTGTGGTAGCTGCATATCTCTTTGGAAAAAAAAGAATGAAACTCCTCACCCGAGCAGGCACTCGAAGTCCCTCGGGGCTGAGGTTGGGATCTTCGAGTGGAGACACTCGATGTACTGAAGAGTACGTGCAGACTTTGTTAAACAGCAAGCGTGCTCAATGTCAAAAGACAAATCTTAAAGACACATAATCAGAATGAATGAGAATGAGGAGACCCTTCCTCCTTTTATGCTTGGTGAGCCTCTCTCTCACCTAGGCCCCACCAATCTCTGCATTGCCACTTGGCCACTAGGCCCCACCTTGCTAATTCGATATGTCTCCTTAGTGACTTTAGGGAATGCTTTTATCCTAAGTGCGAACTAAGTGCTCCTTCACCCACTTTATTTATATTTTAACTTTATAAAGGCAAAATTAGTCAAAATTAATATTTCTAATTGGGAATATTACAGTCTCCCCCGACAAAACGTTGCTTGCCCTCAAGCAGCTATAATGATGGATGTTGGAGAATATTTTCACTCTCCCAAGTGGCATCCTCATCCGGTAAATTCCTCCATCTCACTAGGTACTCCTTGACTGTTTTGCTCCGTAACTGCCTATCCCTAGTGTCAATAATGGCCTCCGGCTGTAGCACTAAGTGCCCCTCATCATTTGTAGGCGGAAGCTCCTCTGTTGCAGTCACCTGCTGCCCCAATGCCTTCTTCAGGCATGATATGTGAAAAACGTTATGAATCTTGCTGCCCTAGGGTAGCTCCAACTCATATGCAACATGTCCCACTCTGCATATCACCCTGTAGGGTCCATAGAAGCAGGGCTTGAGCTTTTCAGCCTCCTTCTGCTTCTGCGTGGACTGTCGATATGGCTGCAAGCGTAGGTAGACCAAGTCTCCTACCTCGAACTGCCTCTCAACCCGTCCCCTATCAGCATACATATTTTGCTGGTTCTGCGTTGTAGCCATGTTATCTTTGAGAGCTCGAAGAACATCCTAGCTCTCCTGGATCCAGTCCTTGGCTCTAGGAGCCTTGCTAGCACCAAACACCATGTCAACAAAAGATAAAGCATGATATCCATACAATGCATAAAATGGAGACATACCAATAGACATGTGATGAGTGTTGTTGTAGCAGTACTCCCCCAAGTGAAACCACTTCAACCATGCCTTTTGCTACCCACTGACATAGTTACGCAAGTAACCTTCCAGCCACTTGTTCACTATCTCAGTCTGTCCATCCGTCTGGGGGTGGTAACTAGTACTCGGTGTCAACTGAGTGCCCACCAAACGGAAAAGCTCCTGCCAAAATCCGCCCATGAAGCGGCTATCCCTGTCACTAACAATGGTCTTCGGAAGACCATGCAATCTGAAAATGTCCCTAAAGAACAACTCTGCTACCTGGGCTGCAGTGTAATGTGCCGATATGGAAAAAAAATGAGCATATTTAGTCAGTCGGTCAACGACTACAAATATGCAATCCTTGCCCTGTACCATGGGAAACCCTGTAATGAAGTCCATCGAGATACTCTCCCATTTCCCCTCAGGTATGGGAAGAGGCTACAATAATCCTGTCGGATGGTTCATCTCTCCTTTTTTACACTGGAAAACCTCACATTCCCTGACATATTGAAGCACGTCCTCCTTGAGGCCCTTCCAAGGGAACCTCTCCCTGATTGCCCTGTAGGTTTTGGTAAACCCTTGGTGGCTTGATAATGGTGAATCATGTGAGGCATGCAATATATTCTTCTTGAGATGGGAGCCCTCAGTCAAGAATATCCTGTCCCTGTAATAGATCACCTCGTCCATCACTCTGTACCTGTCATCTGTCACCTGCCCATCCAAAATCTCGCAGGAAAAACGGTCCTTGGAGTACTCTACCAACAACCGAGCCTTCCAATCTGTGTCCAAACTCATCAAGGACAACGCTACTGGCCTGCGTGAAAGTGCATCTGCCACAACGTTGTTCTTCCCTTTGATATACTTGATGTCAAAGTCGTAAGCTTGGATCTTACTGACCCACTTTTGTTGCCTCTCCTGCAATTGCTTTTGCTCTAGAAAAAACCAAAGACTGTTGTGGTCCGTCCTCACCCTGAACCTGTTCCCCACCAGGTACTGTCGAAACTTGGCCAACGCATGCATGATGGCCAACATCTCCTTGTCGTATATAGCATGCAACCTCTCATGTGGCAATAGCTTCCGGCTCTCGAAAGCTATGGGGTGGCCTCCCTACATCAACATTGCGCCTATCCCCTCCCCCGATGCATCACACTCTAAGACAAAGGAATGTGTAAAATCCAGTAATGCTAACACTGGGCAGCTGCTCATCACCTCCTTGAGCCTGTCAAAAGCCCTCTGTGCTGTATTCGACCAACTAAATGCCCCTTTCTTGGTGAGATCTATAAGGGGTGCAGCAAGTTGGGAAAATCCCTTGACGAACTTTCGATAGTAGGTGCAGATCCCCACAAATCCCCAAAGTTTCGTCACATTCTTCGGCTCCACCATTCCCTAATGGCCCTAATCTTCTCCTCGTGTACCTTTACTCCATCCACCCCAATGATGTGCCCCGAGTAGCGCATCTCGGTTAACCCAAACTCGCACTTGGAGAGCTTAGCATAAAACTATTGCTCTTCCAAAATGTGCAGTATAGCCTCTAGATGTTGGAGATGCTCCTCCCATGTCTGGTTGTAGATCAATATGTCGTCAAAAAACACTAGCACACACTTCCTCAAGTGACTATGGAAGATGTGGTTCATGCATGACTGGAAAGTGGTCGGGGCATTGGTTAGCCCAAAAGGCATCACCAAAAACTCAAAATGGTTGTAATGACACCTGAAAGCAGTCTTGGGAATGTCCTGCTCCCTCACGCGAATCTGATAGTACCTGGATCTCAAATCAATCTTTGAGAAGAACTTGGCCCCCCTCAGCTCATCCATCGACTCATCAATCCATGGGATGGGGCGCCGGTTCTTCATGGTCTTCTTCTTCAGGGCCCTGTAATTAATGCACATCCTCAATGTGTCGTCCTTCTTCTTCACCATCACTACTGAAGAAGCAAAGGGGCTGGTGCTAGGACGGATGTGTCCAAGAGCTAAGAGCTCATGGATAGCTCTCTCAATCTCATCCCGATAGGCTTTGGGGTTCCTATAGGGTGTAGTGATAACAACCTGGATGCCCTGCTCCAACTCAATGGTGTGCTCAAACCCCCGATCCGGTGGCTGTCTTGGTGGTATCTCCCCAAATACCGTAGCATACCTGTCAAGAATGGACTGTACATCTGGGTGTACGGCCTGCCGTGTAGATCCTGCCTCTGACACACGCAGCTCCACTGCCAACTCTATGTGCCCCTTCCGGAAATATGCCTCCATCCGGTGTGCTGAAACTGTCTGTGGTGGGTAGGTGTGCATCCCCCGAATCTTCTCATGCCTCCCAGTATTCTTATCCATCCACTCCATCTCCAAGGTCTCCCAATCAGTGGTGACCTTCCCCAATGTGATAAGCCATTGTACCCCCAGTATCACGTTGGTGTCCGAAATGTCCACCACGAAAAGATGATCTGTCAGGGTGTATGTCCCCATCGTCACTGCCAAGGCTGGCACATACCTGGCACACTACATGGTCTGGTCCCTTGGAACTAGTACCGAAAACCCATCAAAAGTCTCCGTATGTATGCCCCTCCGCTCTACTAGCTGGGCATCAATGAAATTGTGGGTAGCCCCACTGTCTACCAACACCGATATGCGCTGCCCTCATACTGTGCCTCGAACACGCAATGTCAAGTACTTGGGAACTCCCCACAAGGCTGCAAGGGATCCCCCAGTAGGTGTGAAAGATGCACCTCCTACTCCAGGTGGTGGAGGTGGTAGATGATCCCCTCTCTGCGTTGTACTGCTGTCTCTAGCCTCCACATCCTCATACTCGTCTTCTTCCCCGCTACTATCGGAGAAGACCTCCATGTAATGTGCCTTCCTCACAGCACAACGGTGTCCTAGTGCCCATGGCTCCTGGCATGTGAAGCACAATCTCTTCCGCTTCAATTCTCTCCTGGCCTCATCATCTCCAAACCCTCTGCCATGGTTCCCCTTGGCAGGCGGAACCCTCTCGTCCTTTCCCTTCGGCTAGAATGCCGATCTCTGGGTAAAAGGAACTCTAGTCCTGGGAAGTGCATCCTACAAATCCCGAGTCCTCTCGACTGCATCATGGAGTGTCGTGGGCCTCGTCGATCTGACCAATCCCCGTAGAGGCTCCGCCAATCCATCTATGAACATATAAATCATACGGGCGGTGGATAGATCTGGTACCATCACAAAAAGTCTCAAGAACTCCGATATGTACGTGTCCGGCCTCCCGGTGTGCTTGAGCTTGGTTATCTCAAAAAAATGCTCCTCTGGATCCCTTCGGTCAAAACGCTCCACCAACCTCCGCGTAAACTTGGCATATGCTGTCACTCTCGAGTGCCCCAGCGTAACCATCCCGTGAAACCACCAATCCTGGGCCTCGCCCTCTAGGTGCAGCGCTGCCACTTTGATGGCCTCTAGCTCTGCCATTTGATTTAGCTAGAAATATATATCCAACTTCTCCACCCAAGCTTTTTCCGAACACTTGGACGACCCATCAAATGTCGGTAAATGGAATCTGCCCACCGTGCGTTGTAAGTCCCCGTCATGTGAATGTCTGTTCCCCCTGTGATGGTTGCGGGGTTTGCTATCCCGCTTGAGCTGAAAAAAATCATGGAAAGTGATGGCATCTCTGAACTCCTGACCGTATGACTGGTACTTAGAAAAATAATCCCCCATGTGTCCCGACTCCTGCTCCTACTGTTATTCTACCCTAATGTCTACGGCAAGAAATGTAGGCATCGTGGAATGGGGAGGTGTGTGTGATGTCGTCTGCTGTGCCATGAGGTGCTCCTGTAAATGATGAGACATGCCTGAGCCCTCTCTAACATGAACACCCCGTGGGGTCTCATGCTGTCTAGATTCTGCCATGAACCTTTGCCCCATCTCTTCTATCCATCTCGATAAATCTTGTACTGATTTGAGGAGGAGTTCCCCAAAAATCCTTCCCGGCATCCCTTTCCTCTGCCATCGATTCTTCTTCCTCTGCATCCACTACTGGACCGCTGTCACCTTCCCTGAAAGTGAGCTCTAACCTTCGTTCTTGGTCTTTATACCTCCTTCCCCTGCAGGTGATGTGTGGTTTTCCTACTGGTATCATAGACAACCCGCTCCACAGGCTGAGCCAAGTCTATGAGCTCTAATACCACTATAATATCCCAAATGGAAATAAACAACAATACAAGCACATAAATGAAGACATGCAGCAACTAGAGACAAATCATAAGGAAAACAAACAATATGGAGAACTATTAATTCTGAGAAATGGAAATGAGTACAAAGGTGATCAGAATGATGGCACCTCGGCTTGCACTAGGCAAGCATAGAAAGACTCTCAGGAAATGACCCAAAATGGCTGCTCCCTCTGGACTGCGTTATCTCCAAAGCTGCTGCTATTGCTACTGCTGGAATGAACTGAATCTTTGGGGCTGCTCCCCACCTCAAAAAATTCTAAAAATTTGGGAATGGCCTCTACTCCCAAAACCCAGAAAAACCCAAAAAGCTCTTTAGAAATGGTCGACCCCTGAAAATGGCTCCCTTGAGGTACTACGCTATTCCTTAAGGAGGGACGCTGACTCTGAAAGATATGCTCCAAATAATGGCCCCTGACTCCACCAAAATGTTGGAATAGGGAAGGGCTGGTCCCTTACCCACTATCCCGAGCTGAATCCACCAAAAAATTTCCAATCCGGAACCACCTCCCCTTAAGACTGTGTCCTCCCTCTCAGTGACTGCACTGTCTCTCTTAGTGGATGCTCCTCCTGTGGTAGCTGCAACTCTCTCCGGCAAAACAAGGATGAAACTCCTCACCCGAGTAGGCACTCAAAGTCCCTCAGGGCTGAGATTGGGATCTCCGAGCGGAGACACCCAATGTACTGAACAGTATGTGAAGACTTTGCTAAACAACAAGTGTGCTCAATGTCAAAAGACAAATCTCAAAGATGCATAATCAGAATGAATGAGAATGAGGAGACCCTTCCTCCTTTTATGCTTGGTGAGCCTCTCTCTCACCTAGGCCCCACCAATATCTACGCTACCACTTGGCCACTAGGCCCCACCTTGCTAATTCGATATGTCTCCTTAGTGACTTTAGGGAATGCTTTTATCCTAAGTGTGAGCTAAGTGCTCCTTCACCCACTTTATTTATATTTTAACTTTATAAAGGCAAAATTAGTCAAAATTAATATTTCCAATTAGCTATTGCTAATTGGGAATATTACAACAAAGCAGACTCAAAACGAAAGTCTGAGGGAACTTATTGTGAGTTTCTTTGGGCTGAGGGCTCATCCTTTTATAAGGTTTGGGACACATGCGAGGGGAATGGTCATGAGTGAGCCTCGCATGCAGCTGCGTGCCAAAACCAATTTCCTGAGCAGGCTCAAGGGAAGGGTGATGGCTGATAGTCAGTTCAATCATGTTAATCATTTATGATGATTGCTGCAAGGGGGTACCCTGGATAGGGTAGTGTTGCACCCAACACCTCGTCATCATGCCTTATCCCATTTGTCTCGTGTAGATGGCTAATGGTTTGAGGATCCGCATCGGGTGAGGCTCTGCATGGTAGATCTCCATCCTGAGGGGCATGGGAGAGATGATTATCATTCGTGCCACTTCTATCATCCACATCCGGGGGGAGATCCCTGATCAATTGTTGACTGAGTGGTTCACAAAATATTTTGTTCCTAAAGTCACCAAATATCTCGCTATGGGTGGTTGTGTGATGGAAGAGTAACTCATCACCTGTGTTCGATATCTAGATTTGGTCTATTCCCAATCTGAAACTCTATATGAGCTTTTACTTGACGTACCGCAGCCTCCAACAGACCCATTATCATCCAAAACTATTGATACGCCTCTTATTGATGGTGCCATTGGGATAGGGCAGGCCCATAATCCTAACAGTACACCGAAGGCTTTTTTGAAGTATAAGTCTACTTCTGCCACTGCACCCTCCACTCCTTCTGCCAATGCTTTCAAAGTAGAACACTTCATTGGGAAAGATCATTGTAGACTTCAGATGCAACATACTTGTAAGAATGAAATATTCATGATAGGGTTTGAACCCGAAATTTTTCATTGTCCCTCGCACAGAAAGAGGAGCTATAGGCAGCGAAATTGGTAAAAACACGGTCACTTCCCAATCCTATTGGGATGCAAATAGCGTCACACAAGCATTATACTTGCAAAGAAAGAATTGGTAATAACTTGAAATTGGTAAAAACACGGTCACTTCCCAATCCTATTGGGATGCAAATAGCGTCACACAAGCATTATACTTGCAAAGAAAGAATTGGTAATAACTTATCTAACGTATTGAAAGCTACCTGTGATAACAGAAAATATCTTCATTTAGAAATTAGAAAGCAATAGAGAATCATCTCACTTGATTTGTTTTGATTGGTTTCGATTGGAGGTTGCATGAACGTGAGTCTCCGCTGCCACAAATTGTGACGTGCACTCTCCTCAGTGGGAGATGCTAAGTAAACCCCCCTCGCAAGTGCAATGGAGGTGGTCTTCCTAGGCCATTGACCTTCTTGATCATTGATTGACCCCGTCCAGGTAAGTGTGTTTAACATCTATGCATATTCGCGTTTTATACCCTTCCTCCTCTACAACTCCATTCCCCACTTTACATGTGGGATATAACTATATTGTTTCTTTCAACTAGCATAATCTATATGTATTTTCTGTAAGCAAAATGCATTGTGAAAACCATAACAATGACTTGCATATTTTTAGATAAATAGAAAACCAAAATTTTCAAAGTTGGTCATTGTGTTAAGAGTTAATTGCCACAACGTGAGCTTAAATTATTGTGTCTATGATTTTAGATTGTATGGTTTGTCAACCTCTAATGAGTAGAAATGGTTGACAAGTTGGAGATATTTGTATTACTACTCTAATAAAATTATTAAGATTTGTCAATGTAGACAGTACAATTGATGTAGACCATAGTTAATGTGGATAATGCTAGCGATGAAAAATGTTTGTGTAGGATTACTCATTGGTAGAAGCACTTAAAATCATATTTCATAAGTAACATTTAACTATTTTTTGTAAGGTGAATGGATCAATTTACTTAGATATATTTTGATAGAGATTGAAACAACATCAATTCAACACGCTTTGTAGATTAAATAGTAAATTCATTGTATTGAGGGGGTCTCTTGTCCCATTAATAAGGGGGTATTTTGTCTCACTAACAAGGGGATCTCATACTATTATGGATACATATGTCAATATATCTAGTTAAGCTTTGGCTTAAATTAGAGTATCATTAAACTTTTATGGATACATATTCATGTTTTGGGTGGCGAAATTGGTGCTACAAATAATAATAGAGAAGTTACTTGATCAATAAGCAAAGTAACATTGGATTTGACTTCAATTAATGCTTATTAAAAACTTGTTGGAGACACTAGTGCAACCTATGAAATATGATGAGCATTGTAGTTCAATTTAGTTACCTTTCGATATATTTGCAAATTGGGTAGCAAGCTAAGTGGGCTTGATTGTGGGGAAAACTCCACAGTTAAGTGCACTTGAGCCAGAGGAATTTTGGGATGGGTGACCTCCAGGGAAGTCCTGGTTACTAGGTCTAAGCCCCAGAAGTGATGATTGACGCTATGTGATTCATTTCACTTGTTTCAATCCCACTTCTTCACGCCGGTGAGCTTCAGCTGATGCAATGAGTGCTAAGTGGACTATTCAAAAATCGTGAGAAATTAATCAATTACGACTACCTCTCATGGAAATGGTCATAGATGAATGACTTACTTAACGGAGTTGAATCCCAAAAATGATATCTAATATTTCCTTCATGCAATGAAGGTGATGTTTTTGAGGATTTGGGACAAGATGAAAGATGTTGGCCGAGTATTATCATGGTAGAAGGGTTGACTTGTTACAATCTAAAGTGTATATAAAGAATTTCATTATTAGTTTCCCATGGAATGTGTGCAACAAAAATTGGAAGATTACTAAAGCTAGTTTTGGAGCACTATTGTCAAATACAGGAAGGCTACATTTTAGGACTAAATTAGTATTTCCTCTTCATGCATGAAGAGTTCTCTCTTTAAAGATAAATATAGTATGTTCTATGAGATTTTACACACACATCCGTGGAAAATAGTACACATGAATGAGAAAGAGTGGATTGATTCAATAGATAATGTGTTGTATCATTATATAATAGGATAAAGGAGTACATTTCATAACTCTTTGTTGAGATTGCAACAACATGATGAGCTTAGTGGAAAGAAGTCACCTTCACTAAGTGGGCCCGCAGGCTATTTTTGGCGCAAAGTCTGTTTTTAGACTATGTCTATTTTTAGACATGTGGATCATATTCTATGAGTTGCAGGATGCTATTTGTGGATGGTTGGTCAAGTTGGAAAAATAGATGGACTTGTATTTTTAGACATATTGGGTCGAATCTATTTTTAGATTGTCAGTCTAAAAATAGATATGTCGAATATTATTAGCTCTTAATAATATTTGGACTATAAACATTATCTTATTCTCTTGGAGCACTTCAGTTAAGTGCACAGATGTGGCACAGGAGCTAACAGAAAGAATTACGCTATTCCTAAGGGTTAAGTGGAGCTATTGCATGGATACTTGAGTTAGAACTCATGTGAGAGAGTTTGGTGGAGTTGATTAAGGAAGTTAATGGAGTTGTGTTCAGTTTAAATGAGCTAAACATAGTTGAGCTAGTTGTATCTAGTCTAACTGATTGATACACTAGTGAGAGTGGTGTGAATTAATTATTAATTAATTCAATAATTATAAACTCATTAATCAAATAAAGAATACATTAGTTAACTTTAGTGCATGGACAGTTTCAGTGGAGACCAGTGAAGAGATAGGTGAAAGAGCAGTGTGACTATCAGTTGTGACTATACTGTTGCATGATTTGCAACAACCAGTGATTGGAGATGCCAATGAGGATTGCGCAGTACAAGCTAGGTGGTTCAAAGTTATTTATGAGCCATTCTTTAGCATTGATTGCGCAGTAGAGGCAGGCTATCAGGTGGCAGAGATTGGAGCATGTGATTTTCTAGATCTAGCTTGATTAGTGTGTAGCAATTCGAGATTGTATTGAGAGCTTGTGAGGAGCTTTGTATGATGATTGTTACATGATCTCTATGACATATAATATACAGATAGTTGGGGGTTTTCAGCTTTAAGCTTTCCCATAAAATACTGTGTTCATGTGTGATTGTTTATGGTTTTAATGTGTGCATGCGATTGTTTTTATTTCCACAATTAATGATCAATGGTAGAAGAGATTTTGTATTGTGCATGAAGTTAAAATAGTGTGTGATCAGGAGAATCTCGGTGGATAACATATTAGTTATTCAAATTTCATGGCATCGTAACGATATTGATCATTGTGAGTCACTGAATTGCAAACATCAAGCCAAATGAGTTTTGAGCTGGTGGAATTCGAATTTGCAACAGTGTTTTCTTGGTGTCGAAGTTGAGATGTCTTTCAACGGATTGCGATTGGAGTATGCCCTTGAGGGCATCTCGAATTATATTGCATGGAAGGACAGGATGGAGGCGGTGCTAGATGACAATGGGTTGAAGGATTTCATAGATGTTGAAGTCCCAAAGCCTACTTCTACTTATGCTGTCGTACTTGACGCATGGCAAAAGAAGACAGCAAAGTGTCGAAGGATTCTGTTGGAGGGTGTGAAGGATCACATAGTGTCCGGCCTTCATGGTAAGGCTTCTCCATTCTTGATGTGGAAAGCCTTGACAGATTTATTCCAAAGCAAGAGCGACCAGAGGAAGTTGGCGCTCAAGGATAAACTCAGAAACATAAAGATGGAGAAAGGCTTACGTGTTTGGATTCCATTTCACGAAGTTCATCCAATGCAGGGATGAGCTGGGAAGTGTGGGGGTTACTGTTGATGACGAGGACTTGGTGAGCTTGGCTCTCCTTGGGCTTCCAAAGAGTTGGCATTCCTATCAGGACTCTGTCAATGGTCGGGAGAAATTTCCAGGATAGGAGCGACTTTGGTTGGATCTTGTGCAAGAGGAGATAAGGCGAAGTACCAGGGACAGATCTTCATCAAATAACTCAGATGAAGAAAATTGCGCTTTGGCTTCCAAAGCAAGGAAGGGGAAGAGCAAGAAGAATGCTTCTCAATCTGGTGCGAAAGGCAAGAAGCAGGACATGTCCAAGGTGAAGTGCTTTCACTGTCACCAACATGGACATTACGCCACTGTTACACAGTAATTTGTCACCGTCCCTACCATTCCCCGTCCCGCACAATGGAGGACCCATTTTGTGACCTGTGAACATTGTCATGCCTTGAAAACATCATCAATTCATTCCTCTAAGCATGAGCTTCAATTGCCCTAAAGACATCTCCTTGCAAAAAATCATAAAAACATCTCCTTTTGCATTGGCGCGGGCAGACAGTTCACCACTCGTGCCAATGGGGAAAATCCTACAAAGAGGCCGTGCCAACTGGCGCTCTGTCCCAGAGCAGTAGTCGCGCCAGCCAATTTAAGGAGTGTTTTTTAAATAAAGATGGCGGAAGTTGTGTTTCAACAAACTCAGAAACCATTGCCTATCTTGAGTTGGGAGGTTTGGTTGCGGGAGTTCTATGGAAGGGAAGTGGTTTTTCCACCTCCCATGGAACCTTCCTTGTTGATAGGGCCAATCCCACAATAATAGGGATCCCAACTCCCTCCTTCCCCATCTATAAAAGCCTGCTCAATTCCATGGCAAGCTAGTCTTGAAGTGCCTAAGCTTTGAATCTCCAAATTCCCAGGAGCCTTTGTGCTGTAAGAGCCCTCTTTCTTCCCTTAAGGCCGACTCAAGTAAGGAGACTATCGTCGAGAGACTCTGGAGAGGTTTTCCCTTTCCCTGGCGAGCTTTGCGAGACGTGAACGACTGGAGACCCATCCGAAGGAGACCACGACGTCAGAACATTGGTTGTAATCTCTCTTCGATTGTTATTTAATGAATGATTACGATTATGGTTCCACTCTGTTTTCGATTATGTTAATATGAGTAGTATCCTTTCTGACTGATATTTAGTTACGTATGCCGGATTTTATGCTTGTATCTGTTTGTTTCTTGCACGTGCAGGTATCCATCCACGGAGACCGTAGAGGATCGTGATCTGCCGAGGCTGAGGAACGGGAACGCTCTCTTCTTCAGATCGTAGCATTGGATTCCAGGTAGGCCTCCATCTTTGGCCTTTTCATTTCGTAACTAGGAACTTGCGTCGTAACATTTCGTGATTGTTGCTAGACCCCTGCTGGGCTAGTAGGGATCGCCTCTGTCCGCAGAGGGGATTTACCTCCTCAACAATTTGGCGACTCCACTGGGGATCATCTGGATTTCACTGTCTCGTTTGTATTGTCTCGTTTTGATTATTTTATGTTTTTCCTTGCTTGATGAGCCTTCTGGGTTGGGTTCTTTTGCTGTTTTTTACTTCTTGGTTTGCTTAGTATGCATTGATCTGCTTTTGGAGTAGTCCTTTTTTGTTTTTGGCTGAGAAACTCGACTGGCACACTTTTTAGCTCGACAGTCGCGCCAATTGGCGCATGTTGCTTTTGTTTAGCCCGTGCCAATTTCTTTCTGGTGCCAGTTTCAGCCTTACAGTCGCGCCACTCCTGTAAGGTTTTTGAGTTTCCTCATTTTTGAGCTCTCTGGGTTTGGTCAGTGTTTTTCTTCTTGATTTTCCGACTACCTGAGTGTGTTGGAGTCCTGTTTGACTGGGAATTCACCTCTGTCCTTTGGTTGTTTGCTTTTATCTATCGATTTCGCGTTTTGAACCCTAGGGCATCTAGTGGCTTAGTGTATCGAGCCCTCCTTGGGAGTTTTGGTGTTTCGTTTGTCCGGTCGACTTTTTGATTGATTCTCCGCATCCTCTTAGTAGTTGTTCATTGTTTTGTTGCAATTTTTGGGTGATTGCTCATTCCTTCATTCAAATTTCGTTTGGTCTTGCATTGGGCCTAGATCACACGGCCCATTGGAGCCCTTGAGTCTTTTCTTGGTTTTGAGAGACTTTGGTCGATTTGGGATCTGATTGCTTGCGTTGTTGAGTGAAATTTGTTTGTTTTGCTCTCTCGAATATCGTTTCTCAAGTTTTTCCGTTTGTTTTCAGTTTGTTTAGTGCATATTAGCTATCAAACGTTGAAAATTACAAAAAAAATCTCTTGTGCTTTTGGTTGAATTAGTGCAAATTGTAATCTTTTCGATTTTGCTAGTAATTAGTGATTTGAATGAAAATTTTTCAATTTCATTAGTTACATTAGAGATCTCATTGTTTGTCTTCCGATCATTTCGTTTGTGTAAAAGCTCTCAACTCTTCTGTAACTAGTTTTCATCGAACGAAATGTTGGACTGTGGCATGTAGCTTTGCATTTAGGAGTCTTTTAAGACACTACATACGATAGGGCCTGAAAATTGAAACTTAATCGAAGATCAACTTTAAAATCTATCCAATTAACCTAAGGCACCATTGAAATCTAACGAAACATATTTAGAGGTCTAGGCTAGAGACGTGTTCCGGCGTCTTTAAACCTAGCAGTTGTCGTTCGCCTTTTGGCTTTAGACAGCGCTAGTACGGACTTATGCTCCCCGTACTGTCGCGTATATAAAGGGAGACCCCTCTAGGTTTTCAATCCTTTATCCACAAAAAGCCGAGTCTGCCGCCATATACCCGTGATACACCGAACACAGCATTCGGGGAGATTGCCTGCACGTACGGAAAGTCCTTGGTCGATTTCTGTTTCATTATTGAAACCAAGGTGTATATTGCAGTTCACGGATATTTGGTACACCCTTTGTGCCTAGTTTTTCCTGAGCATTCATTTGGTCTTTTCTGACTCCCTGAACTTGAAAATACCGTCGAGCGCTTGTCCTTTCACGCTTGTATCAAATCTGAAAGAGATAGAGTCATCTTTCTATTGTTTCTCGACTCTTAAAATATGAAACGATAGAGTTTCTTACTTTTCAATGTGGTAAAAATTAATCACCCACGATTACATGCCCGCTTAGATATTGCTTGTTGACCGTTTGATCGTGTGTCTTAACTCATTTTCAGCCTGTGTGTGTGTTTGCTTCTTTTTCTCTGGTCTTTTGCCACAGTGGCGGAACCTTCGGTTTCGTCTACTGGTAGTCCTTACACGGACGATTCTTCAGAGGCTTCCCAATCCTCTGTCGAACCACAGCAGCCTGTTGTTTCCGAGTTTCCTGACGGGGGACCGGTTCTCGCTGAGCAACCCTTTGGAGGACCAGTTGAGTTCAATTGGCCCTTTTCGGAAACTGTGTCTTAATTGAGATTAGGAGCTGATTTCCTTTCTCTTACCTCGGGTTCGCCTTTTGTTGCTGCTGTATTTCCTCCTAGTCCTCGCCGTCTTTTGTGTGATTTAACGGCATGATCAACCATGAGTGATTTTGGTGAGGAAATCCCAACGTCTGGTGAAGACTATCAGTTCTTCCCTCGAAGATTGTTTGAGGGAGACAACTCTGAGCTGGCTACCATGTCAACAGCCAGTCCTTCTTTACCACAGGGATACAGATCTCTGGGTCAGATTATTTCCGCTGCAGCCTCTATGGGAATATCATCTCCTGCTTCGAGGCCAGCTGCTACTACACCCGGGGTGTCTCCTCAGACGCCTGTCACCTCTGTTCCCGTCCGGCCCACCGTCTGTGTGGCCACCTCTTCTCCTGTTGTCTTAGCTTCTGCTACCAGGGCTGGGCCAACTCCTGAAGATGTTTATCTAGCTACTGCTATACCGGAGAACATCTCTCCGGAGGAGTATCGGTTGTCCTTGCAACAGCCGAACGCCGAGGTTGGACCGTCCTCCCAAGATCCCTACCAATCTTACTTTTCGCATTATGCACAGGATGGTACTCCCGTGTATGCTTTCCCAGGTCAGTATGACGAGCACGGGGAGATTTTGCGTCTACCCGCTCCTGAGGCTTATCTCTATGCTCAAGGTTTACCGTTTAACCAGGCTTATAACCCGCAGGGACAGCCTTTCCAAGGCCAACCTACGGGCCAACCTGGCTATCTTTATGATCCATAGGGGCAGCCCATCCAAGGTTACCCTGTCGGCCAACAAGGGCCATCATACGATCCGCAAGGACAGTATTATAGCCCTTCTAGTCAACCTGTTCAGCCTCAGCCAGGGTATCAACCGGGACCGGTCTATGGTCCTGGGGGGCAAATCCAGCCTTCTTTACCGATGCAACCGCAGTATCCTGTTGTTTCTAATGTTGCATATCAGCCAGGACCATCCTATGGTTCTGCTTCAGGTCAAACCGGTTTCCAGCAAGCACCTGGTCCTGTTCCACCACCGGGCCAACCGGTCCATCCGGTACAACCCGGTGTCCCGCCTCCAGGCCAACCGGTCCATCCGGTACAACCTGGGGCTCATTTGCAACCAGGTCAACCTGCGCAACCGGCGCCGCCTGTCTATCTGGGTCAGCCTAGTCATTCAGGTCAGCCCTTGCACTCGGGTCAACCTGTTCACTCAGGTCAGCCCCCTCAGTCGGGTCAACCTGTTCATTCAGGGCAGCCCGTTCATTCCATTAACCCTGCACAGCAGCCGGTTCATTCAATGCCGCAGCCAAATCAACAGCTGCGCCCTACGTATCAGGCTCCGCAGGGATCCACTTTTCAACAGCCTACTCATCCTCAGGGTGGTTATTATCCTCATGGTCAGTCTCAACCGAACTATAACCATCCCAGAGGCTCTTAGTATTATCCTCCCCCACCCGATTCTACCTACACTCAGCAGCCAAATCCGAACGCTGCTTATACAGGGTCGACGCATAATCAGGGTCCGTACCCTGGTTATCAAGCCCCACACTATGGTTACCAGCATCCAAATCAGTCTGGTTATACGACCTACGCCCCCTACGGTCAGAATCCTGCAGGACAAAACCCGTGGGGGCAAGGATATTCACAACCATCGTGGAGTATGGGTATCGAACCTCATCCTGGGCCTGGCATGGCAGTTAATCCTCCATTGTCGTTCCTGGCTACCTTGGAGCTGCCGGATGTTTCAAAGTTGACCAACGATCCGATTTTACATAATCCGTATTGGCCTCCGGTTCCCACCAAGATACCAGGTGATTATCCCAAGTTTGAGGGAAAAGCTGGGGAGGACCCCCAGGCGCATGTGATGACGTATCATCTTTGGTGTTCGTCTAACTCTTGGGTCGATGATTCGATTCGCCTACGCCTCTTCCAGCATACTTTAACTGGAGCTGCTGCTAAGTGATACATAGAGTTATCCCATGGCATTTTTCAAGATTTCAACTCTTTAGCCATGGCTTTCCTCACGCATTTCCAGTTACCGGTTCAGTATGAAGTCGGGACGCACCTCCTGACTTCCCTGAAGCAGGATAAAGCCACTCACATCTCAGATCACATTCATGAGTGGCGGCGCCGTCGTAGACTGATCAAGTTTCACATACCTGATCAGATATTGACTCACTGGTTCACCACCTCCTTTGTGAATAAAATCGCTCAGGATATCGCGATGGGAGCGTGCGTGACAGAGGAACAAGCCATCGCGTGTGCCCAGTACCTGGATCTTGTCTATTCACAGTCCGACACGCTTTATGACATCTTGAATGATGCTCCACGGCTCGGAACCACTAAGGCTTCGCCCACCCCTGCGGTGGATGGTGTCATTGGTTCTGTCTCTCAGAATTCGAAGAAATCTTCGAATGGGAAGCAGAAGGCTAATTCTTCCAACAATACCTCTACCAATCCTGCCTCATCCGATTCTGGTAAACCCGCGGAGGTGAATGTCGTTCAGGCCAATCCTGCAGACAAATCCTCCAAGGGGAAGAAGAAGGGCAAAGGCAAATCTAAATCTGATGCCCCGAAACCAGAATCTAAGTCTCATACTGAGGATGGCTCCCAGCGTAAACCGAAGTACCCTTGCCTCATCTGTGAAGGGGACCATTATACTAAGGATTGTCCACGACGATCCGAGGTTAGTCAACTTCTTAAAGGCCCTAAAGGGACTCCGGCTGTTTTGAAAGAGCCATTTCCATCTCAGCAGACCCAGATGGTCGAACAACCGTCACCATCTGCACCGTTTGGGTCTCAGGTTTTCATGATGAAGACTATTGCACCAATCTCTGTCGCTATGCGGTCGAAGGATTACAACGAACCATGGCAGGCACCCGGGAAGGCAGTTGCGGATGGGCCGCCTCCCCCACCTGTCTCCGGTCCGTTGGAAATCGAGAAGCCTTCTCTGGAACCCGTTATGAAGCCACCCCCCAAAGGTGTCCTTCGAAGATCTTCTTATAATCCAAACGCTCGTGCCGCTCAACATTACAGTATTGTTGAGGATCTGGCACAGGCGCCATGTGCTATGTCTGCACTTGAGGTTCTTCAAAGTTGTCCTTCACAACGGAAGGCTTTACTGTCTGCGATCGGGGGCATTGATCCCGCCGACTCGAGTCTTCTCACCTTCGATCTGGAGAATTTTACTCCCCGGCTTCCACATCAAATCGCTTTGGTCATTCAAGTTAGGATTAATGGTCTGAACATTCATAGGGCCGTCGTAGATGAGGGTGCATATACCTGCGTTATGTCCTCCACTTGCTGGAAGGCCATCGGCTCTCCAGCCTTGTCGTCGTCTCCCAATTCCCTTGAGGCATTTGATGGTCGGGAATCTAAACCCCTGGGCGTTCTCGAGAGTCTCGCGATCACATTACAGGGAAAAACTGTCAACGTAGAAGTAGAAGTGGTTGACGCTAAACTCAACTACAATATACTTCTTGGCCGCAGTTGGACCCATGCCATGCTCTGCGTGCCGTCCACCGTCTTTCGATTCATTAAGTTACCTCACGAGGGCAAGATTGTCACAGTGGATCAGTTGTCATTTTTCACCTCTAACTCTTAGAACAACATGCCATACGTGGATCAGATTCTGAATCCCCCGGACAGTGTAGGACCTGGTCTCTTCAAAGACCCAGTCCTCATGGGTATCTTTCCTACACCACCACCGCATACCGCTCAAGTCAACATGTTGTCCAGGTCCGATGACCCCTGGCTCATTCCTACACCTGAGCAGGTATATGAGTTTGGAGAATCCATGCCTTTAACGCCAGTAGAGATCAGCTACTGTGAGATTGTTGCTGCATCGGATCCTCCGCCTCCTCAGCATGCTCCTTTGAGCATGGCTCTCGACGTCTACTCTCAATCCCCCTGGCTTGGTCAGGCTGATTCACCTGATCCTCTCAGAGAGACTTTTCCTTCCGATGAAGCTATCATTGAAACTATGTCCCTTGAGGAGCTGCCTTGGGGCGATGGACATCATCGCTCCTCGTTTATGCCTAGCTTGGGGGCAATGACTGATTGTCTGGAGCGTTATGCTACTCAGGTTCCTTCCCCTCCTCTTCAGACACCTATCTTGACGCACGAGGTTTTTTCGGAGGGTAATCTGAGTAACATTACTCAAACTGTTCCAATCAACATCTCCGTTAAACCGGGGATTGTTGAGAATATTCATGTGGGTGTGACTTGTTCTCCCGATGAGATTCAAGTCTATACTGAGCTTTTCAAAGAATTCAGAGATTTTTTTGCATGGTCTTACGAGGAAATGCCGGGGATTGATCCCAGTATCGTAGTACACGAGATTCCAACCTATCCAGGTGCGAAACCCGTGCGCCAACGCTTGCGCCCCATGCATCCTCGAAAAGCCGCCGCCATCAAGGCAGAAGTTGAAAAACTTCTGAACGCGGGTTTCATTTATCCCATCCCCCTCACAGAATGGGTGTCTAACATTGTCCCTGTCGATAAAAAGCAGGGTACGATTAGAGTCTGTGTGGATTATCGTGACATCAATCGCGCCTGTCCCAAAGATAATTATCCCACTCCGTTTATAGACCAGATCATCGATGAATGTGCTGGGAGTGAGATCTATTCCTTAATGGACGGTTTCTCAGGATATAACCAAATCAATATTGTGCCTGAGGATCAACACAAGACCACATTCATCTGTCCGTGGGGTACTTTCGCGTATAAGAAACTCCCGTTCGGCTTGAAGAACGCTGGAGCCACTTTTCAGCGTGCAATGTCCTATGCTTTTCATGACATTCGTCATATCGTTCAGCCTTATCTGGACGACTTGCCAGCCCATTCGGGTAAGCGAGAGGACCATCCTGAGCATCTCCGCCAGATCTTTCTTCGTTGCAGACGCTACAATATCAGGCTCAATCCTCATAAATGCGTCTTCTGCGTTGATTCTGGCCGTCTTTTAGGATTCATAGTCTCAAAAGACGGAATTCGCCTTGACCCTTTAAAGGTCGAGGCCATCGTAAATCTCCCATCACCCTCCTCCCTGTATCAGTTACAGAGTCTGCAAGGGAAAGCGAATTTTCTTCGGCGCTTTATCCCGAATTATGCCGAGGTGGCCAAAGGATTCACTCGTTTGTTAAAGCAGAACGTTCCCTTTCACTGGGATGAAATTGCTCAGGAATCCTTTGAGAAGCTGAAGACGTTGCTTGTCAATGCTCCGTTGCTTCGTCCTCCGGACTACCACCGCGAATTCACCTTATATCTAGCCGCCGCATTTAGCACCATAGCCATGGTCTTGGTGCAGGATGATGATTACGGTGATGAACATGTTCTTTATTACCTGTCTCAGAACCTTCTTGACCCGGAAACGCGTTATGCACATGTCGAGAAGTTGGCATTAGCAGCAGTACACGCTGTACAACGCTTTCGCCATTACATCCTTTTGCGCACGATAACAGTGGTTTCAGACTGCAACCCTATGAAATATATTCTTTCTAGACAATTACTGGGGGGCAAGTACTCCAAATGGATTGTGATCCTGCAGGAGTTTGACTTGGAGTTCACTACTGCTAAGTAAACTAAATCACTGGTCTTCGCGGATTTGATATGTTCTCTCCCTATAGACTCTGTTCCCTCACACTTTGAAGACCATATACCAGACGAAACGCTTTTCCTCATCAATACTCGTGACCCTTGGTACGGTGACATAATAGTGTATCTTCAGACCTCGACATTTCGATCTGAGTTGGATAAAGCTGCTCGCCGTCAGATTCGGCACCAGTCCCAACCCTATCGTATAGTAGGAGATACCTTATATCACGTTGGAGTAGATTCGGTGCTCCGACGATGCCTAACCTTGGAAGAGGCTGAGAAGGTCCTAAATGACTGCCACAGTGGCGCCTGTGGCGGACATATGTCCGGGTATGCTACTGCCCAGAAGATTCTGCGAGCAGGTTATTTCTGGCCTTCCATATTCAAGGACTGTATCACTGCAGTCCGTAAATGTCATCCATGCCAGATATTTCAGCACAAGATTCGCGCGCCGCCTTTACCATTGCACCCCGTCACTACCGTCGGCCCTTTTGCGAAATGGGGTGTTGATTTTATGACGTGTAACCCTCACTCGGCCGGGGGGCATGCGTATATCATTGTCGCCGTCGACTACTTCACCAAGTGGGTCGAGGCGATGCCTACACTAGCTGCTGACGGGAAAACAACTGCTCAATTTATATTCAACCACGTTATTGCACGGTTCGGGGTTCCTCAAGCCATCGTCACTGATCACGGTACTCATTTCCGAGATTATATGATGGCGGAGCTGACTTCAACGTTGGGCTTGCGTCACGACAGCTCGACACCATATTACCCTCAAGCGAATGGTCAGGTTGAAGCAGTGAACAAGGTTTTGGTCACTATGCTTTAGCGAACAGTTGGTATTCACAAATCCAATTGGCATCTCCAACTGTTCTCAGCTCTCTGGGCATACCGAACATCTGCAAAGAGTGCAACTGGGTTCACACCATTTCAGTTGGTGTATGGCCTGGAAGCAACTCTTCCGGTTGAATGCGAGATTCCTTCGTTAAAATTAGCTGTGGAGCTTCTACCTAATACTTCTGCTGAGGAAGAACGTCTTCTGTATCTGGAACGGTTGGATGAAACCCGTCGTCTGGCTGCTTTGGTTATCGAAGCACAAAAGAAGAGGGTCAAAACTCATTTTGATCAATCTGTTTCTCCTCGTTCCTTTATTGAAGGGGACCTCGTCCTCCTGTATGATCAAGCACATGATAAGCTTGGAGCCGGTAAGTTCCAGCCTAGGTGGCATGGGCCCTATATAGTAAAACGCATTTTGAAAAACGGGGCCTACGAGCTTATAGATTATGAAGGAGTTCCGCTGGCACAGCCCAGAAATGGGTTGTACCTCAAAAAGTACTATGCCTGAAGTGATTTCTTGGTGTGGTGTGTGTACATAGGTGTGTGGTTTTCATTTGTGTGCATGTATTGTATGGTATGCTTTGTAAACATCTTTCTGCTGATCGGGTCTTCCTGGTTGTGCAGATGTATTTTCATCCATTTGTTGGTTTCGCGGATGGTGCCTCCCGCAGTACCAGGAATCTGTCTTCAGCAGCCTGGGTAATCTATGATCCTGCTGGTGAGTTGATTGACCTACAAGGAGTGTGTCTAGGACGTACCATGAACAACATCGCGGAATATAGTGCTGTGTTAGAATTATTGACCGAGGCAGTAAACCTTGGTATCCGTGAATTGCTCGTGTATCTAGATTCGCAACTTGTAGTGCTACAACTGAACGGACACTATTCGATAAGAAACCCGTCCATCTTACGTCTGTATCTGCGTATTCGATTACTGGAAAAGAATTTTGACTACATTACATATCATCATATACCCAGACATTTGAATACATTAACAGATGCAGTAGCAAATTTGGTATTAGACAAACATTTGCGCAATTTGTAAATCATCATCACATGTAAAGAAAGATCCATCCAGAAATAGATATGCACATATATATAGATATCGAAATGTTTACATAGAGTGTGTCACATAAAAGTAAAAATATACATAATCGTCTTAAGTACATCCGGAGACGATATGTCTCTCAAAAAATAGGTGTGGTATAAATTCTAAGAGCTAATCCGCATGGTGCTCATGATAGCATGTGACTGCACGCACTAAGTGTCTCAGGATTCGGTGGATCCGACCCGGAACTCCCACCGTGTGGCGCTGGTATGCCATCGGTACGTCTGCCAGCCGAGCATAGTCCGGAATCCCTCGAGCAATGCCCTCAAGATTCTGGATCAACTCCTCTCCTCCGGTGCCCTCTCCCTGAGGATCAGGGGCGAGTTGTGTCCTCCGTGAGATTGCAGACATCCCAGCTGGTCTCTCAGGTCCCACATCTGCATACATATATAAAATGTGTTAAGACGAATGTGTATTAACAAAAAAACATAAAACATAAAAAATCAAAAATATGAGGTCTTACCCAACTCCTCGTCCCAGTCATCTCCTTCTGGCAGTGGGAGATCTGGGTCTCCGGTGAAGTCAGTTCCTGCATAGGGCCAGTCTTCCACTACAATCAGCTAGCGCCGTAACCACCTAAAGAACTCCGGCCTCCAGGACATCTGTTGGCCGCCTCCAGCTCTGGGCATTAATGCTGCCCAGCGAGCCATTCTTGGCTCTCGTGGTATCGGATCTGCTACTGCGGCCCCTTGGCCCTGGAAGATTGGTAAGCGTTCCAGAATGAACGATACCAGGACGGAACCATAACCAAACTGTTTTAGTTTACCCTGTTTGCATTTCGTGAGCTGCCTTTTCATATTGATTGTTACTGTTGTTGCCCAGTCGAACAGTAGGGGACTCATGCATTCAGAGGCCAGCAGGAGTTGGGCCTTTGTGGCCTCGTGCGGTGCCTGTGACCCTGCAGCCCGCGTGATGGTATGTAGGACCACTCTCAATTCTAGATCAGGGATAGTGTGGATATCCACCTTCTTGCTTCCTAATCCCATTTGTGCTCCTCGGCACACTCGTGCCATCACTTCTTCCATCTTCTCCCCAGATGGTCTGCTTCCAGTCAAGACAGGGATCGGACCTCTGCGGGACAATCCAGTGATAAAATAAACGTCAGAAACCTCCAGCTCTAATACCTGGTCTCGTAACCTGAACACCTGTTCATGTTCATTCCAGATACTGATTAAATATTGGAGGAGCTCGGGCTGAGCTCGTAGACAGGGTGGGAGGAAGAACTTTTTCAGCCCACAGTTTCTAAGGGCATTCATGCAAGCTTGACTTTGAATGGCTTGTTCATCCTCTTCTCCATGCTCTCGTTCTTTCCATTCAATCGCCATTTTTCTTGATTACCTGCATTTATATGGTCATAAGCCCTTGGTTAGATCTCTGATAGGCCTCAAATTCCATGAAATTTGGTTTAAATGTCGAAATTTTAGGCAGATTTTTAGGTTCGGCCGCTGGCGCGGCTGTTTTGTGAACAGTCGCGCCACGTGGCGCGAGCCCTTTGTATAAAAGAGCCCATTGGCGCGGGTCCGTGCCCGATACCCGCGCCAATGAGCGCAGCCCTAAAATTTTAAAAGTGGCCACATAGAATTGATTTTCAAGGGAAAATTATCAAAAAATGGATGAAAATGAAGAGCAAGGGAGTGCCTCTTACCTGTAGCAGACGAGAAGCTGAATGGTCAACTGGATTTGTCGCAATCACCGTCAGAAGTTTCTGCTCCAAATGGACCACTGTTGCTTTTTACCAAGGTAAATAGTAAATGTAATTTTATTTTTACCAATTTGACATATTTATAACTTTTTGACATAAAATGAGTTGTAAAAAGTCATTTTTATCAAATATTTTTATATGTTATGTCGAAAATGGATTTTACGCTTGCTTGGTATGTGCAGCAGCAGGTTTCTGCGACTTTAATGATGGAAACGAGTTGTATTTTATACTTTTTCGGACTCGGTAAATACACGAAAAAGTCACTTTGGAGTCACCTTTCAGCTCTTTTCTGACTCTCTAAACATGAAAAGATTGCCGAGGCCCTTGTCGTTTCAATCTCGTTAAATTGGACACGAATCGACATCTACCCAGTATACGTTTAACCCTTTTTTGGGCTGGGATGGATTGATTACAAAAAAGGAATACCCTAGCCTATCGCGACTAGGAGGTTTTCTCGGATATTGTTTTCTACCTTTTCGGATCTGAGGAACTATTTACGAAAAGGGACATGTGGAGTTTACTTTTCCGCTGTCTTTTCAAACTCTCTAAACATGAAAAGACGCCGAGTTCTTCCTTTGTCAGACTCGTTAAAACCTGATGACATCGGATCCAGTCGAAATGACGTTCTCCGAGTTCCTCCTTCCTAGGACTTGTTAAATGCACTAGGATGGATTCGCCCGAAGGGCGGACTTATATTACAAGCATATGCTATCCCCTTCAAGCTTGTTATCAAAAATAATTGGGGTACTCGCCAAAAATGGTGGGGGAAAAATGGGACCATCGTCGTTGTCGTCGGCAGTATGTCGCTCTTGAACATGGCACTTGTCTGCATTCATGTCGGGTTGGGGACATCTCACCTCGTTTCTTCACTTTGCCTACGTGGGTTTGGATAATCCCTTTTGACCTCTCCTCTGCTCATTGCCTTGTCACCATGACCTCTGATCTGTTGATGTCAAATACTGCCAAGTCCACTGTCGTGCCGTTTATATGTTCAAGAGAAGTTGGCCTCTGCAAATATCAACTTTCCTTTGATTCTCATACGATCTTGATTCACAACAAAACATCATGTTCCTCTGTCTCGTGTCGATGATGTGGGAAACATTATGGCCCACCTTCGATCAAGGTCACTTCCTGTCGACTTCAGCTCATTATCCAGGAAGCTGATCTAGAGACTCATTTATGGTACCTTGGAGCCTGCATGCCTCAATGGCAGGTTCGTCGCATTCAACGTGAGGTTTCCATCATTGGCCTCCGATCGAGTGATTCTGCGGGTGTTCGACGCCAACTCATTGATTCACACGCCGTAGATTGTACCTGTAGTACCTTGAGGGCCATTGTCATTATTGGTGGTTCCTCTCGCGTCTGTTAACAGCTTTCATCATTGGCTGGTAATCAGACGATGTTCCTGCATGTTCGACTTCAACTCACATATTCACATGCTCGAACTTGTACTTTGTTTGGGTCGAGATGGAGCGCAAGACCCTGGATTGTGTCTGTTGTAATCCAGGCTGCGATTGTGGATTATTATCATTATGTATATGACTCATTGATTGGATGGCTGCGACCATACCTGAGTCTATTTGTTTGATCCTAGTTGGATGGCTGCGCCCATACCCTGGATCCGGATTATAGCATACTCTGTTTCGGATGGCTGCGTCCATACCACATATACATCATGTACTTGAGATATCAGTTGTATTTTTCTGCGCAGGTTTTTCGACGGCGGGCCTTCAGTTGAACATGTTCTCGTAAAGCATTTCACCCCTCTCTCTCTCGGGCCTCATACTTTAGGGGGCATCTGTTACACAGTAATTTGTCACCGTCCCTACCATTCCCCGTCCCGCACAATGGAGGACCCATTTTGTGACCTATGAACATTGTCATGCCTTGAAATCATCATCAATGCATTCCTCCAAGCATGAGCTTCAATTGCCCTAAGGACATCTCCTTGCAAAAAATCATGAAAACATCTCCTTTTGCATTGGCGCGGGCAGACAGTTCATCACTCGCGCCAATGGGGAAAATCCTACAAAGAGGCCGCGCCAACTGGCGCTCTGTCCCAGAGCAGTAGTCGCGCCAGCCAATTTAAGGAGTGTTTTTTAAATAAATATGGCGGAAGTTGTGTTTCAAAAAACTCAGAAACCATTGCCTATCTTGAGTTGGGAGGTTTGGCTGCGGGAGTTCTATGGAAGGGAAATGGTTTTGCCACCTCCCATGGAACCTTCCTTGTTGATAGGGCCAATCCCACAATAATAGGGATCCCAACTCCCTCCATCCCCATCTATAAAAGCCTGCTCAATTCCATGGCAAGCTAGTCTTGAAGTGCCTAAGCTTTGAATCTCCAAATTCCCAAGAGCCTTTATGCTGTAAGAGCCCTCTTTCTTCCCTTAAGGCCGACTCAAGTAAGGAGACTATTGTCGAGAGACTCAGGAGAGGTTTGCCCTTTCCCTGGCGAGCTTTGCGAGACGTGAACGGCTGGAGACCCATCCGAAGGAGACCACGACGTCAGAACTTTGGTTGTAATCTCTTTCGATCGTTATTTAATGAATGATTACGATTATGGTTCCACTATGTTTTAAATGATGTTAATATGAGTAATATCCTTTCTGACTGATATTGAGTTACGTATGCCGGATTTTATGCTTGTATCTGTTTGTTTCTTGCACGTGCAGGTATCCATCCACGGAGATCGTAGAGGATCGTGATCTGCCGAGGCTGAGGAACGGGAACGCTCTCTTCTTCAGATCGTAGCATTGGATTCCAGGTAGGCCTCCATCTTTGGTCTTTTCATTTCGTAACTAGGAACTTGTGTCGTAACATTTCGTGATTGTTGCTAGACCCTTGCTGGGCTAGTAGGGATCGCCTCTGTCCGTAGAGGGGATTTACCTCCTCAAAAACCACTAATTGTCCACAAAAGAAGAAAAATAAGCAGGTTGCTGGATCTGCAGCTGGAGAGGCCTTAGCCTCCTAGTTTGAGCTGGATTTTTCGCTGATCGCATGCTTGGTCTCAAGTATGATGGGTTCAGTGTGGTTTCTTGACAGTGGTGTGTATTTTCATATGACCGGAGACAAATATTTGTTTACTGATCTGGATGAGAAAGATCTTGGATTGCACATCGAGATGGGCGATGATGGTAGATACAGTGCAATTGGTATCGGTACCATTTCCTTTGAGAAGGAGTCTGGTAAACCCTTCATATTGAAGGAAGTGATGCATGTTCCAGGATTGAAGAAGAATCTTATCTCTGTGGCAATGTTAGAAGACAAGGGATATGATGTTGTCTTTATTGAGGGACAGGCTTTCTTGCACAGTAAGGCAACTGGTGAAACCCGAAGGATAGGGGTTCGAGTTAAGAACCTTTATCAGTTGCAGGTAGATGGTTGCGCAGCAATGGCAGGCGAGGCAGAAGGAGTGGTGAGCCGGGATGATGGCGAGTTGTGGCATAGGAGATTGGGCCACCTTCACCATGGAGCTTTGAAATTTTTGCAACAGATTTCTACCAGGCTTCCCAAAGGTACACTTGCGCAGTCAGATCAGTGCAAGGGATGTACTTTGGGAAAATTTGTGAAAGCCACCTTTCATGAGAAGGATAGTCGCACCACGATGATCCTTGAGAGAATTCACATAGACTTGTGTGGACCTTTCTCGGTAGCTTCGACAGCAAAGCATAGGTACTATGTGATATTTGTTGATGATTTTTCTCAGAAGTGCTGGATCTTCTTCATGCAGAAGAAGAGCGAGACATACTCAAAGTTCTGTGAGTTCAAGGCACTGGTTGAGAAAGAATCGGGGAAGCAGGTGAAGGCTCTTAGGAGCGACAATGGTGGTGAATTCATCTCTGGTGAGTTCAAGGACTTTTGCAGTGCAGAAGGAATTCGAAGAGAGCTCATAGCACCTCATAACCCACAGCAGAATGGGGTTGCGGGGCGAAATAACAGAACGATCGTGGGTGCTTCACGGGCGATGTTGCATGATCAGGGCCTTCCCATACACTTGTGGGCTAAGGCATGCAATACTGTGGTTTATGTGCAAAACCGTTGTCCTCACAGGATACTTGGCATGAGTACACCCGAGGAGGCGTTTTCTGGTAAGAAGCCTGATATTTCCCATTTGAGGATTTTTGGTTCACCTGTTTACATTCATGTGATGAAGGATGCCAGGAAGAAGCTAGAGCCGACTGCAGAGGTTGGGATATTTGTGGGGTACATTGATACGCCCCACAACTATCGTGTGTATTTTCCAGACAGTTGCAAGACTGTTGTGCGACGGGATATCAAATTTCAGGAGGAGAAAGCCATGAAGTGTTCGCTTGAGAGGGAGCTACACTTGCATGCAGAGGAGGAGCTATTAGTTCCTAAGGATGAGCCTCAGGATGTGGATCAGCCACAAGAGGAGGTTCATGGAGTGGAAGAGACCACTCATGCAGTGCCAACCATCAGAGGGCGGAAGCGCACTACAGAAGCTGAGCGACTGGCTCAAGATGCAGAGAAGGTTGTAGGAGCACCTACATCACAGCGCAGATAGAGACAGTCACCTGACTTGTATAATGGATACATGGCTCTTATGAGCAAGTGTATCGTGACAGAGCCATCCTCTTTCGAGGAAGCTGTGGAGGATCCCGCATGGGTAGATGCCATGGTGGAAGAGTATGATTCGATTGTTAGAAACAGTGCATGGGAGATTGTCCCAAGGCCGGAAGGGAAATCAGTGGTGGGTTCAAGATGGATCTACAAAGTGAAGCAGGCAGCTGACGGGAGTGTGGAGAAGTACAAGGCAAGATTTGTTGCCCGAGGCTTTTCACAGATAGAGGGGATCGATTATGAGGAGACCTTTGCACCTGTCGCAAGGTATTCTTCCATACGGATGATTCTTTCTCTCTCAGCGCAGATGGGGTGGCACATTCATCAGATGGATGTGAAGATTGTGTTCCTCAACGGAGTCATTGAGGAGGAGGTGTACATAGAGCAGCCCGAAGGTTTCGAGATCTTCAGCAGCGAGTCGCATGTGTGCAGGCTCAAGAGAGTGTTGTATGGGTTGAAACAAGCACCTCATGCTTGGTACACACAGATAGACAGTTATTTCACCGGACTTGGATTCTCCAAGAGTGAGGCGGATCCGAACCTATACCAGATTGTGGTGGAGGGTAAGTTGCTGATCATTGTAGTTTATGTATATGATTTGATTTTGACAGGCGATGAACTATTGATACACTCATGCAAGGCTGATCTTGCAAAGGAGTTTGAGATGAAGGACTTGGGCCTCCTTCATTATTTCCTAGGATTGGAAATTTGGCAGCGCAGTGATGGATTGTTTGTTTCTCAAGGCAAGTATGCCCAGGAGATACTGGAGAAGTTCAACATGCATGGCTGCAAGCTTGTTGATACTCCTCTTCCTGGTGGATGGAGGTAGTAGGATGCTACTTCGGCAAAGGTAGTGGATGCCATTGTTTATCGACAGTTGGTGGGGACGCTTATGTATCTGGTCAATACACGACCTGACATATGCTATGTTGTTAACCAGGTTTCACAAGCTATGGTTAAGCCTACCAAGCTCTTTTGGAAGGCAGGAAAGCATGTATTGAGATATCTCAGAGGCACATCGGGATATGGATTATGGTACAGACAGTCAAATGAGGTGAAGCTATGTGGCTTCACGGATGCAGATTGGGCAGGGAGCCCAACGGACAAAAAGAGCACATTTGGAGGGATTTTTAGTATCGGGTCGACAACAGTTTCTTGGTACAGCAGGAAGCAGAGATCCGTGGCACTATGTGAGTCCTCCCGATACCATGTTTCAACCCTTATTTGACTATGTTTGCGACACGCCTTGGGTGAGACTCCTTATCCGCAATGGCTAAGGGGAAAATGTCAACATTGTGCTAGACTACAACAGATCTTTGTTGGCCCATGTGCTCGAACCCGAGGTCTCAACCCTGTTAATGTTTTTGCGCGAAAAAATAGTTTTGTTTCCAGGACCTAGAAATTTAAAAAGGAGTTTGGAATATGGTATCGAGGATCTTTAAGAAGGAGCTGCAAGATTGGTAGCACAGACAAGTGGACCCTTTCATCTCTCAACAAGCTCAACTCCGTCAACAATGTGTGGAGAAGTTGAAGGAAAATAGTTTATAATATTTTATACGTGAAACAAAATAGCAATCAATAAGAGATATTCTGGTGCAAAATACCAAAGGAGCTCTACAACTAGTTGCAAAGAGCGCAAGTAAAAGGAAAGACCAGCGGACAAAACTGAAATCGTCGTACTTGGACTCAAGAAGATTTTGTCGAGCTACATTGACTTGATACAGATCTGATGCCAGCTATGGATTTTTGGGTGCAAACCACACTAGAGGGATACATTATTGAGTTTTTCGCAGAGATTCATCAATCCTTTTTGAAAGCTAAGGCTATGTTCAAGTCAAGATTATGAGGAAAAATACTAAAGGAAATCTCGTCGTGGGTTAAGGATTTAATGGTGGAGATCTTGTTGGTGTTCCAAAACATGAAAATGGTAGCTTAAACACCTAGTATTGGGGGAAGGACTTAAAGGGAGGGATGCTACTGAGTGGGGAACTGTGAGAATATTGAATACATGGATGAAGAATAATTTCGAATGGCCAGTGATATGAGGGTGCAAAGGAGAGCGCATATAACTGAGAAATGGTGGGAGAGAGATCTATGGGAAATTAATAAACAAAAGAAGAGTTTATACCAAGCAGAAGAAGTGTTAGGAGGTCCAAAAGAGGGAGAAGGAGCGAAATTTGTCCGTCAAGAAGAGCAGAGACAACTGTAGCGACTGTGGGTCTGAAGGGTGACAAAGACCCGTCCCCGCTAGTGGAAATGGGAATGCCAGATGGAATGGGTTGCATATGCTCCAAGGAAGTTCTGGATGATGACATGCACTTACCATAAGGATATTATTTATGGACAATGATGTTTCCACAGTAAGCAATGACTTGCCTCCTCGCATCTTATTTAGTATCTCCCCCAAACTTCCCCTGGCACTCTATCATAATCTTGATAATTTTTTTTCTAAGTTGATCAAAGTGATAAGAGTTCACACTGTGCATGCTACCTACAAATTCGGTGTTGTGGGTAGTATAAATAGTAATAGTAGTGCAAAAATGAAAGGATCATTTCATTATGGGTCACGGGGATTCATACTCTTCTCACAAGTTCAGTCAAATATGGCAAGATCATTCACCGGATATCTCGAGTTTTCTAATAAAGGGAATTATGTTGTAGAGCAGCATTGGTATTTGTGCAAAGGTATCTGGAGTTCTCGCCAGACACCTGCTGCTGCAAAGTTAATTGAATTCCAAACCACTCTTAGGGAAAGAGCGTTGATATGGTTCATTAAGTGGTCGGAGTTTCACCAGAATCTAATGATAGATGATGTGAAGCGGGAATTTGTGCATGAATTTAAGCTTCCCCATACAAACTAGCTGGGGTTGTCTGAGTTATGGGAAATCGGGTAGCGAGGGGGGTGGAGAGACTGCTTGGGAGCTAATGTAGAGATTCAAGGATGTGATTGGCAAGTTGAGCTACCCGATAGATCCAAATCATCAACGAGACTGGTTCATTAATGTGTTATTTCCCCTTACCCGAACACCGTTGACTCATCATAAAATTGATATGTTGCAAGATGCTTTGGAGAAAGCGACTCAGATTAAGGCTATGGTGGGATACCAACATGAGTGTCAGGGGTGGAGAAACACCTCATGACCCATCCATATTGGGCATGCATCATCAAATTGCGAACTTGACGTAGAAGTTGAGAGATATGAAACTAGCACTTCCTGCGCGACTAATATATGGTGTATTAATTGTCTTGTAGAGTGTCATATTTCTATGGAGTGCTTGAGGTTACCGGGCCCAAATATTACACCTACACCAGTGGGACCACCTGAATATACACCTGTTGCAGGATTTGCGCAGATAGGGACGCAAGGGTTATACACAGGGCAAACCCAATTTCATGTGTTTCCAAGTGAGTAGAATTCAGCACCAACTTAGTATTGTGAGATGTGCAGAGCATATGGGCATCTCCCTTGTCATTGTCTGATCCTACATAAGTTTTCTAATGTTCCAAACAACACCTTTTACGAATTGTGCGCTTCACCAACTCACCATATTGGTCAGTGTAAAGCACTAGATGCCCTAGCTGATCATTTGGACCGATCGTCCTACAGAATCAATGAGACTCCTCGAGGACGAGGACAAGGAGGAACAGGGGGAGGGGGGGGAGAACATGAGGTAGAGGCCTGAATTGTTGCTATAATTGTGACCAGGAAGGGCACATTTCACGAGATTACCCACTAACCAGAAGACCCCGGTGCTCTTAGTGCAGGGTTAACACACACGCAATAAAAGATTTTCCAAATTTGATTGATAGAACACAACTTCCAAAGGGGATAAAAATTAATCAATGCAGATCCAATGTTCCCAGAGAAAAATTCCTCTCAAACATTAATATAGTCACTCATGGAGGGAAAAAAATTGGAGCTAATGTGGGAGCCATGGAACAACACAGGGTTTTAAGACTAGCTTCACCAAAGCGCTCATAGGACCCCGAACAATAGAAGCGATACTACAAGGAAGCTACAAAAACTTTTAACAAATTAACACTATGCGCGGGGGGGGTGCAAGAAGAACAACCAAGATCACTAAAATATAGGAGTTTGGACTCACCGCATTCCAATGCTCGACCCATAGAAGAATGGTTTAGTCTATTCCTACAAATTGTGAACAAGGATCAAATGCTTGGACAATTGCAGGAAAGTATTAAATCAGTTATCAAGGATGGAGAGACTCAGGGAGGGATCATTTTTGCCAACCTACCTGAATGACACTCTAGGAAGGTGCGAAGGAACAAGAAGAGAACAGGAAGGGAGTTCCGGATAGACGCTCAAATTGTGGGTTTTAAAATTAAGGATACAGTGTTGGACTTAGGTTCAGGTGTGAATATTTTGTCGAGGAAGATTTAGGAAGCCCTAAGTTGGAATTTTCACCAATTCAACTACGTGTGGAAAATAAATATTGTATCCTCCCGGTCGTACAGATGAAGGATGTATAAATTTGATATAGCACGGGTGAAGACTTATCCGAACTTTGAAGCGATAGACATAATGGGGGAAAAGCACCCTTATTTGGAACTACTTGGGATAGACTGGGATTTTGAGAACTACACGATAATTGATTTAAAACAAGAATTGATGACATTCGAAGTATAAGGTGTTAGAGTGATCCAATCCCATATACCCATATCAAGAAACAAGGTTCACGGAGTCGACAGATGACAGGGAAGAGCCATAATTATTGGATCAACTATATCGACTAAGAGCAGGAAGAAGGTAGAACTACATCAACTCGACCACAGAAGGGTCTATTAGCTAGCAGAGTATTCAAATTTTAGAGGTCGGCCCGAAGGCCGCTTGGTTGATTGGCAACAGGGTGGATACAAAATCAACACTAAGCTGCTACAATCCATCAGATCAACTGGATCGACACTGAGGTACAAGAATTCCCTAATTTAAATGGTATGGATTCAATTGATGCTTTCATCAATAGAGTTGATGCAACAGTTCCTGAAGAACACAAGTTAACCCTATTGAATGTTGCCTTATAAGTGACATTGGCAAGGTGGTGGGGATCTCACCGCAACCATCTCATAGAATTGGAGGGGATCAAGATAGTGATGAAAGTTGTTAGATTTGGACATTCAGGGGAGTACCTATAGGATTTTGTAAAGTAAAGGGGGGGCTCTAACCCTTGGCAACACTTGCAAGAATGTGAGACCGGATGAAACAAGGAAGGAAT
This sequence comes from Pinus albicaulis, assembly GCA_034641835.2. Classification (NCBI taxonomy): domain Eukaryota; kingdom Viridiplantae; phylum Streptophyta; class Pinopsida; order Pinales; family Pinaceae; genus Pinus; species Pinus albicaulis. The sequence continues at coordinate 1,220,498,578 of CM076578.1, forward strand.
TTCAAAGGATTTGTGGGTGCACGGATTTGTACACACCTGGGGGAACTTTCCGAAAGCATGGTATGTAAAAGAAGAAACAAGTTGGTGATTGGAATTTTATGGCAAATCAATTCATCAACAACCTTTCCTTCTCAGATAGCGATGAAAGGATGACCAATGCTTTGTAGGTCGTTAAGATATTTCTGCTTACAATTGGGCAGTTAATGGAAGGATGTAGAGATCAAAGCACTCTGTAGCACATATATGAAACATGACATCATGAGGTCGTAGCGTGTGGAAGGGTAGACAAAGAACTAGATGAGGATGATCTGGAGGAGCTACAACATCTAACATTCAAGTAAACTGAGGGGGAGTAGGACGTTAAGGACGAGCCTGTGATTGGTGGTTTGCATCTAATTCCCTTGAATTTGCGGAAACACAACATCAAGATTTATGAAAAGCCGAAGTCAGCCTTGATTGGATACTACTGAGATGAGCAGACTACCAAAGAGATATTCGATCTCTTAAAAGAATATGACTACTTGTTCCCTTCTTGCAGAACTAGAGGGGATTAAGGGAGAGGTAGGGGAGATGAAGATTATGCTTAAACCATATGCAAAACCAGTGAAGCATCGACCATACCAACTGAACCTGGGGGTTAAGGAGAAGGTGAATAAAGAAATAGATAAAATGTTAGCAGTAGGGCTTATATTCCCATTTGATGAAGCATGGTGGGTTAGTCCAATTTTTATACAAAGTAAAAAGGATGCTACTGAAATTTGAGTTTGTGTGGACTACCATAGTCTGAACAATGCTTGTTTTCATAATCCATTCCCCACACCTTTCAGTGATGAAGTTTTAGACAATGTGGTGGGTAACACAACTTATTCTTTTACAGATGGATTATTTGGATATCATCACGTCCAAATTGAAGAGGAGGATAAGAAGAAAACCACATTTACCACGAAATGGGGATCTTATGTGTACCATGTTATGTCGTATGGACTCAATAATGCGCTAGAGGTGTTTCCAAGGATCGTGATTGTTGCTTTCAGAGGTTATATCCACATGTTCCTAGAGGTATACATGGATGATTGGAACGTTTATAGTTTACTGAAGAAACACTCCAGTCTGCTCAAAGTCATGTTTGACCGATGTAGACAATTGCAGATCTCTCTAAACATGAAGAAGTGCATATTTGTTGTCCCCTTTGGAACGCTCTTGGGCCATATCGTATGCAAGGAAGGAGTGTGTGTAGACCCTGATAAGGTTGCAACGATCCTGAGCATGGACCCGCCAACAAGTGTTAAACAACTCAAGTCCACCTTAGGCCACACGGGGTATTACAAAAGGTTCATCCGCAAGTATGCCTCAACTACCGCACCAATGGAGAAGTTGTTAAGGAAATTCGAACAATTCATGTGGTTAGAATAATGTGATGTTTCTCTTAATATACTAAAGGAGAAATTGGCAAGTGCACTGATCCTCGTTTATCCAGATTTGAACAAACAATTCCATGTTCATATTTATACTTTGGGTATTGCCTTGGGAGTCATACTGGCTCAGCATGGGGAGGGTAATCTCGATCACCCTAGTTACTTTGCTAGCATAAATTTATCTACGACAAAGAAAAATTATACCACAACAGAGCACGAGGTGCTTGCAATGGTGTACTCGCTTCAAAATTTCTAACATTACCTTCTGGGGGGTCCATTCAACTTTTTTATTGATCATTCTGCCCTGAAGTATTTAGTGAACAAGATCATACTCGAAGGTAGTATTTGAATATGGATTCCATTATTCTGGGAATTTACATTTCAAGTAATTGTCAAGCTAGGTAGACTGAATGTGGGGCCCAATCACATCTCTCGGCTAGAGTCAGGTGAAAGTGGAGGATCCATTGATGGTCATCTTTCGGACGCTGATATGTTTCGATTTGAATTTGCACCAGACTAATTGAAGGATATCACATCATTTCTAGCCACAGGTAAATGCCTGGAGGGATACACAACAACACAACAGAGACACATGGTCATCTGTGCTGCAAATTATCAGTTGATTACATAGTAGCTATACAAGTTGGGCCTTGATCAAATATTGTGCAGATGTTTCCTTGACCACGAGAGACGAGATGTATTGTGGGAGTGTCATTTAGGGGTTGTGGGAGGTCATGTTGGTGGAAAGGAAAGCGCAAGTAAATTATCGCAAGTGGGGCTATGGTGGCCCACAATTTTCCGATATGTAAAGGAGTATGCCAGAAGGTGTGATTTTTTCCAAAGGGTTGGAAATCCATCACATCGAGATGAACTTCCTTTGGAATCAGTACGAGCGTTGTAGGTTTTTGAAAAGTGGTCAATCGAATTTGTAGGACCTATGAATCCGTCGGCATGCCACTCCCATTCCATATATGTCATCACCGCCACAAAGTACCTTACCAAATGCGCTAAGGCCACACCAGTTAAATATTTCACTAGAGATACCACCACCAAATTCATTTTTGAGAATATCATCACCCGATTTGGGTGCCCCCGGAACCTCATTAGTGATCAGGGGACCCATTTCATTAATGAAATAGTTGCCTCATTACTCCAGAACGCCATGATACAACACCATACAAGCAGCCTGTATCACCCTCAAGAAAATGGTACTCTGGAGGCTTTCAACAAGATATTATAAAGGGGACTGACCAAGATATGCTCGGCCAACAGGGATGATTGGGATGATTGGGATGAGCGGGTGCCAACTTCTATAAGGGCCTATCACACAACCTTTAAACTCTTACACAAACATAGGCCTTGCCAACTAGTATATGGATGAGAGACTATAGAACCCGCTGATTTCTCTAACCCCAACATTTTCATTGCACAATCCACTCATATGATGGAGGAAGAGTCAATTATGACATGGTTGGAGGAAATTTGGGAACTAGATGAAGCTAGGTTCATGGCATATTTCCATCAAGAAGTCGAAAAGCAGAGGTAGAAGGCATGGCACAACATGCATATCAAGCAGAAATAATTTACAGTGAGAGGACATGTTCTATTATGTAATAGAAAATTCTTGAAGTTTCCTGGAAAGTTGTAGATGCATTGGTTGTGACCTTTTATTGTTGTAGAAGTGAATGAATCAATATCTATCAAGCTTGAGCAACTGGATGGTATCTTACTACCGGGATAGGTGAATGGTGCATGTCTGAAACCCTTCCAGGGATCAAACAATTCCACTCAAAATTGATTGCATCTTTGGAACGAGACTGTTGAGGAGGTAAATCCCCTCTGCGGACAGAGGCGATCCCTACTAGCCCAGCAGGGGTCTAGCAACAATCACGAAATGTTACGACGCAAGTTCCTAGTTACGGAATGAAAAGACCAAAGATGGAGGCCTACCTGGAATCCAATGCTACGATCTGAAGAAGAGAGCGTTCCCGTTCCTCAGCCTCGGCAGATCACGATCCTCTACGATCTCCGTGGATGGATACCTGCACGTGCAAGAAACAAACAGATACAAGCATAAAATCCGGCATACGTAACTAAATATAAGTCAGAAAGGATACTACTCATATTAACATAATCGAAAACAGAGTGAAACCATAATCGTAATCATTCATTAAATAACAATCGAAAGAGATTACAACCAAATTTCTGACGTCGTGGTCTCTTTCGGATGGGTCTCCAGTCGTTCATGTCTCGCAAAGCTTGCCAGGGAAAGGGAAAACCTCTCCTGAGTCTCTCGACGATAGTCTCCTTACTTGAGTCGGCCTTAAGGGAAGAAAGAGGGCTCTTACAGCACAAAGGCTCTTGGGAATTTGGAGATTCAAAGCTTAGGCCCTTCAAGACTAGCTTGCCATGGAATTGAGCAGGATTTTATAGATGGGGAAGGAGGGAGTTGGGATCCCTATTATTGTGGGATTGGCCCTATCAACAAGGAAGGTTCCATGGGAGGTGGCAAACCACTTCCCTTCCATAGAACTCCCGCAGCCAAACCTCCCAACTCAAGATAGGCAATGGTTTATGAGTTTGTTGAAACACAACTTCCGCCATCTTTATTTAAAAAACACTCCTTAAATTGGCTGGCGCGACTACTGCTCTGGGACAGAGCGCCAGTTGGCGCGGCCTCTTTGTAGGATTTTCCCCATTGGCGCGAGTGGTGAACTATCTGCCCGCGCCAATGCAAAAGGAGATGTTTTTATGATTTTTTGCAAGGAGATGTTTTTAGGGCAATTGAAGCTCATGCTTAGAGGAATGCATTGATGATGTTTTCAAGGCATGACAATGTTCACAGGTCACAAAATGGGTCCTCCATTGTGCGGGACGGGGAATGGTAGGGACGGTGACAAATTATTGTATAACAGATGCCCCCTAAAGTATGAGGCCCGAGAGAGAGAGGGGTGAAATGCTTTACGAGAACATGTTCAACTGAAGGCCCGCCGTCGGAAAACCTGCGCAGAAAAATACAACTGATATCTCAAGTACATGATGTATGTGTGGTATGGGCGCAGCCATCCGAAACAGAGTACACTATAATCCGGATCCAGGGTATGGGCGCAGCCATCCAACGAGGATCAAATAAATAGACTCAGGTATGGTCGCAGCCATCCAATCAATGAGTCATATACATAATGATAATAATCCACAACCGCAACCTGGATTACAACAGACACAATCCAGGGTCTTGCGCTCCATCTCGGCCCAAACAAAGTACAAGTTCGAGCATGTGAATATGTGAGCTGAAGTCGAACATGTAGGAACATCGTCTGATTACCAGCCAATGATGAAAGCTGTTAACAGACGCGAGAGGAACCACCAATAATGAAAATGGCCCTCAAGGTACTACAGGTACAATCTACGGCGTGTGAATCAATGAGTTGGCGTCGAACACCCGCAGAATCACTCGATCGGAGGCCAATGATGGAAACCTCACGTCGAATGCGACGAACCTGCCATTGAGGCATGCAGGCTCCAAGGTACCATAAAGGAGTCTCTAGATCAACTTCCTGGATAATGAGCTGAAGTCGACAGGAAGTGATCTTGATCGAAGGTGGGCCATAATGTTTCCCACATCATCGACACGAGATAGAGGAACATGATGTTTTGTTGTGAATCAGGATCGTATGAGAATCAGAGGAAGGTTGATATTTGCAGAGGCCAACTTCTCTTGAACATATAAACGGAACGACAGTGGACTTGTCAGTATTTGACATCAACAGATCAGAGGTCATGGTGACAAGGCAATGAGCAGAGGAGAGGTCAAAAGGGATTATCCAAACCCACAGAGGCAAAGTGAAGAAACGAGGTGAGATGTCCCCAACCCGACACGAATGCAGACAAGTGCCATGTTCAAGAGCGACATACTGCCGACGACAACGACGATGGTCCCATTTTTCCCCCACCATTTCTGGCGAGTACCCCAATTATTTTTGATAACAAGCTTGAAGGGGATAGCATATGCTTGTAATATAAGTCCGCCCTTCGGGCGAATCCATCCTAGTTCATTTAACGAGTCCTAGGAAGGAGGAACTCGGAGAACGTCATTTCGACTGGATCTGATGTCATCAGGGTTTAACGAGTCTGACAAAGGAAGAACTCGGCATCTTTTCATGTTTAGAGAGTTTGAAAAGACAGCGGAAAAGTAAACTCCACAGGTCCCTTTTCGTAAATAGTTCCTCAGATCCGAAAAGGTAGAAAACAATATCCGATAAAACCTCCTAGTCGCGATAGGCTAGGGTATTCCTTTTTCGTAATCAATCCATCCCAGCCCGAAAAAGGGGTAAACGTATACTGGGTAGATGTCGATTCGTGTCCAATTTAACAAGATCGAAACGACAAGGGCCTCGGCAATCTTTTCATGTTTAGAGAGTCAGAAAAGAGCTGAAAGATGACTCCAAAGTGACTTTTTCGTGTATTTACCGAGTTCGAAAAAGTATAAAATACAACTCGTTTCCATCGTTAAAGTCGCAAAAACCTGCTGCTGCACATACCAAGCAAGCGTAAAACCCATTTTCGACATAACATATAAAAATATTTGATAAAAATGACTTTTTACAACTCATTTTATGTCAAAAAGTTATAAATATGTCAAATTGGTAAAAATAAAATTACATTTACTATTTACCTTGGTAAAAAGCAACAGTGATCCATTTGGAGCAGAAACTTCTGACGGCGATTGCGACAAATCCAGTTGACCATTCAGCTTCTCGTCTGCTACAGGTAAGAGGCGCTCCCTTGCTCTACATTTTCATCCATTTTTTGATAATTTTCCCTTGAAAATCAGTTCTATGTGGCCACTTTTGAAATTTTAGGGCCGCGCTCATTGGCGCGGGTATCGGGCACGGACCCGCGCCAATGGGCTCTTTTATACAAAGGGCTCGCGCCACGTGGCGCGACTGTTCACAAAACAGCCGCGCCAGCGGCCGAACCTAAAAATCCGCCTAAAATTTCGACATTTAAACCAAATTTCATGGAATTTGAGGCCTATCAGAGATCTAACCAAGGGCTTATGACCATATAAATGCAAGTAATCAAGAAAAATGGCGATTGAATGGAAAGAACGAGAGCATGGAGAAGAGGATGAACAAGCCATTCAAAGTCAAGCTTGCATGAATGCCCTTAGAAACTGTGGGCTGAAAAAGTTCTTCCTCACACCCTGTCTACGAGCTCAGCCCGAGCTTCTCCAGTATTTAATCAGTATCTGGGATGAACATGAACAGGTGTTCAGGTTACGAGACCAGGTATTAGAGCTGGAGGTTTCTGATGTTTATTTTATCACTGGATTGTCCCGCAGAGGTCCGATCCCTGTCTTGACTGGAAGCAGACCATCTGGGGAGAAGATGGAAGAAGTGATGGCACGAGTGTGCCGAGGGGCACAAATGGGATCAGGAAGCAAGAAGGTGGATATCCACACTATCCCTGATCTGGCATTGAGAGTTGTCCTACATACCATCACGCGGGCTGCAGGGTCGCAGGCACCGCACGAGGCCACAAAGGCCCAACTCCTGTTGGCCTCAGAATGCATGAGTCCCCTACCGTTCGACTGGGCAACAGCAGTAACAATAAATATGAAAAGGTAGCTCACAAAATGCAAACAGGGTAAACTAAAACAGTTTGGTTATGGTTCCATCCTGGTATCGTTCATTCTGGAACGCTTACCAATCTTCCAGGGCCAAGGGGCCGCAGTAGCAGATCTGATACCACGAGAGCCAAGAATGGCTCGCTGGGCAGCATTAATGCCCAGAGCTGGAGGCGGCCAACAGATGTCCTGGAGGCCGGAGTTCTTTAGGTGGTTACGGCGCCAGCTGATTGTCGTGGAAGACTGGCCCTATGCAGGAACTGACTTCACCGGAGACCCAGATCTCCCACTGCCAGAAGGAGATGACTGGGACGAGGAGTTGGGTAAGACCTCATATTTTTTATTTTTTATGTTTTATGTTTTTTTTTTGTTAATACACATTCGTCTTAACACATTTTATATATGTATGCAGATGTGGGACCTGAGAGACCAGCTGGGATGTCTCCAATCTCACGGAGGACACAACTCGCCCCTGATCCTCAGGGAGAGGGCACCGGAGGAGAGGAGTTGATCCAGAATCTTGAGGGCATTGCCCAAGGGATTCCGGACTATGCTCGGCTGGCAGATGTACCGATGGCATACCAGCGCCACACGGTGGGAGTTCCGGATCGGATCCACCGAATCTTGAGACGCTTAGTGCGTGCAGTCACATGCTATCATGAGCACCATGCGGATTAGCTCTTAGGATTTATACCACACCTATTTTTTGAGAGACATATCGTCTCCGGATGTACTTAAGACGATTATGTATATTTTGACTTTTATGTGACACACTCTGTGTAAACATTTCGATATCTATATATATGTGCATATCTATTTCTGGATGGATCTTTCTTTACATGTGATGATGATTTACAAATTGCGCAAATGTCTGTCTAATACCAAATTTGCTACTGCATCTGTTAATGTATTCAAATGTCCGGGTATATGATGATATGTAATATAGTCAAAATTTCTTTCCAGTAATCGAATACGCAGATACAGACGTAAGATGGACGGGTTCCTTACCGAATAGTGTCCGTTCAGTTGTAACACCACAAGTTGCGAATCTAGATACACGAGCAATTCACGGATACCAAGGTTTACTGCCTCGGTTAATAATTCTAACACAGCACTATATTCCACGATGTTGTTTGTGGTACGTCCTAGACACACTCCTTGCAGGTTGATCAACTCACCAGCAGGATCATAGATTACCCAGGCTACTGAAGACAGATTCCTGGTACTGCGGGAGGCACCATCCGCGAAACCAACAAACAGATGAAAAGACATCTGCACAACCAAGAAGACCCGATCAACAGAAAGATGTTTACAAAGCACACCACACAATACATGCACACAAATGAAAAACACACACCTATGTACACACACCACACCAAGAAATCACTTCAGGCATAGTACTTTTTGAGGTACAACCCATTTCTGGGCTGCGCCAGCGGAACTCCTTCATAATCTATAAGCTCGTAGGCCCCGTTTTTCAAAACGCATTTTACTATATAGGGCCCATGCCACATAGGCTGGAACTTACCGGCTCCAAGCTTGTCATGTGCTTGATCGTACAAGAGGACGAGGTCTCCTTCAATAAAGGAACGAGGAGAAACAGATTGATCAAAATGAGTTTTGACCCTCTTCTTTTGTGCTTCGATAACCAAAGCAGCCAGACGACGGGTTTCATCTAACCGTTCCAGATACAGAAGACGTTCTTCCTCAGCAGAAGTATTAGGTAGAAGCTCCACAGCTAATTTTAACGAAGGAATCTCGCATTCAACCGGAAGAGTTGCTTCCAGGCCATACACCAATTGAAATGGTGTGAACCCAGTTGAACTCTTTGCAGATGTTCGGTATGCCCAGAGAGTTGAGAACAGTTGGAGATGCCAATTGGATTTGTGAATACCAACTGTTCGCTGAAGCATAGTGACCAAAACCTTGTTCACTGCTTCAACCTGACCATTCGCTTGAGGGTAATATGGTGTCGAGCTGTCGTGACGCAAGCCCAACGTTGAAGTCAGCTCCACCATCATATAATCTCGGAAGTGAGTACCGTGATCAGTGACGATGGCTTGAGGAACCCCGAACCGTGCAATAACGTGGTTGAATATAAATTGAGCAGCCGTTTTCCCGTCAGCAGCTAGTGTAGGCATCGCCTCAGCCCACTTGGTGAAGTAGTCGACGGCGACAATGATATACGCATGCCCCCCGGCCGAGTGAGGGTTACACGTCATAAAATCAACGCCCCATTTCGCAAAAGGGCCGACGGTAATAACGGGATGCAATGGTAAAGGCGGTGTGCGCATCTTGCGCTGAAATATCTGGCATGGATGACATTTACAGACTGCAGTGATACAGTCTTTGAATATGGAAGGCCAGAAATAACCTGCTCGCAGAATCTTCTGGGCAGTAGCATACCCAGACATATGTCCACCACAGGCGCCACTGTGGCAGTCATTTAGGACCTTCTCAGCCTCTTCCAAGGTTAGGCATCGCCGAAGCACCGAATCTACTCCAACGCGATATAAGGTATCTCCTACTATACGGTAGGGTTGGGACTGGTGCCGAATCCGACGGCGAGCAGCTTTATCCAACTCAGATCGAAATGTCGAGGTTTGAAGATACACTATTATGTCACCGTACCAAGGATCACGAGTACTGATGAGGAATAGCGTTTCGTCCGGTATATGGTCTTCAGAGTGTGAGGAAATCGCAGTTTGCAAAGCTCTCGCTGTGGAAAGGGCAACCTCTCCCCGAGTCTCTCGACGATAGTCTCCTTACTTGAGTCAGCCTTAAGGGAAGAAAGAGGGCTCTTACAGCACAAAGGCTCTTGGGAATTTGGAGATTCAAATCTTAGGCACTTCAAGACTAGCTTGCCATGGAATTGAGCAGGCTTTTATAGATGGGGAAGGAAGGAGTTGGGATCCCTATTATTGTGGGATTGGCCCTATCAACAAGGAAGGTTCCATGGGAGGTGGCAAAACCACTTCCCTTCCATAGAACTCCCGCAGCCAAACCTCCCAACTCAAGAGAGGCAATGATTTCTGAGTTTGTTGAAACACAACTTCCGCCATATTTATTTAAAAAACACTCCTTAAATTGGCTGGCGCGACTACTGCTCTGGGACAGAGCGCCAGTTGGCGCGACCTCTTTGTAGGATTTTCCCCATTGGCGTGAGTGGTGAACTGTCTGCCCGTGCCAATGCAAAAGGAGATGTTTTTATGATTTTTTGCAAGGAGATGTCTTTAGGGCAATTGAAGCTCATGCTTAGAGGAATGCATTGATGATGTTTTCAAGGCATGACAATGTTCACAGGTTACAAAATGGGTCCTCCATTGTGCGGGATGGGGAATGGTAGGGACGGTGACAAATTACTGTGTAACAGAGACCATAGGTAGGATTATGTAGAGTCAGTTAGTTCCTTATCATGTATTAGTTGTGTATGTTAACTTGGTTGGTTAATTATTTCAGTTTTATTTGTTCCAGAATAAATCTCCCGTCAGGTATATTTCAATTGCAGAGGTATTTTCACCGCACGGAAACTACTTGTGGTCGAGGAACTACACGTGTCACGCATCATATTTGTAATAATTAGGCAATAGTTCTCTATGTCAATTCAAATTTGTGTTAAATATTTCCTGTAATACTCATAATCAACTTCTAAGTGCCTTCTTTTTAAGTCCCTATATTACTAGTATAGTCCCTTATTGTTGTTAGTGTAACCCCCTTATTATTGTTGTTGTACCCCTGTAACCCCCATATTGTTATTATTGTGCCCTTAAATTATTATTGTTAGGTCGGCTAGGATTATATTTTGGCCCCATGGACTCCTATATATAGAAAGGAGGTTTTTTAATTTGTATCATCCAATAATTGTTCATTCATGTAATGTATTCGAGGTTGCCCCCTCGAAGTGGCTAATTTCTAAGGCATTGATATCTCTTTTCTTCTATTTTTGGAGCTGGTTTCACAACATTTGGTATCAGAGCTTTGGATTCTAGGGTTTCGCTGCTCCAAACAGGTCATTATGGAATTTTTGCTATAACTTTTTATTTACGAAGATTCAGAAGTTGAAATTTTTAAAGCACGAAGCCGAAATCCTGACAAAAATTATCGCAAAATTTCAGAGCTTGGTTCACAATATTTTCGGAGATATGATCTGTGGAAGTTAGGTCATTTTGCAGGCTCATGAATTTAACCTAAACAGGTAATCGCAAAATTTTCGCTATAACGTTTTTTCTACAAGGGTTCAAAAGTTGAAATTTTCACAGAGTGAAGTCGAAAGCCTGAGGAACATCGTCGCAAAATTTTAGATCTTTGTTCGCAATAGTCTTGGAGATATGGTCTGTGGAAGTTAGGGATTTTTTAGGCGCCCAAATTTCATCTCAAAGAGGTGATTGTGGGAAAATCTTCATAAATATCTCTCTCTAAGCATCAGATTGGAATTCTGTAAAAAGTGACTTAAAGTACACGGACTGTAGTTTCCTATCTATCAATTTCAGAGCCGAATGAGGAAACAATGACATGTGGCAAGTCATACAAATTCACTCTATTGAACCAGTCCATAATTAGGTCATTGTGGGAGATTGGACATAAATTTGTCTTGAAGAATCCAAATCAGGTCAGACATGTGGCATTCGAAAGAGGATTCAAAGGGCTACCACAACGCCAAATTTCAAATATTGAAGATCCAAAATCACAGAGATAATTCAGTTTCAATATCGAGCTCCTCAAAAGAAAGAAAAGGGTGTGCATTTATTTCTGAATTGCACAAGTCTTGTGTAAAAAAAAAAAAACAGTTTGAAGTGATTCCAAGGGCCTATTAAAGAATTTTTATTAGTATTGAGTTCTATAATGCCTCAAAAAATAATTCCATACCCATTAAGCCCTCAAAAATCTATACTATGACGCATGAAGAGGAAGAATTGCAGTATGAGATATCAAAATTACGATACCAAGTGCAACAAATTTCAATCTTACGAAGAGCAACCGAAGATGACATAGATGGTTTAAAAGCACAAATGGAGGCTAAGTTGTATGGTTTTAAGGATCAAATGAAATATAATATGGATAATAAAGTAGTGGAAGATCACATCGAGCATCAACAACAAGTTCTCCAACTCTCAAAGGATAACCTAACTTTGGTGCAGAATCAAATGAAACAACAGGAATATCAACATCACATCGAAAGAAGTTATGAAGTAGTCACAGAAACAAGAACTCGACAAGTACGATCAATTTCAGAGTATCTCAGCAAGTGGAAGAACTTTCCTGCAGAAGTTTCCACATGGGAGGATGAGAATTTTATACAGAAGCATCAAGAAATAATCAAGCGTTGAGGACAGCACTTGTTTGAAGGAGAGGGGCATGTTAAGTCCCTATATTACTAGTATAGTCCCTTATTGTTGTTAGTGTAACCCGCTTATTATTATTGTTATACCCCTGTAACCCCCATATTTTTATTATTGTGCCCTTACATTATCATCGTTAGGTCGGCTAGGATTACATTAGGGCCCCATGGACTCCTATATATAGAAAGAAGGTTTTGTCATTTGTAGCATCCAAAAATTGTTCATTCATGTAATGTATTGGAGGTTGCCCCCTTGAAGTGGCTTATTTCTAAGGCGTTGATATCTCTTTTCTTCTATTTTTGGAGCTGGTTTCACAACACTTTGATCACAACATCATAATTACCCATCAACTCCACCCTCCTTTCTCATTTTTTATTCATCCGAGTTAGGTCTGGCTCAGCCGTCGTCAGTGTTAACACGGTTGAGACTGAGTGGGGGAAATTTGATGTATTAATTAGTTAAGTGGTCTGGTAATAAATGTCGCATCGAGCTTTTATATTTAATATGCATGTCCATGATAAATCTTTCAGAACCCGGAGCCGAGGTGGTAGAATTTCCAAGTCTAGAGTATGTTTCCAATTTCCATTATCCCAAGCCCAAGTTCAAGCCCCCTATGTTTTGTGTATATCAATCATCCTAGAACAATGAAAAATATTGTGATCTCTATCCTAGAGGTCAAATTCGATGCAATAATCACGAAAACAGAGCCTCTTTACAGGAAATATGATAAAGAAATGATGTTTGGCAATGACGTCTCAGATGCATTTCAATTTCTAACACTTAAGCGAGAGGTATACATCGAGCCAGTAGTTAAGGCTAATGGAAGTCAACCCATAAAGGTTACATTGTACTTCAGGGGAATTCAGAGGTCGACATTGTTGAACTTGAGGAGTCTTCCCGTGTTTGGGACGACAAGAGCCATCATGTAGTTTACAAAGCTTCTTATAAGTTGGATGCATGGGGGATCGTTATGGCTCGACAAGGAGTATCCAATACAAGTGGTTGACCATCAGAGGCTAACACGCCTATCTTCTATTGGGGCCATTGTATCCACTGCATTCCAAACAACTTCCAAGTGCGCGACGAAGACGGGGAATGAAAACTACTATAATAGGTACGATACCTATAAAGGGGGAAAGGGTGATCTAATAGAACCAATCAACACGCCCAATGTCAAATTGGCATGTTATATTATTGTCGGGAATCTCATGTGACATTTATCAAGGAGCGAGTGCACATTGGATACTATTTCAGTCGCAAATAACTGTGTATAGAGCGCACAGTTGAATTGGTGCAGTTTTCTACTTCAAGAGTTGTTTGAGGCTTGCGGGGACATATATAAGAGAGCCACTCCTTTCATTTTATGGATATATTGTTTTTATATTGGCCATGTGGAAATGGTGCCCACTAGAGGGTCGAGAATTGGCTCTAATTGCGGAATACTAGCCACTAGCTCTCCGATATACACCTTGGCGAACCTTAGGGTACCCAAGCAACAAAGAAATTAACGAGGCCTCCTTTACTGGATGATACAAGAAGATATTGGAGGTCGTCAAGGCCACAGAAAGGGTCCCAAAGCTATTATTGGATGATTAATCGTTGGAAATATAGTTTGGCATTAGTCATGGAAATTTCGGGATATGACCAAAATGTGTCCATCCCGACACGTTTCAAATGAGGGCCCAAAAGTTCATATTAACTGAAGAATTTTTCCACATGGAGGTCAGTTCCAGGAAGGGAATCACTAAAGAAGTTCACGAGGGAAAGCATTCATATTTTTTTGGAGGGATGGTGCCACATCCACTATCGGGAGAAACACCTACAGCAGCAAGGAATCAGCTAGCTGAGGAAACGTTGTAACCAATCATTAAGAGGCTAGGAACACAAATGTAGTCTATTCCAGAAACCATGGTGAGCATGAGAGTCTCGGTAGATTTGTTCCCCACTTTATCTAAATTTCAAAGTTAAAGGTTGTATGATTTTGTGATTGGTACTCCCCTTGTTGCTTCACTCCCTATAGTGTGCCCCCATTCCTAGTAAGAACTTGTAATCACAAACCTCTAACAACCAAAACTTGCAAAAGCTCCAACCGAGTCCAAGAGAAATAACATGACCACCTCCACCCAAATTATTGATCTTACAGATGAAGAACCCCAATCACATACTGCGTCACCCATTCTCGAAGAACATCCACCTTCTAATTTCGTTGTCACCCCAATCACACAATTCATCACCGCGCAAAACCTCCACATCCGCCACCATCTCAGACACCTTACCATCTAGAACACTGCTAGGAACATAAACAGAAATGGAGGTTGAATTTGTTGTCCAATCTATTACTACAATTACTAGTATAGAAGTCGCTCCAACGTCCATGCTATCTTTGTTTCTTGATTCAGGTCCACTCATAGTCACGAGATAGATATTACCCTTCCCCTTACCACCGCAGTCCATACATTATCATTGCCTTTTCATCCCCTCTCTTTAGTACCATCATGCCTCGCCCCCATCCACACGACTTTGCCGACAGTTGAACCCTCACAACAGGTGACATCTCCCCAGGGGCATTATGAGAATTCAATTGTCAGCGGATAATTGTTGCATATTCGGTTTCCCAAACCATCGAAAATGAGCCCCAATGATCTTCAGGGCTAGTCCTCAGCACAATTATTTTCTTTTATTCAACTATCTGCACGCAAAGGAAAGGCGTTGCACAATGTTCTAGCCACCGAACATGAGCAACAACACCAACAAATTCTTTCCCTCACCACATAACATGATCACCTGCTCCAAGAAAAGCATCATCTCCAGGGTTAGCTTGAGCAGATAACTGAAAAATTGCAAGTACTTTAGCCCTCGGTATCGGAATTAGTGCCTAATGCCCAGGAATATTTTCCACCTGTACCCTTGTTGAATGTTGCGATCACATCTAGGCAGCATGTCATGATCTAGTCTCAACCAATCGCGAGCTCAAGCGAAACCTTGCTACCACCCAAAGGGCATTGCCAGACCCTACCACTCAGTATGCAACCAAGATCGAACAAAAAATAGCAAATGCAACTGGTCTAAAAGCATCACTCATCAATGCTATGAAATAAGCTCAACCCTTCTACAACAGGTTCACAATTGGTCTAGTTTTCTAGCAAAGAATAACCAACTTGTATATCCTTTGCGCAGTTGTTTTATCACCTGCTTAATGAGGACAGGGTGCCCGAGACAAGAGCCAGCAAAAGGATATTATCGCACAGGTGAACGATCTCGAGACCTAAATACAACATATAGAAGATGAATCGACTAAGAACAAGAAGATACTCTGGGGCCTCTGACCATAGACGCAAACTCATTTGGAAACACTTCAGCAACTCAATGAAGAAACAAATGTGTAGTGGAATTCTCTACTGATGATATGCGTAACCCAACCCACTACCAGCATTGCAACTTAGTTCCTTGACCAGGAAGCTACCCTCATAGGCGCATGGCAGGAAGCGCTCAAAGCTTATAGTCATTTCAAAAAGACAGGCATCGAATCTATTCTTGAGTTGGGTCTTTCGTTTGAAGGGAGCATCCAAGAGGAAGCAACACAGGAAGGAGCATTGGGAGCATCACCAGCATCAGAAGCATCACCAACACTAGAAGTAGCAGCACCACCAAGTACATCAACAACACCAACAACGTTGATAAGGGATTGACTCGAGGATGAGTCAATGAATTGTGGTCGGGGCCTGCTGAGTCCTTCGTTTTCCGAGGAACTTAGATGACAAGCTAGAAGGATGACGATATTTTGTGAGGATAGTTGTTGGGAAGATGTAGAGGGAGACAACTAGAATGGAGGAAGAAACCCGCTCAAAACTAATAGTTGCGGAGGAATGACAGAAGAAGGCAACCACAACCGAGTGAAAAAGAATCTAACAACCGAGCAATAAAGAAGATGAACGAGGAAGAAGGCAGAGGCTCCTAGAGACAAATGTCAGTCCAAGAAAGTGCATTAATATAAGGAAAGACTAGCGGAAGAGGAAAAAAAGGAGGAGAATATTGAAATGGTGTTGCAGAGTTGTTAGAGCCTACATTGTGTTTGTTGTCTTAGTTATGTGGTTATTTCTTGATCTCTTATGTTAGTTTATGATGTTTATATGAGGCTCTCGAGTCGGATGTAATGTTATATTGCTGCATGGATTAATAGAAAAGGGAGTTCACTAGGATACCTGTAATTTTTATGGATGATTACATGGTTTCTTAAAAATTTTAATATCTGTGTATCTATATGTTATTTCTTATTTGGGTGTTCATGACCTGTTTCTATTAGACTTCTATTTTTTATAGTTCGGGGTCCTTTGATTCCCGCATCTCTTATGTGATTCCTCCTGATATCAGATTTCAACCCTTATCTGACTAAGTTCGTGACACGCCTCAAGTGAGACTCCTTATCTGCCTTGGGTAAGGTGAAAATGTTGGCGTTGTGCTAGACTACAACGGAATTTTGTTGGCCCCTGTGCCCAAACCCAGGGTCTCAACTCTCTTAATATTTTTGTGCCAACAATATGAGAGACAAATCACAAAGATGAAATTTTAAACGAACGTAACTAACTTTATCTACAAATATCTCTGAAAAAAAAATCATATGCAATTAATAACACCCTTAATTCCTCATATATCTTATTTTGATCATAGGTTTCAAAAGCATCTGGAAATTCTTCAATAAACTGAAACCAATTAAAGATAGAATATGGCAAAAAAGTTTCAAACTAGTCCTTGATTCTTACCCAGAATGTGAAAGAAAATAACTCGCACAAAACATGTATATCATTAATCTTATATTTGAAACATTTGCACCAAAATCTATCTAAATGTTTTAATGCGGGTATACTTCCCTCACCGTCGAATTGGAGTTTGGACAAGTGATGAGTTGCCTCATGAGGAATGTCCGGCAATACGAAACTAAATGCATCCTCAAAATAGAGGTTTGGGTAAGAGCCATTAATTAATAACACAATAAAAATACATACTTAAGCAGGTTAGCTTGTCTTCTAACCTATTTTCAAACACATGTGAGATGACATAATGAAGGCTTAAAAATATGGAATTATAGAGGCTACAGGTTAAATGATTTAATCAATTAATTTTATGTATGCCCTCCTTCTAATGCCATTTTTTTGACGTTGGTATTGGCACACCGAGTCAAAAAGGGAGAGACAAACCAGACCAAGCCTCTTCAACAGTCCCAGCTGTTTGGGAAGGTCGTTCGGTTTTAAGGCTTCGTTAGCCCTTGGCTTCATACTCCTCCTATGAAGAATACCAGGAAGAAGAGATTAAGGGATTAGGGGGGTTAAAATAAATAAGAGAAGTCAGTACATAAGAACAAGATAAACATAAGCAAGGAGAGCACGATTGAAAAACATCAACGCTGTAAGAGGGGGTGGAGAGAGAATCAATTAAGAAAACAATTAGAAAGCAAAGAGGAAGAGGGTTAGGAGGGGATGATCAATGATTAAGGCTTTGAATGAAAATCTTCCATGCTTGGCATAACTTGTATCCATCTCCCCAATTAAAGTTATTCATGTGTTTTTCAATTTAGAGGGCTTCGTGAATTATCCGGGTGGAATAGAAGGGAACAGGGGAAAGGAATTTTGCTTGGTAAAACAAATATGGTACTTAGATTTATAGGAGTGCTTATTAAGGGAATATTTTTTAAAACTATTATGAGTAGTATCGGTTATACACTCCTTTAGTCAAGCTTTAACGAATCTACAATTTTTTCCTACATAATAATTTCCACACAAGCACGGGATTTTATGGCTAGATGGTGATGAGAATGGACATGGAGGTACCGATAAGTCTGTCTTCTTCTAGAATACTTAATGAGAAAGTGAACCATCAAGAAGCAGAGAGACCATGACCTCAAACAATGGTAAAGAAGAGTTGTCTTCTAATTCCATATTAAATTGTATGTGAGGGGGCATGTTGTTGAGGTGTTTCAAGAAGACGTGAAGGGTAGGAATCATCCACAACGATATCGTCCACAAATCGATGCCAACATTTAGGCTTGAGGTGCCGAGATTTTATGGCATTAATATCAAAATTTTCCATAAAAACATTTGTAATCACTGCAGACAGTGATGATTCCATTGTAGTGCCTTTAGTTTGTTCGTAATAAATGTCATCGAAGAAGAAAGTAGATTTGAGGAAAAAAAAAAATTATGAGTTTAAAGGTTTCAGGATCAACCATATTGTCAATTAAATCAAGGGCTTCAGGCACAAGAATTTTTTTGAAAAGGGACACCATCTTAAAGCTAACCATGATGCCATTGGGTTCAAGGCGAAGGTGGTATCTATTAGATAACTTGAAGGTTTTTAATAAAATTTACAAGTGAAATTTTATGTTTTTTATGCAATTAGACAAGATGTCATAACACATAAATTAAGTTTTAAACTCGTTTTTGTAGCAAAATACAGAGACAATAATACCATAATAGAAACACAAGACAATAAAATGATGGAGTTCACCCCTCCTGGGCTACATCTCCAATCAAGCTTCCAATGTTGGGCCTCTTTCATTATGCTAAAAAATATTTGTTTACATGGATTTGCAGTGCTCAGAATGCAAAAATAATGTCTCCAATGGCTCCAGAACAGTCAAAAACCCCTAGTTGGGTTCTTTCTGCACTCAAAATGGTCAAAAAATGATCGAGTCATGCTCCAGAACAATTTTTCTCCTAATTGTGATACAATTCACACCCACCTCCAATCCATCCTACAAATTTTCGCACTTTTCAGCCATGTGGAGAGACAAATTGGCCTCGTGTCGATGAGATTTGTGTTGGTTCAGATGCAAATTGTCGAATGTTTTAAATGCCACGTGACCCCAAGAAACAATTGATTGAGGCCACATGGCTTATTTAACGTCGTTGATTTCGGGCAGGTTTGAATCGCTCCCTCCAATGGCTTGACCACACCTGCGAACTATGGTTTGTGGTGGACTATGGTTAGGTTTGAAAACCACGCGCCATGCCATAACTCAACCATGCACTTGACTTTGGTTCGGTGGTGTGAGTACGGTTCAGTTTGAAACTTCGCGCTGACATAACCTTAACCGCGAACTCCATTACCATGGTTGTCATGTGGTTGGGTTCCATGTAATTTTCAGGCCGAAACCGTTAACTTTAACCCCGCCATAATTGTGATATGGTTTTAGTTATTCAGTGGTTTGGGTTATGGTTTCCGTTGGTTCCAACTACCAACAAACTGTGGTAATGTTATCGTAATATATGGTTTGGGGCTGGGGTTAACCCAACCCCGTGCCCCTGGTTGCCCAGCTACGGTCTCTTGGCGTTGGGTAGACCAGGGGCCAGGCATTAACCTCGACCCCGACCCCCAACTTACATTTCATTAAAATTTAATAAGGGTCGTGCTCTATAGTTAACAAGGAACAATTATGAAAGAGTGGTGGAGCACTCTCTTGCCAGTTGGTATGTTCGCAATGTGAACCTCCCGAAGGCCCTGTCCGACCCATACAAAATTTTAATACACCAATAGGAGGCGACATGGCACCCAACAATTGGCCCACATAGCTCTCCCCCATTGGCCCAAGTTAAATATCAACCAACCAATCAAAAACCACACAATTTCAACCGACCAAATGAAGACACTTGGCGCAATCTCACTAGCCCAAAACTACATAGTCAATCTACCCAGTCACATGCCTAGTCAGCGTACGGACTGCTGACTAAGTGTACCTACAACCCAATTACAAATTTTTTAGTTGTTTGAGAAAACAATGAAAACGCGATATCGAGAGCATAGGATATCAATTTTGAGTGAAACAAGTTGCGTTGGATTTAGGGCGAAAAGATCTTCGTTTTGGCACTAGTTTTGAAAACTTTTGAACACTTTGAATTTTGATCATTTTACTGATCCAGTGGATCAGAAGGTGTAAGGTTTTTTGAATAAAATTGGTGGAATATTTAATGTAAGAAGGAGAGCGTCTTATGAAGGGTTGAAGCTTGTCAGTAAGAAATCGAGAGAGGGAGCATGATTTGGAGCTCCAATTGCACTGAATATGGGCCTAAGGGGGGGTTCCTTTTTTATCCATCTAGCTAAAAAAATTGTCATCTTAAAGACCCTCATTAGTAGAGCTATTCGTATTTTTAATCCTTGATTCCTTTCTAAGGAAAAACACATCTAATTAAAGCCCTTAAAAACAATATATATTTGTCCTTCCATATCAACAAGGTGTTTCCAGCATCCCAGTACCCTCTCTCAAAACAATCTCTAGCCCTCCGCCCTCAAGTTGTGGTTTCGCTTCCCTATATAAAAGGCAACATTGATCAAATATCTATAATATTAGCCAAGAAAAACATTAAAACTCTTTTTAAGCATTACAAGGCTTTAAAACAAATATTCAAATCTCCCAAAGATCAATTTGATCCATTATCAGACCCTAGGGTTTATAAAATGTTGTGCTCGTGCGAAAATTCTTATATAGGCCAAACTAGTAGATCTATTAAAGCTCAACTAAAGGAAAATATAACTGGTACATATCATAATTAAATCCCTTAAAAATAATGGATATTCCCCCTTCCAAATAAACAAGGCTTTATGAGAAACCTGATACCCTCCCTCAAAGTAACCTCCAGCCCTCCCCCTCGAGCTATGGATTCACTTTTGTGACATCTTTATGGTAACTACAACACTATTTTCGGCCTCTAATAACAATGATTACAGGCCGCCTTATTGAGCAATCTAGTACAGTGAATTTGGAGTTGATATATTGACAGAGTTTGGCTATTGTTTCATTAAAGGCAGTTTGGATTTGTTGGAACATTTTGATGTAACTTTGATGGACATAATCTCTCTCTCATAAGGAAAGAATTTTGGGTTTTCCCCTGGTTGTGAGTCTAATCCTGGTGTTTCTTGTCTCTTGTTTATTGTCTATCGTTCATTGTCCACTATGATCTCTATTTACTGCTCTTGTTGAAGAATTAATGGTTGAAGTTTTTCATGTATAGCTACTTGTTGATTAAAGTATAAAGAAGGAATTGTTTGCATCAATAGAAGTAGTTATCATTGATCACATCTCTAAAATATTAGCCAAGAATAACATTAAAACTATTTTCAAACCCTACAAGACTTTAAAACAATTATTCAAATCCCCCAAAGATCAGTCTGGTCCATTGTGAGGCCCTAGGGTTTATAAAATCTTATGCTCGTGTGGAAATTCTTATATAGGCCAAACTGGTAAATTTGTTAAAGCCCGATTAAAGAAACATATAGTCGATACTGCTCATAATCATTTTTTAAAATATGCCATTGTTGAGCACTCCTATAATTCTAAGCACCTTATATGATTTGACCAAGAAAAAATTCTTGTTTGTGCTCCCTTGTATTCCACCTGAATCATTCGCAAAGCCCTCAAAATCGAATGCACACAGATAAATTTAATTAGGAAGATGGCTACAAGTTAAGCCAACCTTGGAATCCTCTCATTCAAATACTTAATCATTGATCTTCTGCTCCTAACCCTTTGCCTCTTTATTTTCTTAACTGATTCCTTCACCCCCAACCCCCACACTTACAATATTGATGTTTTTCAACCTTAAATTTCCTTCCTTATGGTTATCTTGTTCTCATGTACTTATTTGTCTTGTTTATTTTAACCCCCCTAATCCCCTAATATATTCTCCTTCATATTTTATCTTCTCCCCATACCTTCTTAATTCGTTTTAAAATTCCTTTCATCAAATGTAATAACATAATAATTCTATCCATTATTTATTCTTGATTTAATTCCTCTTTGAGCACTCCTTTCCATATCAAATTAATATAAATAATTTTTTTGTTAGTAAACTAACTCCCAATTTTCCTCTTTTTGATGATCCCCTCTTTTTAATGTTTTATAATTTCTTTACTTATTGTAAATTATTAATTTTATTAATCTAACCAACAATCTATTCATTAAAATTTTTAATTTGACTGATAATAATTTATTTTTTCCAAATTTCTTAGTCAAATTTTAGTAACCTAACATTCCTGGTGCTTCACTTGCATCGATATTAACCTAGTTGCATCGACATTAACCTAGTTGCACTCTTTTATAATTATCCTGCTTCATTTGGTCCGTGTCCACTGGAAACGTTGGACAAATCAACCACATACATAGTAAAGATCTCCAAAAAAAACATTTACCACTAAAAAAACCAAAAACATCAACAACATGATCCATGAAAAAGGACCACTATGCTTATCAATCCTCAAGCAAAGCCATGGAAAATCATCACAAAAAATACTATCCCAAAAAAAGAAAGAAAAATATAATACTATCCCAAAGAAAAAAAAATGTGAAGTCTGTATATGTAGTCCCTGAACATCTATCCTAAACACAAAAAAGTACAAGTATGAAGTGTGCATATGTAGTCCCTCAACATCCCCACAAATTGCAAGTTATCTCTGAAATGTGCTTTTATCACTCGTATGCATATGAGGGGCAAAAATGACCATACTAGGTTGTTGGCTTCATGTTACCTATTATTACACATTTGTGTAAGACGTGCAGAAAGGGCCAGATCCTCCTTGTAATTGAGGTTCCAGGAGGTTAAAAGCAAATAGGTTTCGAGGAAGAAGCAATGTCTTCAATGTTGCTGATTCGAATGCAGATATATTAAATTAGGGTCAAGTTCAAACCATGAACATCAACGCCATCCAATTTTGCTTAACCATATTAAACCTTATATTCATCTATGCATGGTCTCCGAAAAGAATGTGAACATAGGCGACAAAATGCCTCTTTTAAAGAGGCTGGAGAGACCTAGACAAGAATTATATCAGCATGCTTGAGCCCTTTGAAGTGGCAACAAAACTTCTTGAAGGTTTGTAGGGTTCATTTTTGGATTATGATAGTAGATATGTCTCAATAGCTATGTTCACTAACAAATTACGCGCTTTATAATAATGTAGGAAAGAAAAAAATTTAAACAATTCCCAGATTTTTTTGCAAGGGAAACACGCTGTTTGATTGGTGGGGAGCTGCGAACCTCAAATTCACAATATCATAGTAAATTTGACTTTAACATGGGTGTCATGGAATTGATCTAACGCATATCTGTGCAAACTTTTGAATCCAAACACATGGAGAAGTTCACTACCTTTTGAGCCAAAAATATTGTTGTCTTCTTGTTCTGATTTTGCATGAATAATGAAGGGTGCTCTCCTTGGCCCGATTTATCAGTTGGAGAGGGGGTGCAGCCTTTCCTATTTACGAAAACTATTCTGATTGGAATTTAATGCTTCGAGGATGAAGGATAAAATGAAGATGGATAAACGTTGTGCCGGTTTTCATCTATTTCATCTTGTCCATTGCCCAAGGTATATGAGATCATGCTTAAGCAAATTCTAAGATTAGATAACATATTTTGAGAATACGATAGGTAATGCACATTCCTTAATTGCAGATCTGTATATTGTTCTTGTTGATTTGAAGCCCCAATTTACAGATTCTAGAAAGGGCTAGTCAAAACTTTCCCACTCGTTGGAAATTGGCTGGCACAGAGAGTTGGAAATGGGTACAAACTTCAAAGTTATGATAAGAAGGACCGTTGCGTGGGTTTTGCTGGAAATCATAGATTACCTTACCCTCTGATTATTAATTTGAATAAGCAGGGTATCCAATTTCTGGCAGATGTAACAGAACCAGATGTTTCCTCAATTTGAAACCAAGGATGTAGCAGACCCAGATCTTTCCTCAATTTGGAACCAAAGATGGAAAATAGAAAATAGTCTGGAACTTTGGGGAGAGGAGACACAAATTTGGAACCTCTTCGTGCAGAGACTGTAACAGAGTGCAATAAGGTTGAGCAGTTTAGGATGATGAAACAATCTAGACCAGAATTAGTGTCTCGGCAGATACACTACACATTTAAGATACAAGCTATATTCTTGGAAGAGGTATGAGAGGACATGGATGGTGGTAGAAACCATTTAGAAACTAAAAGGTCCTTTAAAAACTAGATTTTTCTTTTGGTTATTCATTTCCAACAATGTTCTAACATGGGAAATATGTAAGAATTTTCTTTTGGTTACCAATTTATAGTAGTGTCCTATCATGGAAATATGGAAGAGTCAGAAAAGAGCATAGCAAGGGCTGGGAAGACTTGTACTCTGCAAAAGAAGCTAATAAAATCATAGAACACTTGTCGGTTCACTATTCATTTACAAAAGAGGAATCGAAGGAAGCATTGCAATTTGAATCGACTAAAAGTAAAGACTCCTAGCAAAGTATCTCTACAGCAGTTTATATTTGGGGAAATGATTTAGGGACAAAGCAATCGAAGACCATGAGGCTCTCCCATGTGTAGAAATTCTAGGGCGTTCTGGCTTGCAAGGAATGAAATGGATTTTAGAACAAAGACATCTTCCATTCAAGTTATCCACCAAATTAGATTTGTATTTGGAGAGGTGTTGAAACTAGGAGGGAAAATCCTCCAGGGATAACTGTAAGTCTAAATATAGGCACATCATATGCATGATATTTTGATGGAGGTTATCGAAGTGTGTGCCAAAAGAAGTTATTTTTAAAGCAACATTAGGAGAGGGTACAAATAACTGTGCAGCGTTGAATTCTCTGTGGTTGTTGATAAGATTAGCAACAGAAAGAGTTTTACTTATTCATATTTTAGTAGATTCAAAGATAACCCTTGACTAGATAATGGTAAAGTAAACATTCAAAAGTCGACCCTTTCTCTAATTTTGGAAGGAATCAAGGAACGAAAAGAAAATTTCACGAGGATTTATTTTCCACACATTTATGGAGAGTTAAATGTTCGGGTTGATGAGCATTCTAAAATAAATTCTTGTCCGTTAGTACAGGAATTTTTACTGCAAGGGAAGAAGTGGCAGGGTCCCAGCCACTATCACAGGCTTATATGAATAATAACCGATGATGAGATTAGCCATAGCAATTGGCCAAAAGGTGAGGGGGTGCTGATAAATCTGTACTGTTCGATTTTTATTTTATTTTTTAATTTATTGAGAAGATTGTGATCCAAGTCTGTATTAGAAGAGCCTAAATGGCAATTATTTTATTTATTTATTTTTATAAGTAAAACTAGGTTTTTTAAAAGTGCTCTCACGCTTTTTAACCTACCAATTCAGTATATCTTTTATTAAAATATTATATTATGATTTAGTATGTTTTTAATTGTTTCAGTAGTCAACCAAAGTCTATGATAAATCTATCATAATTTAATGGTCAATTCAGATTGTTAGTGTGATTTCAAAACACAAGCACGTTGTAAATTCAATGGTCAACCATGTTCAGATCAACGATCAGTAAGTACCACCATTGTTAATGTGATTTCAAACACAAGCACATTGTAAATTCAGTGGTCAGCCATAAGTGATTACAGTTATTGTTGGTGTGATTTCAAATACAACCAAGTACAAGTACAGTCATTGTTGGTGCGATTTCAAATGCAGCCAATACATCCCTATGTTGTAGTCTAATAGGGATGTTGTAGTCTAATACATCTATATGTTGTAGTCTAATTGTTTTAAGTTTTGGAGGGTTTATAGGCATTTTTTTTTAAATATACCTGAAATTCAGTAAAAATTGTTGGAATCACAAATTATATGTGAAATCTAAAGAATCTGAATACTCCAAGGGTTTTTCAGTTTAATTTACTAAATTGATTTAAACATTGAAAAATAAACCAAAAATTATTTACCTAAATTCCAACTAAAAACTATAAAATAAATAAACATTCCCAAACATATTTCAGTGGTAAACAATAAATCTATAACAATATGATTTCAAACAAGCACATTATAAATTCAGTGATAAACCATCAGTGATTACAACCATCATTGGCCTGATTTCAAATACAAACATATTTCAGGTGTCAACCGTAAATCTATCATAACTATCTGATTTCAAACAAGCACATTATAAATTCAGTGGTCAGTAATTGCAACCATCGTTGGTGTCATTTCTAATACAAGCATATTTTCGTACTAAATCACAAGTCTATCATAACCATAAATTTTTTTGTAAATCTATCTGAATTAATTTGTCATAATTAATTTGTTAATTCAGAAAAACGATGATAAACCTATTATAATTCATAATTCATTCGCTAAATCAGAAAAACGATGATAAACCTATTATAATTCATAATTCATTCGTTAAATCAGAAAAACGATGATAAACCTACTATAATTCATAACTCATTTGTTAATTCAAAAAAACGATGATAACCCTATTATAATTCAGCGTTCAACTCAAAAATATATTATAATTCAGTGTTCCATTCAAATCAACCATCAGTGATGGTTTCCATTCAAATCAGCCATCAGTGGGGTGAGATTTTAATACAAGTACATTATAAATTAATATAACAGGGGTGTGATTTCAATACAAACACATAAATTAATATCAAATTAAGCATATTATAAATTAGTATCAAATTAATAGGGAACTTTTGCTATCATTAAATTAATAGGAACTTCTACATTCATTGCACAACCATAGCCTCATTGATTCACGGTCAACCAAATACAAACACATTAGAAGTTAATATCACCTTGTACAACCATCATGGGTGTGATTTCAAATACAAGCACATTACAAGTTAATATCACTTTATTTCAAATACTAAAATACAAGCACCTTAGAAGTTAATTTCACATACAAGCCCATTACAAGTTAGTATAAGTTAATATCAAAGTATTAGTGAGCCTTTACCTTACTGAACAACGAAAGCGACATCGATTCCCGGAAAAGGTCCATGAGAGAAAGATAAAACCCTTGGGGGTTAGATATCAACAAAAAAAAAAAAAAAGAGTAAACAATCAAAACATAAACTCCACACCAAATCACACAGTTCCCCAACAGAGAACCTTTCAGCCGTCCATTTGAAGATCACACTAGAAGCTTTGAAAGTTAAATACTTCATTGGAAAAGGTCATGAACCAAAAGAAAAAACTTCACACCAAATCACATAGTTCTAACAGAGAAAAGGTCACGAACCAAAAGAAAAAACTCCACACCAAATCACATAGTTCTAACAGAGAGCCTTTCAGTCGTCGATATGAAAATCACACAACAAGCTTTGACAGTTAAACACTTCATTAGGAAATATCACAGTAGGCTTCAGATGCAACATACTCGTAAGAATGAAATATTGATAATAGGGTTTGAACCCGAACATGATCATTGTCCCTCGCACACACACGGCACAAAGGGCAGCTACAAGCAGCGGAGTTGGTAAATACACGGTCACTTCCCAATCCTGTCGAATGTACCTGCAAAGAAAGAATTGTTACATAACAGAAAATATGTGCATTTAGAAATTAGGAATTGGTAGTACCTTACGCTACCTGTCATAACAGAAAATATCTGCAATTATTGATTGGAGAGCATTAGAGAACCACATAATATAATTTGTTTGGGTTGGAGGCCGCTCGAACGCGAGCCTCCACTGCGAGATTTAATTTGGAGAGCATTAGAGAATCACATAATTTAATTTGTTTGGGTTGGAGGCCGCGCGAACGCGAGCCTCCGCTGCCACAAATTATGACGTGCACTCTCCTCAGTGGGAGATGCTAGGTAAACCCCCCTCCCAAGTGCAATGGAGGTGGTCTTCCTAGGCCATCGACCTTTTTGATCATCGATTGACCCCGCCCAGGTAAGTATGTTTTCTTATTATACAATTTCTCCTTTTATACGCATGCTTCCCTAACTTACAATTCCCCAGTTTGCATGTGGGATGCAACTAATATTGTTTCTTTCAACTATCCTAATATAAAATTAATGTACAATTATTATTTTCACTTTAATAATAAACAATTTATATACATGTAAAAACAAAACAAAAATTGTATATACGTATAAAAACAAAATGCATTGTGGAGGTGATAACCATGAATAAAACCTAGTGACTTGCATATTTCTACATGGCTATCAAGAAATTAAAACCCAAAATTTTCAAAGTTGTTCATTGTGTCAAGAGTTAATGGTTGCAATGTGAGCCTCAATTACTATGTCCACAGTTTTAAATTATATGGTTTGTTGTAACGGGTAGGAATGGAGATTTTAAGTTTTCTAACATTCAATGAGCTTATTGTTCACAAGTTGGAGACATTTTCATCACTTTTCTAATACTTAGAATGAACCATCAAAGTTTGTTAATGCAAATGGTGGAATTGAAGTAGACCATAGTTAATGTGCATAACATTAGTGATTAAAATGCTTGTACAAGGGGGAGGTAGGAGCGGGAGGGGCATTATTCAACATCGAAGGAAAATTTATGTCACAATATGCTTGGGGAATTGGTCTCGCGACCAATAACCATGTTGAGTACCTTGCTCTATGGAAGGGTTTGGAAATAGTTCTTGTAAAGAAAATATTCAAACTAATGGTTTTTATTGACTTTTTGTTTGTTATTCGACAAATGATCAAGGCCAAGAAGGTGCCAAGTTCAGACCACCCTCCCATTCTCCAAAGACTATCCTAATCATCTCTCAGTTAGATCAGTTGGAGTTTTTAATGTGTATAGGCATTAAATTTGATGGTTGATGCTTTGGAAAAAAAAAAGGATCAGCATCGAGACAAGGTAGAATAGAGTTGGATCAAAGTTTTATTAATTCCCCCCCCCATCCCTTAATTATGATTGGAATCCCATGACGCATTAGCTTCATTAATAAATACGTCATCATAGGAAAAATGTTTCGAATATGTATGAGGCCACCTGCCTCCCAGTCAGCATGACCTTTGGCTTGAATGCTGAGAATGAAGGGCATTTGGAACCTCAACTCCTTCCCAATATCTAATGCTCCTCAATAGGTGGTGCGACAATACAATTTTCCCCAGTACAGGGAGGCCTATGTATTTAATTTGTCTTTGGTGGGAGTTGGTGTGGATTGCCTCGACCATGAAGACTCATTCAATTTGTAGTGCTATGGAGTTAATTTTTCCATCTTGTTATACCCATCAGTTGTCTATTCCTTATCTTTCTGTGGATCCTAGTCAGGCTTTGGATTTTTTACTTCAATCGAGCTCATGGCAGGGTCTCAACTTTGGTTATTTAAAGAACCAATTAGCCTTCCTAAACTATCGTGTGTTGTTGATTCATGTTGGTTCTAATGCGGGGTGTGTTGTTGGATTAAACTTATTTGTGTGTTGACTCATTGGGTGCAGTGACTCTTTACTTAAATGGCAGAACCTTCGTCAATTCCGAAGAATTTCAAAGCCAATATGTTGCTTGACAAGTTATTGGATTCAGTCGAAACGTTGTTGGTGCTAAGAAATCTAGGGCGGCTTGATTAGAGTGATTTCTCTTACTTTGCCAACTGCTTGTGATGTTCTTTTACTTAACTTAATGAACTTGTAATTAACTTATTCTTTCACTTGATTATTATAGTGTTCTTATCATCAAACAACTACCAAACTGTGAAGATCAATGAGACAATAGGAGGAAAACCCACAAGAATTCTTCTCTTATTATAGAATCTTCAAAAGATGAATTCCAAGACCTAAGAACCTTGATAAAGACCCATCCAATACCAAGTCAACCTCTTCTCTTATCAGCTTTTCTTTCACAAAGTCAACCTAAGTGAAACTACCTTCAATTCCTTAGATTTCGGCTTCATGCTTCAGGTCTACACTTTTTATCCCTCCTGTAATCTCTGATGTTTCGCATGTGTGACTGACTTTAGGGCAAACCCCCCTCCCAAGTGCAATGAAGGTGGCCTTCCTAGGCCATCAACCTTCTTGATCATCGATTGACCCCACCCAGGTAAGTATGTTTGACATCTAAGCATATTGAACCATCAGGAAGCAGAGAGACCATGACCTCAAGCAACAGTGAAGAAGAGTTTTCTTCTAATTCCATAGTAAATTTGATGTGAGGGGGCATGATGTTGAGGTGGTTCAAGAAGACGTGAAGGGTAGGAATCATCCACAATGGTATCGTCCACAAATCGATGCCAACATTTAGGCTTAAGGTGCCAAGAGTTTATGGCCTTAATATCAAAATGTTCCATAAAAACATTTGTAATCACTGCAGACAGTGATGATTCCATTGTAGTGCCTTTAGTTTGTTCGTAATAACTGTCATGGAAGAAGAAATTAGATTTGAGGAAAAAAAAATTATGAGTTTAAAGGTTTCAGGATCAACCATATTGTCAATTAAATCAAGGGTTTCAGGCACAAGATTTTTTGTGAAAAAGGACACCATCTTAAAGCTAACCATGATGCCATTGGGTTCAAGGCGAAGGTGGTATCTATTAGAAAACTTGAAGGTTTTTAATAAAATTTACAAGTGAAATTTTATGTTTTTTATGCAATTAGACAAGTTGTCATAACACATAAATTAAGTTTTAAACTCGTTTTTGTAGCAAAATACAAAGATAATAATACCATAATAGAAACACAAGACAATAAAATGATGGATTTCACCCCTCCTGGGCTACATCTCCTAGTCCAGCTTCCAACGTTGGGCCTCTTTCATTATGCTCAAAAATATGTGTTTACATGGATTTGCAGTGCTCAGAATGCAAAAATAATGTCTCCAATGGCTCCAGAACAGTCAAAAACCCTAGTTGGGTTCTTTCTGCACTCAAAAGGGTCAAAAAATGACCGAGTCATGCTCCAGAACAAATTTTCTCCTAATTGTGATACAATTCACACCCACCTCCAATCCATCCTACAATTTTTCGCACTTTTCAGCCATGTGGAGCGACAAATTGGCCTCACGTCGACGAGATTTGTGTTGGTTCAGATGCAAATTGTCGAATGTTTTAAATTCCACGTGATCCCATGAAAAAATTTATTGAGGCCATATGGCTTATTTAACGCCGTTGATTTCGGGCATGTTTGAATCGCTCCCGCCAATGGCTTGACCACACCTGTGAACTATGGTTGGTGGTGGACTATGGTTAGGTTTGAAAACCCCGCGCCATGCCATAACTCAACCCTGCACTTGATTGTGGTTCGGTGGTGTGAGTACAGTTCAGTTTGAAACTTCACGCCAGCATAACCTTAACCGTGAGCTCCATTACCATGGTTGTCATGTGGTTGGGTTCCATGTAGTTTTCGTGCTGAAACTGTTAACTCTGACCCCGCCATAATTGTGATATGGTTTTGGTTATTCCGTGGTTTGGGTTATGGTTTACGTTGGTTCCAACTACCAATAAACTATGGTAATGTTATCGTAATATATGGTTTGGGGCTAGGGTTAACCCAACCCTGTACCCCTAGCTACCCAGCTGTGGTCTCGTGGCGTTGGGTAGACCAGGGACCAGGCATTAACATCGACCCCGACCCCCAACTTACATTTCATTAAAATTTAATAGGGGTCGTGCTCTATAGTTAACAAGGAACAATTGTGGAAGAGTGGTGGAGCACTCTGCTGCCAATCGGTATGTTCGCAATGTGAACCTCCCAAAGGCCCTGTCCGACCCATACAAAATTTTAATACACCAACAGGAGGCAACATGGCACCCAACAATTGGCCCACATAGCTCTCCCCCATTGGCCCAAGTTAAATATCAACTGACCAATCAAAAACCACACAATTTCAACCAACCAAATGAAGACACTTGGCGCAATCTCACTGGCCTGGAACTAGATAGTCAATCTGCCCATTCACATGCCTAGTCAGCGTATGGATTGCTGACTAAGTGTACCTACAACCCAATTACAAATTTTTTAGTTGTTTGAGAAAACAGTCAAAATGTGATATTGGGAGCATAGGATATAAATTTTGAGTGAAACGAGTTGCGTTGGATTCAGGGCGACGAGATCTTCGTTTTGGCACTAGTTTTGAGAACTTTTGAACACTTTGAATTTTGATCATTTTACTGATCCACTGGATCAAAAGGTGTAAGGTTTTTTTGAATAAAATTGGTGGAATATTTAATGTAAGAAGGAGAGCGTCTTATGAAGGGTTGAAGCTTTTCAGTAAGAAATCGAGAGAGGGAGCATGATTTGGAGCTCCAATGGCACTGAATATGGGCCTAAGGGGGGGTTCCTTTTTTATCATCTAGCTAAAAATATTGTCATCTTAAAGACCCTCATTACTAGAGCTATTCGTATTTTTAATCCTCGATTCCTTTCTAAGGAAAAATCACATCTAATTAAAGCCTTTAAAAACAATATATATTTTTCCTTCCAAATCAACAAGGTGTTTCAAGCATCCCAGTACCCTCTCTCAAAACAATCTCTGGCCCTCCCCCCTCAAGTTGTGGCTTCGATTCCCTATATAAAAGGCATCATTGATCAAATCTCTATAATATTAGTCAAGAAAAATATTAAAACTCTTTTTAAACTAGACAAGACTTTAAAACAAATATTTAAATCTCCCAAAGATCAATTTGATCCATTATCGGACCCTAGGGTTTATAAAATGTTGTGCTCGATTGTCATTCTGTAAGGGAGCTGAAGAGGAACAGGCTAAAACCCTAGTGATGGCGGCGGATTTCCACAGGGTTTCTCGGACCTATTTCGCTGGACCTGTTTGTTTATTCGCCCCATGAATCTCGGGCCATACTCTGCATTGCTCCCTTTGTTCATTACTTCGGTTTTCTCTGTCATTGTTACATATGCTCTGCTCCACCTTTGGGTATCGACCCGAAAATGTATTCATTATATGCACTTGCGATTTTCATGTGATTTCCCCCTGTTACCATGTGATTTGCTGACAGGAGGGGCTCTGCATCGTGAATCCGCACAGTATTGCGGGGTTTTACACATTTGTGGGTCACGATCTCTTATATCAAATCTCGGTGTGGGCCTTGGTGGATTTTTCTAATATTCACCATCAGTTTGGAACTACCTGGTGCCCTACAGACCTACGGGTGCTCGCGACTCCTTTGTCCCTTTCAGAGTGAGTGTCTATGAGGAGGAGGTGGATTATACGGAGGACCCCTTGGTGGGTGTGGACATCTGGGGGCACCAGGAACAGGCGGCGGTCGATGATATAGTCGACATGGCTCCCACCCATCTTATCTCGGAATTGAATATGTCAAACCCTACCTCCGTGGCCGGTTTCTCGACTCCCATTGGTGACAGCTTGGAGCACTGCATTTTTGTGTCACCCTCCCCATCGACTGGTGGTATTTGGAGCTTCTTGTCACCTGACATGCCACAGCTTTCGGAGCCTGAACTACCTTACTCGACACCATTTTCATATGCGGAGATGACTTTCATCAATGATGCGACTCAGAATTTGGGAAACCTAAATATCCGAGATTGCGAACAAAACTCCACGGCTGAAGCGGGTGCACAAGTATTGGCATCGGGGGTATTTACAAACATCCCTGTGGACGCCCCGACTGGGGATAAATAACACACTTCTTCAGACTTTGAGGGGTCTCCGGAGTGGGGAACTCGGCCAAGGGTAAAAAGCACAAAACTACTAAGAATAAATTCAGCCGCAACTCAATTTTTTGCCGTGAAAGAGGTCTGGAGGATCTTGCAAATATAGCGTCTAGGATGCTTGTGGGCAGGGTGCGGGGCAGGAAATACTCTACCCCTCGCCTCATACAATGGACCAGAGAAATTTGGGGGGGGGGGGGGGGGGGGGACTGCGGGGCTTTCCAGTTGCTCTCAACACTCGCAGATGGTTCTTTATTACATTCACTGTGCCGACCTAGGCGGATTGGGCCTTGAAACAATACTGGCATATTGAATTACATCTTGTCCTCCTCAAGCGCTAGACACCACTTTTTGATCCTAACAAAGAAAACGCAGGGGCAGGACCCATCTGGATGTGCCTTCCTGGCTTACCGGTCCAGTTCTGGAACGAGATAGCCTTCCGGAACATCGGTGAGGACTTTGGTCATTATCTTGACCACGATCGTACCTACCTTGTCACTGGGAATAAAGTTGTGGCTCACATCCTCATTTTTCTTGCTACCAAAGATGGACTGCACGACAACTACAACATGTTTTTCGAAGGCATGGTGTGGAGGCAAGTTCTGGATTATGAGGGCATTCCTTTCAGATGTCGGAAGTGCCATGAGGTTGGGCACCTGTATAAGGAATGTCCAATGATGGGTTATACCAAGCCCATTGCTAAAAAGACTATATCGGTGGCAGTGCAAACTGACTCGATTACATGCAACTGCAATCAGGATGTGGTGCGGCCACAGGGTGACCAGGATCAGCAATCAGCTTCCGTGGAGATGACACCACTTCCCACTTGGCCTGTCACCTCCGATGGCCATGGATTCTCTAAAATGCTCTGCTTTGGTACCAGGTACCCCTCCTTACCCTGACTCTTCGAATCTCTTTTTGAATCCTATTTAAAATTACACATGTACTCCTATTTTTTCATCTTTAGAACATTGGGTTGCTTTCAGTATACCATCTCTCAGCTGCACTATCGCCCAGGCCCTCCCTCTATTTCTCCCTCTATACCTCACACATCTGTGCACCCGTCTTCTTGTCATACATCTCTATGCTCTGATCCGTCCTCTTCTAAGCACACATACTACCTTAGATCTGCCACAATATCACAACCTCTCAACACTATTGGCATTGGCCCGGGGTTTGAAAATATCCCAACCAAAAACAGAGGTCGACCATCACATTTGGCAAAGGCTATAAAGAGAGAAAATTTAGAGGTCGAAGCTGGCACACAATCTACCCTCATGCGGGTTCTTAGAGCAAGAAAACCCAATAACGGGTTCCTTAATGATTTGTCTCACTTACAACTGCAGGGGACTTGCTAACCCCGACAAGAGATTGACACTCAAAGCACTTCTGGCACAACATCCCATTGACATTCTATTTCTTCAAGAAACCCTGGGAGATGGCATTTCTGTTACATCCACTCTTTTATCGATACTGCCAAACTAGACTTTCATTACTTTAGATGCTAGAGGCAGATCCGGAGGTTGTGCCCCAGGAATTAATAACAGAACCACCCGGATGATAAATTGCTGGGGCAGAGAGGGGGTTCTTGGCATGGAAATTAAAATCAGTAACATTGAAACCCCTTTCACGCTGATTAATGTCTACAGACCTTGCACTAATAGGATGGAATTCTGGCAATCCCTATTATTTTGTACTCTTATCGACCACCCACATGTCATTATGGGTGGTGATCTCAATTTTTCATTAGGCGTATCTGAATCCTGGGGTACACATGCGATCCCAGATCCATTGGCTGATTTTATCATTACTAGTCTGGAACAAGTTGACCTTATTGACATCCAGATGCCCAAACTTTTACCTACTTGGAGGAATCACAGAACTGGGGATGCGGCATTGGCACGAAGACTGGATAGATTTCTTATTAAGCTGCCATTACTCCAGTCTCTGGAAAAAGTCCGGCAATGGGTGGGACATGGTGGCATGTCGGATCACTCTCCTGTATTTTTAGATTTTGAGATTGGTCTTAAGCGTGCCCGCCCACCATTTAAATTCAACTCCAAATGGCTACTCGACCCTGAATACCATTGTCTGGTGGTACAAGAGTGGCAACACTATCAGCAGCATCCCGACTCAGAACCGGCTCGGGTTATTTATGAAAATCTCAAGCAGATCAAAGGCTTGACTATCAAGTGGACTCGGGAAAAACGAAGGATAGAGGGAGAGGAACTAAAAAGGATATAATTGGAGATCTCCCAACTCAATGCATCTGATATGCTTGGGTATATATCTAGTGACACAAAGGAGCATCTCATCACACTTGAAGCATCCAGAAGGAAGCTCTTGCAACAAAAAGAGGCAGATTGGAGGCTAAAAAGTAGGGCCATATGGCTTCAGGATGGTGATGAGAATACCAAATTTTTTCAGCATCATGCAAATGGTTGCAAAAATTGCAATATGATTTGGGAACTTACTGACCAACACGGTTTTGTGGCCAGAACTCATCCACAACTTCTTGATATGGGCATACAACACTTCTCTAACTTATATAGAGCTCCATTGCAAATCGACCTTCCGAAGATCATGCACATCACCAGTCTATTTCATAGAAATGTGGACGAAGAACAAGAGGAGGAGCTTGATGCACCGGTCACGATGGACGAGCTTGAAGGAGTACTCAAATGGTTCCAAAAAGACAAAAGCCCCGGACCAGACGGTTGGCCCATTGAATTCTTCATTCATTTCTTTGAGCTGCTTGGCAATGATCTCCTTATTGCTATTGAAAATAGTCGTGTCAAGGGGAGAATATATGATGGTTTCAACTCTACCTTTATTGCTCTTATCCCCAAGACTTCTCATCCTTCCACATTTCAAGACTACAAACCCATATCCCTCTGTAACTATTTATATAAAATTATATCCAAAATTATTGCTAATCGCATCAAACCCATCCTATCCTCTCATATAGCCAAAGAAAAATTTGCTTTTCTTCACCATAGGAAGATTCATGAAGCCATAGGCACTGCACAAGAAGCTCTACACTCCATTAAATCTAAGAACCTCAAATCCACCATCCTTAAAATTGACCTTGCGAAGGCATTTGATCAAGTCAATTGGAGCTACCTTCATCTCATACTTATACAAACTGGATTTCCCCCCATGTTCATTAATTGGATTATGGGTTGTATATGTCACGACTCATTCAATATTCTTCTCAATGGCACTGCGTCGGAATTTTTTCATGCTGGTAGGGGACTGAGACAAGGATGTCCCCTATTACCTCTCCTATTCATCTTAGTAATGGAAGGTCTCTCCGACCTCATTAAAAAGGCCATCACGGATGGATTGCTGCATGGATTACATATAAATGAGATCATTAAACTTTCACATCTATTATTTGTTGATGATGTTCTCATATTTCTTGATGGCTCTTGTCAGGACACTCTTCAATTTGGCAATATTCTACAGTTGTTTTGCAGAGCAACGAGCATGCAACCAAACAATTCTAAATCCATCATCATCATGACTAGATGCTCGGCACATGAACAAGGAACTGCTTTGACCACATTTTCCTTTACTCATAACAACATTGGGGATGGATTAAAGTATTTGGGATTCCACATAAAACCAAATGACTATCAAATCAAAAATTGGAACTGGCTTATTGCAAAAGTGGAACACAGAATCAATATTTGGTATCATAGATGGCTCTCTCGAGCGGGTCGACTGGTACTAATTAAATTTGTCCTTGAGGCCATTCCTATATATTGGATGTTGCTGGCATGGATTCCTATTGGGGTCACCATGTGTATCACAAATTTCTACAGAAATTTTGTATGGAGGAACCAGGAAAAGGACAACACTTTTGCATGGATCGCATGGGACCGAATCAGTAGACCTAAACAATGGGGTGGGTGGGGCTTAAAAAATATACACTTATTTTCATCAGCCCTTGCAGCCAATATGTGTTGGCATCTTATCATTGGCCAAAGTCTCTGGAAGGAGGTCATCACTGCTAAGTATATTTCCCCTAGAAGCACACTTGATTGGGTGAGGGGCAACATTCGAGCCACCCCTGGGGTCTCCATCATCTAGAAAGCAATTACCAAGGCTACTCCACTTATCCAAAAAGGACTCTCATGGAAAATTGGTTCGGGGGAATTGGTACTAGTTGGATCGGATTCTTGGTCGGGGAGTGGGGAATACTTCAAACTACCCGACTGGATTATTGTGCATCTGGCCAATAGGGGTATCCGGTACCTTTCACAAATTTCTGATCCGGATCGTACAAATTGGCACACACAATATTGGCTATCGGCTGTTGATCTGCACATTCCTCGGGCTGGTGCGGATTGTTGGGCGAACTATATCAGAGCACTACAAGCGTCGCATATTCGTCTGACACAACAAGAGGACCAATTGCTCTAGGCTATCTCTCCAAAGGTATAGTTCATTCCCAAATTTGGATATTTAACTTTGTCAAAATAAAGAACCACATGAAAATCTCTGGTGGTGGACATCTATATGGAAACTCAAGGCACCACACAAATATCGACTCTTGTTCTAGTGCATTCTACATAATTGTATCCCCACTATGGAATATCTACACAGGCGTGGTTTAATAGGTCCCTCAAGATGTTGCTACTGTCATGACCAAGGGGAAGAAACCACTCATATATTTCTGGACTGCCCCATTATACAACACATATGGCATCAGGTTACACAGAGCATGTCTGGACATCTAATTTGGAGGGGAAATTCTATTCTAAATGCTTGGACATATTGGTGGCAGTCGACAGTCAACACAAAAAATCTGTGAAACTTGCCTATGGTTTTCACTTGGGAAATTTGGATCAACCAGAATAATTATATCTTCAACAATCTGCCGGTAAATGAGGATTGTATCAGCAGGGTGATCTTGGCCACCTACTCCCTGATACCCGAAGATGTTATGCAAAAAACAGAGAAACTTGACATCCCTAAAACTATTTATCATAACAGGCCATGGGCCTACTTTGATGGCGCGGCCACACAAAATGGATGTGTGGGGGGGGGGGGGGGACTACTCTACATAAATGATCAGCACCACTTTCAACTTAGAATTGCCCTGGGCCCGGGAACCAACAATTTTGCTGAACTACAATGCCTAAGACTCCTTCTGATCTTTGCCCGTGAACAAAATTGCAATCACCTCAGATTTTTGGCGACTCCCTCATTGTGATTAACTGGTTCAACTCTCATGCACAATGTCACACTCACACACTCACTGCATTACTACGGGAAGTTCATCAGCTCAAATCACAATTTGACTCCATCTTTGTCTCTCATATTTACAGGCATCAGAAGAAAATGGCAGACACACTTTCCAAAGAATCCACGCAGCTGAATTGGGGCACTTGGCATATTACTGAACAGGTCGGCTTACAGGTGAACAGATTCTACCACAGGCCTTTCATCGAGGACATTCGGGTAGAACAGGCTGCAGACTTTTGATTGTAGTTTTGGGAATATGTTTTTTTTGGGCGATTTTTCATATCTTCACATGCCATTTGTAAATATTCAGAGCTGGCTGCTATTTTTATATTTTTTACATACTCTAGATATATAACCTTTTATTTATACTTCTTTGGCGCAGGTATGGATTAGTAAGTGATGCACCAAACTTACTTTATCTCTACTTGGACAGATTCTCATGGAATGTAGCCTCTTACATGTATCACTGACTAGTGTATAAAGTCAGCAATATACTTTGAACACACATGACAGTATACTCAGTAAAATGTAATATGTAGTTTTTCTTATCCATGAAAGATTACGAATTTTTCCTTCGTGAAAAAAAATGTTGTGCTCGTGCAAAAATTCTTATATAGGCAAAACTAGTAGATCTATTAAAGCTCAACTAAAGGAAAATATAACTGATACTTATCATAATTAAATCCCTTAAAAGTAATGGATATTCCCCCTTCCAAATAAACAAGGCGTTATGAGCAGCCCGATACCCTCTCTCAAAGTAACCTCCAACCCTCCCCCTCGAGCTATGGATTCACTTTTGTGACATCCCTATGGTAACTACAACACTATTTTCGGCTTCTAATAACAATGATTCCAGACCGCCTTATTGAGAAATCTAGTACAGTGAATTTGGAGTTGATATATTGACAGACTTTGGCTAATATTTCATTAAAGGCAGTTTGGATTTGTTGGAACATTTTGATGTAACTTTGATGGACATAATCTATCTCTCATAAGGAAATAATTTTGGGTTTTCCCCTGCTTGTGAGGCTAATCCTAGTGTTTCTCATCTCTTGTTTATTGTCCACTATGATCTCTATTTACTGCTCTTGTTGAAGAATTAATGGTTGAAGTTTTTCATGTATAGCTACTTGTTGATTAAAGTATAAAGAAGGAATTGTTTGCATCAATAGAAGTAGTTATCATTGATCACATCTCTAAAATATTAGCCAAGAATAACATTAAAACTATTTTCAAACCCTGCAAGACTTTAAAGCAATTATTCAAATCCCCCAAAGATCAATCTGGTCCATTGTGAGGCCTTAGGGTTTATAAAATCTCATGCTCGTGCAGAAATTCTTATATAGGCCAAACTGGTAAATTTGTTAAAGCCTTATTAAAGAAACAAATAGTCGATACTGCTCATAATCAATTTTTAAAACATGCCATTGCTGAGCACTCCCATAATTCTAAGCACCTTATATGATTTGACCAAGCAAAAATCCTTGTTCGTGCTCCTTCTATTCCACCTGAATCATTCGCAAAGCCCTCAAAATCGAATGCACACAAATAACTTTAATTAGGAAGATGGCTACAAGTTAAGCCAACCTTGGAATCCTCTCATTCAAATACTTAATCATTGATCTTTCGCTCCTAACCCTCTGCCTCTTTATTTTCTTAATTGATTCCTTCACCCCCAACCCCCACACTTAAAATATTGATGTTTTTCAACCTTAGATTTCCTTCCTTATGGTTATCTTGTTCTCATGTACTTAGCCCAGTATGACCTTGATGTCAAGTATGTCACGTCCTCAAAAAATAATAAATTTTATTTTTGCTAATGTCGGCCAAAGGATTAACCTAATCTTTAATTTTATATAACTTGATTATTTAAATTATATATAATTTGTTTAACTTATTAATGGGCTGAGATTAATTACTAGAATACAACTATGTATTATTTAAATAATTTGAATGGAGAGTAAATTGTCTCACCCATTTAATAATTGCTTTATTATATACGTGAATTTGAATGGATCATAAATTTACCTTTAACAAAAAAAAATTACCACATTGAATTTCCAAATTAAGTAAAATTTTAAACATCTTTACTCTTTACTAAAGTCAATACCATTTCCTAAATCAAAGGAAAAGAGTTAATTCAACACACAGGGGCGTCACTCAATTAACCTATGGCATAGCACGTGCGTTCGTGGCATACTAAACAATACCCTTAGTTTGACTACATATTGGAAAATACCTCTAAAAATCACTTTATTTAACCCCCTACCAATACTAACCCATTACATTTTCCCAATTTAAAAACCCCCTACTTTCACTAGATATTGTAGGTATCCATTTTTTCGTTAACATTTTTTATACCCCTTTATATTTATATCCTGCCCAATTTAATCATGTCTAATTTTAATTTTTGATTAATTAGCAATAGCAAAACAATACATAAAAAATACATGTCACTTTCCAAGTATTCATAAATGGTAAACTAGCAGTTGCCCCAGGAGGTGCAAGGAGAGGCCGATAGGAGTATCATTTGTTAATTATTAATTTTAAGTAATTGTAGTTTTTGAGATGAAGGAGATTTTGTCAATGTAACAGTGAATTCAGTTCCTGTTTTGCCATCTTATCTGATCCTTCACTACATGCAAACTTTGAAAGCATGCAATCTTCATATAATTTATTAGTTTAATGTTTCCAATTAGGTAACATAATCCTCCAAAGTTTACCATTGCAAGAGGTATATTCATTTGCATTGTTGCAGCCCTGTATTCCCATCATACTCAACTTCCAATGTTAATATTACATAAGCTGTAATGGCATCCTGACAAATTGATGTTCAGTTTCATGAACATTGACAGAAAAAAACACTTGGTGCAAATTTAAGATTTCTCAGAAAATATATTTATTTTCGTTATGGGTAATTTGCCAGTGGAATGGAAAAGGAGGCTGTTGAATCATTTTAAAAGGGTATCTCCACGTAGCATCCATGGAAAAAAGAAACCAAGCTATCAACAACAACATTGCAAAATAAGGACAAAATTTTAGAGATGAACACTTGCAGCTTTCCATTTCCATCAAATACAACGGTAGAGGCCTCTACACGCCATATAGCACCACTATTGAAATAACTTTATTTCAAGCTATTTCCAAGCATTTAAGTCTCCTTACCAGCTTTCTTTGCTTCACGAAAGAGGACCTCTTCAACAAGTTGTTGGGCAGGATCTCCATCCGGATAAGATGACATAAACCATTCCACATGGTTAACCACCTCTTCATTAGTAAAATATTGATAAAGACCATCTGATGACAGTATCAAATAATGGTCTTCAGGACCCAATCTATGGTGACGAAGAGTAGGTGTGCAGGTGATGTATGGCGCAGTGCCAACAAAATCAATTCTAAAGACCTCGAGAAGAGCATCATTCCATTTCGGCTGCAATCACAAGAAGATAAGCATCCATCAGACCCAGAGCATGATGTGATCAATCTACTTCACTGGCTAAATTTTAAACCGAATGGATGAATGTCTTAAATGCAGACCTATTGTCTAATACTATAAACTAATCATTTAAACCCACAAAATTAGGCTGAGAGATAAATAACTACTAATGTTCACATCCTTTGTAATAGCCTAACTCTAGAAGGCACTACATGTATTGAGCTTGCACGAAATTAAATTTGTTCTAATCATCTGAAACGTGATTTTCACTGTTATTGTTGTATTGAAAGTTTTGTTGTAACTATGAAATGAGGAAAGCACTGTTTGTGTCAATGCAATTGGAATCATTTTAGCATAACAACTTTTATATGGAGTGGTTTGAGCATAATTAGCATAATTATTTGTCTTCACTCTTGTGCATAACGCCCTTCAAGATTTTGAAACGAATGGAACAATTGGAAAAAGTTGCCTGTGTCTGCCACATTCTTATATTTAACTTTAGAGTTAGATTCTTATTACCTACACAAAATTATTAGCCATATTATGACCATGTGCAGAAATCTTGTGCCCAAGAGGATTTGAAGATTCTACATTTTGTAATGATCCAAAAAAGAACAAACTCTGCAGCATCAAGGAAGGTTGTGATCATGATTAAGGAAGACCACACTCAATGCACAAACACCATGAACAACCATGCTCAATATATATATTATAAATAGTGCAGAAAGCTTGTACCGAAGAGGATTTGAAGATTCCTAGTTTGTATAGATCCAAACAAAGATGAAAATTTAAAACTTTACACAACAATGAAGGCCATAATGATAATTCACAAAATTTTATGTTTAGAACCAAAACAATACTAGTGACCATAAAAAAATAGTGCCTAAGAGGACTTGAAGACTCTCATTAAGATTAAAAATAAGGATCAAAACTTTGCTCACTGCACAAGATGCAACAACGCCGCCTGTAACAGTGTAAAACAATAAGAACACCCATGCTCTCAAGGTATATGGTATAAATAATTCAAAAAATGCTAAATTTTTTTACTAAACAAACAATAGACAATCGGCGTTTAGACCTCATGTTCGGAGGTCAAACACAAATAGCAGCATTGGAATCCTTCCATGCCATGAGCTGAGTAAGAAAATAATAGATATATCAAGGCCGTCTAGGCAAAAGCTCGCTTTCCGGCACATGGATACCATATTTTTAAACACACAACATCCACCCGATGAGTCTAAGAT
This sequence comes from Pinus albicaulis, assembly GCA_034641835.2. NCBI lineage: Eukaryota > Viridiplantae > Streptophyta > Pinopsida > Pinales > Pinaceae > Pinus > Pinus albicaulis. The sequence continues at coordinate 1,220,542,255 of CM076578.1, forward strand.
TTTACGAGGCTATAGAACATCGTTACAAATGGCCCAAACTAATGAAACCAATTCACCCATCACCCTTGATGCCAGATTTTCACAAATACAGGCAATCGAGAACAGACCCACAAAAGAGTGCTATCTATTTCCAGAGCGCTCAATCTCCAGCAAGCTATTTATTTCCAAGAAACAAGATTCAACAATCGAACATCAGTTTTTGGAGTGTCTCTACAGGGCTTGAGATCACCAGAGAGCTATCTATTTCCAAGAAACACACCAGAGTGCTATTTGTTCTTCCGAGATACAAGATTCAAAATTCAATCATCAGCATTTGGAGGGGACACAAATTGGGGATTTGAGATTCTGACATTGCATCATCAAGCAGAAAAGAAAGTGCAACACTTGAAATTCCAGTAAACCATGAATTTACTTCAGCATAAATATAATATTTACAATGCGGCATCATATCTCATACACCTAAAGGAAGCCTAGATCGTCTTATACTGGCGATTGTGCTAATGGGCAGGGCCAAACTGTAGCGCCACAGAATCCCACAATGTCAACACCTTGCAGCTAGAAAAACACAGATTTATTTCAAGGTTGCCTTGGCTAAACTCTCGAACAAAACAACACGCCATATTAGCACAACTCAGATGATAATAATAATAATGTAATTTTAAGGTAGGTCATGGCAAAGCCAGACACCAAATTTGCGTATGAGATTTGTGGGAAAGGGACCCATATAGGCCCACTCAAGCAGTAGAAGATCCCATACATAAGTATCACCATTTGAGATAACATACAAGAACTTAGATACAGTACTTACTATTTTTCGTTGTGGCATACTCAATAACAAACTCCTCAGCACTGGATCAGGTCTAAGATTCTCATAAGGCAATCTCCCATGCACAAAACTGCAGATACAATTTTTCTAAAACAACCATGAGTCACAATTATTTTGAATCAAAGAACATGCATATCAACTGGTTCAAAAAATAAAAATTGAGAATACCTATGAAAGTCATCATTATCAATCTCATAGCCCAGTGCCTGTTTGAAACCCATCAAAATGAAAGATTAGATGGATGATGTAAATATTGAAACTACAATTTATTGTAACTTTAACAACATTGTTTAGGATTATCATACAATCCAAGGAACTGTATGATAATGCCATGAAGTCGACTATCCAGGCCACTTCCCCTTAAAAACACCAACATTCATTATACAAGAACTCAAAATAAGTCCACTGAATCGGAATGGTAATGAAATTAAGGCACATAGATGAAAGAGGGACACAATTACCTTAAGTCCAGCCATCGTAGTCCCATGACTCTTGTGAAGATCAGCGCACATAGATGAAACTTTGCTTTTATCAATTTTAAGAACTTCAACCATGTAATCTGTTAAAAGAGCATATGCAAGCTCAGATCTTTAGCTAACGGCAAGAGTTAAATTTAACGAAGAAAATCTTAAGGATGACCTCCAAGGGGCTTTATGCAAGAAAGGGTAACAAATCCATTTCCTTGCCCTCATTATCATAGAATACAATGCATTCATCTAGGTATAGTTTTTAAGCAGCACTAGTAATTGTTGAAAATTACGACATTCAACAACATACCTTCTATATTCATACGGCAGGCTGCTTGAACTCCTGTACTTAGAGGATACAGAGTATCATCCAAGTCTGAAACAAGCACGTAAACATTAAAGCTATTGAAGATTATATTTAAACAATATGAAAGGTTAAATATGACTTAGATTTTAGTTTTTCAAGACAATAAACTACTTTAGCTCGAAAAGGTAATATTGAAAAGGGAAAAAAAACTAAATATACTAAACAACAAACAACAATTATCTCTCTGTAATTTCTTACCAAACAGAAGACAGTCATATTTTGGCAGCTTAGCTTCCCCAGAGCTCTGTACAGCCTCCATAATGAATCTGAAAGAAAACAAGCCAAAAAAATTGGATACCAAACCGGCAATTTCAAATATTTCTTCTATTGCCTTATAATTTCAAATGGTATTTTTGGAATTCAATTGTAAGATTCTAGACTAAGATTTATCTGAAAGTAAATGAAAATTTAAGACCACTTAATAATCGTAAGCAGTTAAAACTGGTCTCACAATGTCAGAATCATACGACCTGAAAACTCAGTCACAGAAAAAATTTGACCTTCAACTCTTGCAATCTGAAATATAATTTCATATCTTCAAGACCACTCTACAATTTGAATTGAGCCCATATACTACATCTAAAACATAAACTAACTGGAACGCTAATAAATTTAACAGATTGTCGCAACACCTGAAGATGAACACACTGGGATGGTAACAGATTCACGAATCTTGAATAATCCTCAAATTTTAAATGAAAACGCAATTGAAAATAGGGATGGTTACAAAATACATCACAAACATCTATAATCTGCAAATCCACATTAAGCCTTCAGCTGCCTTGCACATTATTATTTCTTCAATTCTCACAATTAACTTTTACTTAATATTTTGATTGGGTTGTAGCCTCCTGGCTCATCTTCTTGTAGTTGTTCTTCCTTGCAGTCAACCCTTCTTCTATACACAATGGGATCACGCCAAATTTGGAATAAACAATTTCACTGAAAACAAAGGAAGCAACTACCTATAGAAAAGACAATTGCAGAACAATGTTGCAGTAGCCCTGGGCAGCTTAAATCTGGGCAAAACATACAGATGAAAATGATTTGTGGCCATTGTTGAGGGATCACACAGCCTCCAGACTTCAATTTCCCACACTTTTGGATCAGTAGTCTCTGACATGGTCCTGCCTGAAACTTTGAGTGTAAGCATAATCCCTCCACACTTATTGACCACAAGCTTGACTTATTTCTCGTTTATTGATAGACAAATTTCCAATGTTATATGGAAAAACATGATTAGCGAACCACTGCTAATTCTAACATTCCATCAAATTTCCCAGTGTTATCTGCAGCTCCCATATTTCATAGTCTTACATGATCCCCGGAACACTCAACACTCAACGACTTTGGAGTTGGAGCTGCTAGCTGTAGTAAACCCAATTCGTTCATTACCAGTCTCTCCTCATACATCTAAGTACTAGGAAAATCTATATCTCCATATTCTCTCATTCAACCATAATTCTCCCTTCTTATTCTATCAAATACCCCATTGTTATTGGTTATGTCTCTGCAACTACCATATTTAACCATGGGTGTGGTCCCTGAACTCACAGTAACTTTGGAGTTTGAGTTTCTAATATTTAACAATTTGTTGTGATCTCTGCAACTCACAATAATATTGGAATTAGAGTGTTCGGCTAGCTGAAGTAGACCCAATTCCTCCATCATCTGAATACCCTCTCCTCATACATCATCTAAGAATAAGGCGAACCTCTTTTTCTTCATTCTCTCATTCAACCATATTTTTGCATTCATATTCCATCACATCCCCCATTGAAATTGTGGGTGTTTCTGCAATTTCCAGAATTAACAATGCTATTGTAAAGTGCTCTTTCATCCTTGGAACTCACAATAATTTTGGAGTTGGAGTGATCTGTTAGCTGTGTTCTTCTCAATTTACCCTCTTCCCATACATCATCTAAAAAGGGGAAAAACCTCTCAGAAAACTTTCTTCCCAGGAGTCTCTCATTACACCAAAGGGCACATGGAGTGGAAGGAAATCACAAGCAAATTGTCTCGGAGTCTTTGTTATGATGTGGTTGTATGCTCGTGGCAAAATAAAATTAGGCAAAAGCTAGAAGACAAAAGCAAAATACACATTTTTGTAGGGCACAGTGAAGATTCCAAGGTGTATAGGCTATTTGAATGAGGAAGTAAAAATAATTCTTTGATAAACATTAAATATAATCTGCAAGAAGTATCAGACTATATTGTTGTACCATGGCTTGTATTAAAAGATAATGTAAGAAAGGTCGCAAAAGTAAAGGAAAGCAATCTAAAACATGAAAATATGACCAAACAAACATTAGGTGATGCCGAGGAAGCTAGTGCCAACAAGACAAACAGTAACAAATCAGACCAAAGTTCAAGAAAATTCCAAAGTCATATCTACATAAAGAATGATGATGGATTCAAAGTTCCAAGAACTACCTACAACTAGTGAAGAAGTCTGGAAGTCAATTAGCCTACAACAGTCAACTGTATATCTAGTAAGTGTTGCTTTTGAGTATTGACTCACACGAGTCTAACTCATTTGAAGAAGCGAACATAAAGCAAGAGTTGCAGAAAGAAATTCTAGAGGATTATACCGAGATAAAGATAAATCAGACTTGGGAGCCTGTGTAGACTTTGAAGAAACTTTGCACTTGTTATATGAATACAATTAGTTAGGCATAGGTGTGAGATTTATTAGGTGGATGTCCAAAGTGCCTTCTAGAATACAATTTTTGCAGAGGAAATGTATATGCATTATAGCTCATATGGACTAAGGCAGGCTCATAGAGCCTTGTATGCAAGCATTGATGACCAGTCAAGGATAACTGTTTCGAAAACCTAACTCTATTAGAGACCCTACAACTCAATTAGAGACCCTAACTCTATTAGAGACCCTACAACTCAATTTTTGGCCCAGATAACTACAATTAAGGGAGAGGTAGTTTTCTGTTGGTTGTGCATGCACTTGGAACCACACTTAGAGCACATGACTTCTCTATGAAAAGGTTATTTAATTATACTCAAGTCAAACAAAAATCAAGTGAATTCGAATTGGCTTTCTAGTCACTTAGTATTTTTTAATGTTAATTTATTCTATTGTCTCCCTTTCTACTTGCAGTAACTAGTGTAGCATTTTATCATAACTAGATCCTATACTTGTGCTTAAAATATAACACTTGCCAATGTCATTTTATTGGGGCAACATGTTCTTTCTAATAATCTTTGGAAGAGAAATAATATGAAAAAACTAAAAGAATAACATATAGAGAATCATTTTCATGTAACAAGTTGCAAGGGGGGCTACAACTTATTTCTTTCCTCGTTCAATGATACATTGTCATTCTTTTGAGCTCTTCATGGTAAGTGAACAAAGGCTTTGACACACTTCTATTACTTAAAATGTATAGATGGAAAAAAAGAGAACCATATTAACGATGCTGGATGGTGTATAATGACTTTAATATGGAGTTGTTGCTACAATAACCCATTGCTACAAACAAAAAAATGCTCATGACAAGAGATCAAATGCTAATTCACATAAATAGTTTGGACGTGACAACACTCGACAAATTCCAGCATTAGAATACCTACATCTTGTTTGAAATTTCATATGATGCTCTTCAAAAGAATTTACTTTCTTATAACAGCAGAAAGGAAAACTATTGTTTGGACGTGTCCTAAGTTCAGCAAATCTTTGACGTGATTAAGGAGCTATAGAGAATTGTGTACTTGTGAAAGTTTTGAAGCTGCAGTAAGGCCACTCAATATGGCACCTTCAACATTTGGAGCAACACAAAAATCACCACAAACAACAAATCGCTTGTTATCTAACCACAAACATTTGTCATCTTTTGCACTGAATGTTGTTGGTAATGCACTACCCCTGCAATCAAAATATGAAATCAGATTAGCTAGATTAATTTCTTTGAAGTTGATAAGCTTATGGCTGAAATATTGAGTCAAATATATCCTTATTATCCTACATCTATGAAGCATCCTTAAATGTTTGTTCACGATGACTAGGATAAACAAAAATTTATAGGTTGACATTTAAACTAGTTATCAAATAGACGAGGATGGAGGTTGCAATCATGTAACCCACAGTCTCACCATCTATGAGCTTTACTTTCTTATAAAAACAGAAAGGAAAACTATTGTTTGGACGTGTCCTAAGTTCAGCAAATCTTTGACGTGATTAAGGAGCTATAGAGAATTGTGTACTTGTGAAAGTTTTGAAGCTGCAGCAAGGCCACTCAATATGGCACCTTCAACATTTAGAGAAACACAAAAATCACCACAAACAGCAAATCACTTGTTATCTAACCACAGACATTTGTCATCTTTTGCACTGAATGTTGTTGGTAATGCACTACCCCTGCAATCAAAATATGAAATCAGATTAGCCAGATTAATTTGTTTGAAGTTGATAAGCTTATGGCTGAAATATTGAGTCAAATATATCCTTATTATCCTACATCTATGAAGCATCCTTAAATGTTTGTTCACGATGACTAGGATAAACATAAATTTATAGGTTGACATTTAAACTAGTTATCAAATAGACGAGGATGGAGGTTGCAATCATGTAACCCACAGTCTCACCATCTATGAGCTTTCATAAAAAATGGAGTAGGCATATGTGGAATTGTTTTATGGAATTCACTTAATAAGTCTCTTCTCACCAAATTCAATACATCATCTGAAGGCTTCTTTAAGCCTGTTTGACTTATGATATGGTTGGCATATTCAGCTGTAGAATGTAGAACTCAGCACGCTGTAGAAAGCAACTTAAATTGTGTCAGCCCGCCAATCATAAGCACACAGTGTTGGCAAATACAGAGAGCTCACAAAGTTTTAAGGATCATATTCCACAGGACAATGTATGTAGTTAAACAGGAACTAGGCAGTTGACAAAGTATATAGGTTTCGTGTTCAATGGAGTGCTCCCATGTATAGTGATTACTGATGTGTTGTGCACGTTAACTCACCACATGGCATGAAATTGCTTTAATTCTAGTTTCCTTTCAAGTCGTCCTATCTATAATTTCAACTCATTCTGTAGCAACTGGAGAACATCATTCTCTAACCATAAAATCTGCAAGGTTAAATATCTCAAGTTCAAATCAAGTTGCAATGACATTATGTATATATTTCGTAAGAAATATGATCTATATGTGACATTATGCATATATTTCATAAGAAATGTGATCCTTTGAATGGGAAAGATGGATGGTTAATGATGTTTTCATTGCTGGTGTTTAACATTTCCATAAGAAATGTGATCCCATGAATGGAAAAGATAGTTGGTTAAGGATGCTTGCATTGTTGGTGTATAACATTTTCATCAGAAGTCAAATTGTTAATGTTTTAGATGTAAATTCTGTGGCATATTCTCTTCCAATGAGGGGAGTTGGTTGATATTTTAGTCATATCCAATATATGGATGCCAGAAACCAATTTTTGTACAAATTAACGAACTCCATCACTGTCACAACCGAGTATAACAAAATCAGATTGCCACAAGCAAATAGAGTCATCACTCACAACAGATTGAGTAGTTAGAGCCTAAGGATAATGAGGTCAAGAAGGACAATTCTACGATTAAGATGTATAAGAGGGACCACCATATTGATATAATCGCTGATACATACACTTGATGACTAGAGGGAAATTCATAACCCATGTTTTAGATTACACAGAATCTACACTCACCAAGGTTTTAACCTGGACTATTTTTTCTGGTTGTAGCACAGAGTTGAGTCAAGATGTGGTTCTAGCACTTTTTTCATCATCCCATGAATGCTGCAAGGCCATTGGTAACATGTATCCTTATTTGGGAGAGAATGACCCAAGTATGTTACTAGCCCCTAGATTTTCAAATAGGAGACCTCGGTAAAATGTATATGTCACATTTTTTCAAACAATAGCCATGACACTGAAACAAGAATCGCTCATTTTGTAGATCTCAAATCAAGTGGCAATCAAGTAGAAGAGTAGGGCTGAAGAATAATGGTCAAATAGGAGTATAGTGGCCAAATTCCACACCCCTATCTTGAACCAAAGGTTGTAATGAATACTCACCTCTGTAGGTGACCTTGCTTGAAATAAGTGAATGGTGTTGAGATTGAAATCCACGCCACTGAATACAATACACAGATCACATTGTAAATAAATGTAGAAAAATGATGCTTTCAACAATTCATGAATTATAAAACTGAGGCATGGTATTAAACAATTTAACATATCATCTATGAAGTATTTCTGCGTGCAATCTTGGACTGTAGAAAATTACAAATTGTTGAGGGGTTTACCCACTTTTACCTTGCATTAGTGACCACTAACATATAATGAACTGACTAAAAAACATGTTAGTTTTGAGACGATTTTCATTTTTAATGAAGAAAGCAATCACTGTAAATCACTATTTCATTGAACGAAAAAACTTCAGCAGTAGGGGAGATCAGAAGATTATAAATCCTAAGAATGTATCTACTACCATACCTCTGCGATACAACTAACTTCCACACATATGGAATAAAAAACTCTTCTGGGTGAAGTTCCTGCTCATAGGTGAATTTTAACTGGGTGAACATCTAAAAAACACACAAACCATCTATAATTAGGACAAATCAAACCACTAACAACAAATATAGAGAATAATAAAAGCAAATTCAAATACTGAAACATGACTCTTTCAAAACAAAGTTTTTTTCATATTACTATCGTCATTTTCTACCATGTCATAGCCAATTATGTACCTTCATCCCTTCACCCCGCCATGACCAGCTATTAGCAACTATGACCTGAAGAACCTTTTCTACTGACCATTCCCCATCTGTATGTTGAGCATCAATACGACTGTTGAAAAAATCTAGAATAAAGATGCTTACCAATTCCACACCCCTATCTTGAAAGGATCGGACTTCCTGTAGGAAGTATAAGAAGCCAAATTTTCTATTCTCCATTGGGCAAGCCTGGTTGTAGTGTCAACTCTGCAGCCAGCCTCACCCATCCGTGTAAGAGCCAGCGCTGCAGCAATCTCCGTGATGCAGTCAAAGAAAAACTCAATAAAAAGTTGTGGAAATGGTGTTCAGCAATCTGAAAATCCTGGATCAGTATCAAGTTTAGGGGTTTTCCTTGCAGTGATGATGACACCAATTCAAACCTATTGTTGCTAGCAAGGATAGTGTTATAAAGTTTTTAGCTAAACGAATTACAGTAGCGATAATGGGGCAAGATAGGTAGACTTTGATAGCTTTCAGGCTTTGTCATTGCAGTGTAGGATGAGAAATGGAATTAGAATGAGCATTTAGATAATTAACTCATTCTATAAGAAGAAAGTAACACAACATAATTGCCCTTACAAAACAGAGCATAAATTGATTTATGAATTTTGTTTATAACTCTTTAGAACAATCAGTGAAAGCATAAGATATGAAATGGAACTGAGAAGACATTCGATGAAATGAAACACGAAGGAGATACAATGCTATAAAGCCATACCACATGAATCCCAAAATTCTTACTGCAACTACCTCTGTATTATCAAAAAAAAAACTCCAAGTACAATAGCTCTCATGTGATATATCCAATATAGGCCAAATTACAAGGGCCTATTTTTCCAAAACAATAAATGTATTTTTGCAAAAATAAAAATAAAAATGATATCAAGGTGGCCAAAATATAAATACTTGCAAAAAGACTCTGATGGCTCATTTTTTGAGCTACAAACTCTGATTTATATGTCCAATTTGAAAAATAGGAAATCCAACTACCACAAAAACATTCAAAATCAAATGCACTTCATGTGTTAGCCATTGCTCTGGTGTAAATTTGTTGACTTGAGTGAACAGAAACCATCATGATTGAACCCCGTGCCATTAGATCCTTGATATCCTTTCTAGCAAGCGAACCATTAATCTAAAAATTCAAGGAAAACATTAACATTAGTTAGAAGAACCACAGACGTTTCTTCAAAACATATTCATAAAAAAGGAACCAATTCTTCTTGCTTTTCGTGATTAAATGGACCAACTTCAGAAGAACCACAGTAGAAGGCATCCAACATAAGTGTTGAGGTAAGGGATGCCCTTATATTCAAAATGTATATATGTGTTGAGGTAAGAGGTACATATAGTTATATAGGTATGTAATTATATTGTTTTTATGGAAGAAATACCAAATTAATGTTTGAATGAAACACAACTACAAAAAGATAAATGGCTAGTGAAAGAAACTTACACCAAAAAGTAGGTAGCAAAAAAAGGTTGAGTTATCTCAAACATTCACCATTTGAAGTATTCACTATACCTAAAGCCAAAAAGTACAAAATTAACATCAGATTCATACAAACAAATCAACAAAAATATAACCAAAAACTATTGATAAATAATCCAACATATGGAAATACATAAGGAAAGTGAAAGTAGAATGTTTTGAAAATTAACCTTGTTCAAATTTTTCACAAAATCTGAAAAAACTTTGTAATCACTTTCTTCTAATTTGTATGTATCATTCTTAGCATTGTACGATAAGTTTGCGATTGCTATAACAGATTCAAGTTGTACAAAAGCATGATCAGTCAAATCATATTTATACAAGCGTTGCCCCTTTATTCGACTATACCAACATAATTGAAGCTCAATGCCTTCTAATCTATCCAAAAGGTCGATGTCATTATGGTAATCAAACACCCTATTACCATCCTTCTTCCTTATTCTTTGAACCCTTCCAATGTACCACATTCCACAAGAAACACCTTGTTTTGTACTTCGAGGAACACCTTTTCTTGCAGTACGTTCAATGGGAGGAATTGAGTTGTTTTCAAACAACACCCCACAATCTGATCCAATTCCAAAGCCAATTGAAACACCCTTTTGTAGAGTATTCCCATCTCGCCTAAAGTAGACCCCACTCCTCACTTTTGTCAACCTATCTTTGGATAATGTTGGATTTCCATTCAACTGACTAACCAAACATGCTTTGAACATATCCTTACCATCAAGATTCACCACTGGTTTTATAGTTTTGCTTACATTTTTATCAGTGGAATCTAAAATTTCATCCAACTCGTGTCTCCACTCACTTTCCATTATTTGCAATTCACTTTCATTGTGTACCGATGAAGATGAAGATTGAAATATAGAGTTGGAACATCTCGGTGGAGAATCATCAACTACTTCATCCACAATTTGAAATGTTGAATAATCTTTATCCTCTGTCCATGGTTTAACCCACCACGAACATTGAGTGTAATTTTCTGGTTTCATTCCAAGAGTTGATAAAATGTCTTGTGCATCCTTCAATCCATTCTTAAGGGCTTCTACAATTTCAGTGTCTGTGGATATTGAATCATATTGCGACAATATGTCAATATTTTGTATTGTTTCTTGGTGCAATTTATTCCAAATGTTTTCTTGCTTCTTATGGGATTTATTAAAATGAAGCCCTTGGGAATTTGATTCTTCTTCAACAACTCTATTAAGGGTTCCAACAGCATAAAGCAAGTTAGTGAAATCATAAGCCCTCTCCACTCCAACCATCCCACCAACTTTGCTAAAGAAGTTCTCACATACATCTGACCCAGTCAAGTGAAAAACACATGGCAAGTTAGAGTATTGATCTCGAAACAATCTCATCAACAAAACTGCAAAATGACAAGAAATTCTCACATCTTGATATGCCTCTCTGCTGATGAAATTTATGTTGACATTAGTATGAGATTTTTTTTGTACCCAACATAACCATAATGTGAAGAAATGATGAACTCGTGAAGCATTTCGCACTCTTTCCCAGAGGCTCAAACTATGAGACATAAAAATGTCAATGTAGTCAGCAACAATCATTAGGTAAGTCTCTGTAGCTAGTGTCCTCTCTAAATTTCCACTTGGTGTACTTCTCAACTCTTTCAAACACCTCTGAACATGCCTTGAAGCAATCCGTTGTGCGGAACCCCAATTTTTTCGATCCATCCTCTCTATATCTTCACACTTAAGCTTGTGATCATCCACTTTAAAAGTGTGATAAACCATTCTGACATGGCCAAAACTTATGTACTCATTTCCTAAAACCAATTCTCGTCGACCGCTAAACAAATGATTCACTAGCTTTTTGCCGTTGTGGATGTAATCTTGGTCATGCAATCCTGTTACATTGCAACCATTGTACAACCCAGTTAGCCTCCACCCTTCCCAAGGAATTTGATATCGAGGACCTGATGTTGAAGAATAATCCTTCAACATAAGTTGTCTTCTTCTGCTATCCCCATCCGAAGAATGACCAACAATAGGTCCCAAATTGTTTTCTACGTGTTTCTTCCACATAAATTCTACCTTTTTCCATTGTTGATAAATGAAATTTGCATTGAATTTATTGCATGTTGGATGAACAACCACAACCAAACGAGGAAGTTTTTCATGTAAAGGGTTTGCAATAATAACACGTGCATAATGTCCAATAACATTGTTTTTAAAAGAATTTGTTATAATCTCATAGCCTGCATCTCCCTCACCAACTGTCACCAAGAAATTTGATTGGCATTGATGTTCTTCTTTCAAACCACAAAACCCCACCAGTGTATCACTTTTTGCTACCCACCTAACATATTTTTTCACAATTGTTTCATCTTCTGCAAGGCATACATGAATTGGTCCATATATACCATGTTTGGCTTTATAAGAAGCATAAATTTTTCCAACTGCCTCAAAAATGTGTTCGTGCTCCCCTGGAATATATGTCAATGACTTTCTAACTTGCCTTAAAGTTGTAGATATTGAAGGACCATCCATATTCAAGCTAATAAAGTTATGTAATCTAGGACCTCCCCATAACTTGATCATCTCATAAAGGGATTTTGTGGATGTACTATACCTTCTCCCTGCTTTTTCATGAATCAAGTTATGAAATATATCCTTGAAAAATTCCCAAACTGCATCTTTACCTTGTAATTTTACTTGCTTATGTGCCTCACAAACATCCTTACAAAACCTAAAGACATCCTTCCTTTCTGCCGATTCAAACAACTTTTCCTTTAGAGATCTCATTCTAATAGAGAGTGTAGCAACCTTTGTCCTCTCCCACCAAAGAGCTCGCATTGTTGATCTATGGTTAGCATTTGTAACCCTTGCAACATTCTTCAATTCATTTTGAGTCAAATAGTCCAATCTTCTACCTTTTCCTGTATCTCGTTCACTTCTTTTATTGGTGCACCTTGATTCACGATATAATCGCATCCTGAAGTCATTACATTCTGGAACCAACTTACAAAATCTACATGTTAGTGAATCAAAAGGGGTCCCTATTTTAGAACCCCTCTGGCAATGAATATGCCTATATGTACCATCGATACGACATTCAATACCCTCATAACATAGCATGATCTTGGTATGCTTCTCTATGGCCCATAATTTTCCACCCCTTTGATCATCCATTAGGACCTTTGTTTCCAATCTCTCCCCATTTCTATCAATATAAGGATACCAATACCCCCAACATTGTAGTAACAAGGGATACAATTGAGTTGTAATAAGATGACAACACAATAAATAAATAATTAGAAGTACGATAACTAAATAATATACAAATTCATATTCAAGTTTAGTCTAAACTATTAATTAACCACTAATTAACACACCTGAAGTAGGAGTTGCACTTGTAGAACCTCTATGTAACACTGATGGTGATGATGGCACTAAGAACCTAGTCAAACTTTGTTGGGACTTATCATTGGTAGGCTTCTTAGGTCTCCCAACTATGCCACTCCTCAGCCCAATCTCCTGATGTGAAGCCTCGTTTGTCGTACTAGTAGTGTGCTTCTTTGATTTCATGTGTTCATTTAGAGAACTGACAATATTACCACTTGTCGGAACTAAACAAAACCATTTATTGCATCGTGTACATTCAACTCTCACTTTTTTCATGTCCTTATAGTCTGCAAGTGTTACTTCCACCACCTTGAACAAATTAGGCTCTTGTGTCTTGTTGAAATCATCTAGAAGTTTGATTGCTTGATCAATATGAAATCGATCTCCAACCACCGTTGTTTGTTGTACTTTGTTACATGAAGGAATTTCACTACCACTTGGCATTGAAAGGCGTTGTTGATGGGACGTTGTTTTCATATGATGGTTTTTGAAGTTGCGCATTGTTCGCGTTACCAAGGATACATCACCTGTTCCATAATCAATGCCACAAATTTCACAATGGATCTTTATTTTAGATTCTCCCTTTTCTGAATATACTTTGAGAGTAAGTTTCTCATTGACAAAATCTTCCATTAAACTTTTCACTTTTTTTCCCCAAGATGCCAATACACAAGAATCAACAATTGTGGCTTCTTCCACTGACAAAGGCATATTTTCAACTCTTGGTTGTTTATGCATAGGTTCCTCCACATTCTCTTCAATGTTTTCAAAGATTGGTATTGTTTCCACTGCATTTGGACACCTTGTTTCCACATCAAATGTGTCTAGTTTCCTCTTGATGCCTAAAAGTGTTGTATAAACTTTCCATTTCTTCTCTTGCTTTGGATTTAGAGCTACTCCATCATGGATAAAATCAAAAGGGTATTCAACGATTCCATCATCCACAATTTCATCACGGATTTCAGCAAATGTACAACCTTCTCGACACCTGACAATGCCAATAACAGGTTTCTCTTCATCGATAGTAATTTTATAAGACAAGTCCATCTGTTTTTGCACATAAATAAATGAAAAAGTAAGTAAAATTCCACAAACATATTGGTTTATTATGAAAAAAAGAGCAAGGAAGCAAGGTATGCACTTTCAATTCAAATCTTCAAAAAACATGAATAACTCTTACTATTGCGATGAAACACTTTGATTCAAAATGTACTATCGATGGATTCCTCAAATGGAACAAAAACCAGAAATAAAACAGAGTACTAAAACAGATTTGAGAGTTGATTTATTGAGTCAAACATTGACAAACTTATAAGCAAGCTTAGGCCCCAAAATCTGCCTCAATTTTGGCCTTATTTACATCATTTTTTGTGTCCTAAAGAGGTCAAAACCATGTCAAAACCAAACCATCGTAGCTTTTACTGTTCGTTGGTATGAAATGGATTCTAAAGTTTTGAATTCTTCGAGACTTTGCTCATCTAGGTCTTGGCTCTTAGTTTCCCAATTCTGATTTTTCTTTGATATAGAAAGAAATTCTTCATATTTTACTGATTGAGAATAAAAGAAATAGAAAGGCAAGATACAAAGATTAAGTGCTCATTTATGCATGCAGTGACCTGATGTAAATTGTTAAGTTGAATTAGCTTTTACATTCCTCGATAATCCTTACTCTTGCGTACCATATTGACTTGGCACAACCACTTTGTACTGACAATGGATATACTATCTTTAGTCCTTCCGACATACTTTTGTGGTTTATTCTTGGACATTAATAAAATGTATTATCTCTCTTATCTATATCACATTTATAATAGTAAGTTTGATCGTCTTAATCAATACCTAACATAGCACAATGCAAATGATTGCATATAAAAAGATTCATTACCTAATCCAACATGATCCAAATTATTGGATATAAGAAGGTCTATTACATGTTTATCCTTTAGTATGTTGTGTCCTCTAAGCAAATAATCAAAACTTTAATGTCAAATCTTGTGAACTTATGGCGTGCAAAATCTCACATTGAAGAGGAAAACGTATGAAATGGACATGTTATATGCACATACCTAATCATTAATGTATAGATAAGTAATTATTTCAATTTTTAGAAGATAGAATCCAGTGGATTATTTCATCTATACAGTTGTGGTACCACTATCTAAAGGCTGGGAATAAATGGAGTTGAAGAAACGGTTCGAGTCATATTCTCGTATAATTGCAATCTAATAGACCAAACCAACAAAACATTCTTAGTGCACACTTGTGTGATAGAAGTATCGTTTTTTAACTTATTAGCAAGCAATATATAGTTGTCACAAATACATATTGAATTTTTTGTGACACTGGTAGGCCCCATATTTATTTTGAATTGAAGATGCTCAGGGAAAACGCAAAGCAGTATGCGTTACTGTTTGAGCACTCATATTCCCATTGAAGCTTGGGAAGTCTTTAACACCACAATAACTTATACCCAAAAGCTGAGTGTTGAGAAAACACTTAGCCCATCCTGTAGAAATCACTGTATTGGACCTACTACCATTGGAGGATATGCAAAAACAAGAAGGAACAAGAAAATATCAGAATGTTTTGAAACCAGTCCTAGGTGTTTTACTCTACAACAGAATAAGGCCACCTTGAGATTTCAAAATCCAGCTCTTGCCAAAATGACAGAATTTAATAGCCTGGTTTATTTTATTTTTGTAAGTGTTTCCATCTGGTGCACACCAGGTTTTAGGATGTAAACATGGACTTGGGACCTGCTTGCAAACACATTCGCCCCTTTGAAACTCATATCATTTAGATAGGGCAGAGATAACAGCGATTTCCAAAGCCACTGCTTAATATTTCAGCAAATATCACGAGTAAACGAACACCACGTTTAAAACAAGGCCCAGTTTGAAAGAGACTACTAATAAAATCAAATAATAGCAGCATACAGCTTATGCACGTAAAAATCCAGTCAATCAATGCACTAATCATTTCTCATTCCTTCAGATCATCTAGAATATGGAACCTCATACATATATATTGCAAACCTGCAGAGGATTCCTATGTTTGAGAAACAATGTAATGAGGCATTCAAATTATAAATAGATTTTGAACATAGCCACGTGATTCTCAAATTTGTTGATGCAATGCCTGCTTAGAAATACCCCTTTTGACCACTATGTTAATGTAGGTTTACCCAATAGAGTAACAGAAAAATAAATTGCAGAACATTGCTATAATTTTAATTTAAAGATCATACCCAATTTTAACAAGACCTCTAACGCGCTTGGGGATAGAGCAGTATGGGAACACCAGCCAAGGGCGTTGAACCATAAAAGCATGGCTTTTATTGTCAACTCTATAGTCTTGGGTCTTAAGCACTCAATTTTTGTGTCAATGCATATCATGGAAGGGAAATCGGTAAGAAAAGGCCTACGTGCCTATCCTCAGCAGTCTTTGTCATGTCAGATGCTCTTGTAACGCAAAATCTCAGCAATCTGAAGACTATAAATTTGTTCAACTAGTCTGGTTTCCCATCAGGCAAATCAATCAGGCAGCCCAGTAACACAACGACATATCAGATGTAACTTTTTGATAGTGTGATGAAAAGGCCAACCTACAACCTACACATACATTATAAGATAACAAATTATATATATAGATAGATATATTAACAGTAGTTGTTTATTTAAAAATTATATGTAAAAAAAAACCTCTAACTCAACAAAGTATGCTACAATTCAGAAATTTCCTCAAACAAGATCTCCTTTTAACAGCGATGTTAATGTAAGTCCACCCAATAGAGCAACAGATCAATACATTGCAAAACACTGATATAATTTTAATTTAAAGATCATACTCATTTTTGACAAGCCATCTAACTCAACAAAGTAATCTATGATTCAGAAAACTTCTGAACCACAGTTCAATACCCCATCAAGATCAGTTGCTTCAACCTTCCAGTGGACACAAAAATAAAATCCCACAGTGAAATATCAATGGGTTGAAAGTGACCTCAGACACAATTAAATCAACAGACAAATTATACAAAATAGAACCAACTCCAAAAGTTGAGGTCAAGGTTATTTTACAGTCCAGGACAGCTGCACTGCATGGGACTTGCCTTCAATTCTGGCATTTGCTTCCCAGGGGATTTTTCAGTTTGTGTAGAAACTTTTCCCTGTCAGTGGGTTCTCGATATCCCAACCCACCCGGAACATTTGAGCTACAACACTTCTCAATAAAACTCTAACAAAAAGTTAGAACCCCAACTTACAAACCAAGATTACAAGGGTATCATCCTTATCTCATCTTTTATTCATAGATAATGTACTCTTGTTAAGTAATGGATCTCTAAGAGAAGCAACAAAAACTACACGAAATTCTAGAGATATAAAGTGTTGTTATGATTGTGGAGGTTAAAGTTCATGAAATTGCAATATGCTTGGAAACTAAACTAGAAAGTTAGTTACAATTTTTTCCCTCATATTGAATTCAAGGAAGCATTCAAATGCCTTGGAATCTTTCTAAATCCAAACGGATATGGGAAGAGGGATTGGTTCTAGTTATTAGAAAATATTAAAGATTAAACAAAGCATTAATGTAATAGATGGTTGTTAGTTAGAGGAAAATTGACATTTGGAAGTCTATATTGGTAGTAATTGTAGTACTCTAGCATTCCTTGGCTTATCCTAGAAGGAGTTTTGTAAAATATCAAGAAAAAATGCTCATGGATTTGTGGAGATGCAAAAAAAAATTAGGGTATCCCCTTAGTGGAATGGAAGAACATAGCTAAGACCAATCATGAAAGAAGTCAGGAATTAAAATATATACATTTATTTGGTCAATCCATAGTGTTTGAGAGTTTATGGAGAGTGTTACCCCTCACATAACACGAGGCCTTGTCCAAGCAAATCATGTTTGGAAGAAGTCTGTTTTGGAGCTAAGACACTATTGCTTTCATGCATATGTGTTAATGGACCACCACCTTTTAGGATCTTCATTTCATATTTGGAGGATTGCTAGGATGTTTACCTTAAACACTAAGCATTATTTTTTGAGGTATCCTAGTGTAAATTCCACCTTTGGATGTTTCTCTCACATGGATCCATTCATTTTCACATATTTGGAGACATGTCACATCATCCAATGTATGTAGATTTGGAGGAGTTACATGTTTGCTAAGGGTTTTGTTTAGCATGATGAGTGTCTTGACTATTGTTGGTGTGTTCACATGTGCCATGGCACACTTCTTGGATATGAATTCATCGTTATGGCGGAAGGCATATGGTTCTAACTTATTTTTGGATAACATGCCACCCTTTATGCACACATTCCTAAATTGGCCTACCTACTTTTCATGTATTAGGAATGTAGTTGGTTTACATGGATGAATGTATCATTTGTTTGATAGATCACTCCCACAGTATTGGTTTTTCAGTGACACCCCTGTGCTTTCAATAGAGTTACAAACCCAATCAACATTAGAGTACCCATGTAGTCTTACATCTTCGACAATATATCTCAGTCCAAAATTGATGGTCCCATGCAGTTATCTCAACACATGCTTTGCAACAATCCAGTGTGCATGTGATGGCTAAATCTTATAGTGGCTCAGAGTAATGTCCACGAAACATATGTCCAATCTAGTGTTTGTTGAAATGTAACTAGTTTTAGTCTTCATAATTTTAGTTGAGTCATGACTTGATGTAATTATTGATGTACTTGACAAAAGAAAAGAAAAGAAAATTTATTTGTAAAAAGGAAAATTATTATGGGTTTCGTGCCGATTATGTTTTGGTCCTAGGTCAAAGCACCCATTGAGTGCTCTAGGGGTCTTGTTGTCAAGGTCATGATGGTATAATCCTTGGAAGACCCATGTAACAAGGAAAGAAATATTATTAATGTAATATCTAGAAGTCTCCAAATGATGAGTCAGTCATCTCTCTTCAAGTCGGCCTAGAGAGAACTAATTTGCTCTCTTGGAAGCCTATATACAGGAAGAACGTCAGTTCTCTTGGGACACACATCGAACTCAAGTTAGCTCTGAATCTAAAGTAAAGTGAAGTCTAATCCAACGATAATGTGGAGGAAGAGGAGCAAATCTCTGTGGAAGATCTCAAAGAAGAAAAGGAAGTTGAACTCAGTCTCTGCATGCTCTCATGTTTGAGTTCCTTGGAAGAACCAGGGTTTCCTTAGTCATCATTGTGCAGAGATATGGCATGATTTTCTCGCTGGCTCATCATTTGGAAGCTCTGGTGTTGGGTCAAGGTCAAGGTCTTGGAAGTCTTCATTGGATAGATTCTATAAGAAGATATTTTGTGGGTTTTCCTCTCGAGGAGAGATTTGGCCCTGGCTTGCAGCCTACATCTGGTGTTCTTGTGTTTGCATTGTGATATTCTATTGGAATTTTTCTTGATGATAAAACAGAACTAAATAACAATACTAATGCTCCAAGTTAACTCACAAGAAAGTGTCAAGAATTGCCAAGAAATCAAGTAATAAATTCTATATCTTTTTTGCCTTAGATTTCTCAACATGATATCAGAGGTAAGGCTTTGGACAATGGGCAGAAAGAAAATCAGTTTGGCATTACTATACCTCAAGAAAGATCGAGTTCCCTAGACTGAAATTGTGGAAGCAAGAAGTAGAAATTCTGGGCAGTTTTACAAAGCCCTAATTACAGAGATTAGGCTGCAGGTCCTATCAAGGATAGAAAAGGTACTGAAAGAGCATTTTAGCTGTGTTTCAAGAGACTGAATGAATAAGGGAAGAACCCTCTCAAGACCGCACTCTCTGGAAAGTATTTTTGCTTCTCCATCAGCTCTAATCTCTGATTATAAGCTGCAGACCTATCCACTGGAGATCAAGGTCATTAATAAGTCCGTTTCTATGGAGCGAAAGGATAATCAATCCCATCAAAGCAAGCTGCATTCTATGGTATAGGAGCAAAGTTCAAAAAGTCTACAAATATCTCCAAATCTCTGGTATGCATATCCTGTTTCTGTTACAAATTGTTTTGGGCATTAGAAGGTGTCAAATGCCTATCTAGAATCCCTTGAAAGAGGCAAAATCATCTATGGTATGGTTCTGTGCATTTGTAGATCTCTTCCGACTTCCTTTCAGGATTGGTTCATCGGTCCCACGATTTATAAAGATTGCACGTACCTCCCAGGGATTAAATTACTAGCCAATCTTTACCTTTACAATTTACAAACTCACAAAAAATCAACGCAGTCTTTGGAGATCACAGGCCTACACATTTGACCCTGAAACTGGAAAACATGACCGAGAATTGTGGATAAAACGCCCTGAGAGGAGAATAGCATCTGGGGTTTACACATCTTCAGACAACATAAACATTTTTTCCTTCAGAATGATCAGGTCAGCGTGCAGTTGCCTAAAAATGGCAATATCCATACCTTTAATGAATAGTCACCGGAGTTGATCACAATTATATTACAGATCGATATTAAGCTTTTCACCGGAGCTCACATTTCCAGTTCCCCCACATTTTCTTTCTCGAGCTTCGAATACAGCTTCTTGATGTCCTGCAAATCAACAATCACTTGATCCCACTTACCTCTATTTACTTCCATTTCCTTTTCAATGTTGCTTCTATCAAGTTGATCTTTACTCTGCTTATAGTTGAGTATCAATATCCCACAACCCTCTTATTTCCTCTTGAATTTCCTCTACTGAGAACTGTGGGGTTCTTTTATTTTCTTCCTCTGTGAGCAGACAGGGCTGGTTTCCATTGCACTTCTCAATACCATGCTCCTGGGCAGTTCTTTCTAAGAATGAAAATGATCCATACTGCTCTGGATCCCCTATGGTGGAATAAGATACTGGTGAAGCATCCATATTTGTTGCTGACTAACAGTAAATCCATTGTTCAACTGAGAATATATTTGTGATGATCCTACTTATAGTGTGGTAATATCTTATCTTATATGTGCAATATCTAACTTCTCTTGAAATGGGAACTGTCATGGACACTGAAGTATTTAGTCAATTTAATCCTAATGCTTTAAAGGTTGTCACTCCTTTTTATCCTAATGTTTTGAAGCTTGTCGCTCTTTTTATGGGGTGTAATTGCTCTATCAGAATTAGTAAAATAAAACAATTCCATTTACATGCAGAGCCTGATATCTTAAATTATATTATTTATCTGTCTATATAACAACGCATGTGGAAATGATAAACAATCTGCCCTCAACGCAGTTGATTTTCCAGCACTTATGCAATCCTTCCCATGTCCTACCATTCAGCCATTGTGCTGGTTATCCATAAACTGTAGGCAAAGAAAATATTATTTTAGCGCTTCTGCATGGCCACCAATGTCCTGCCATTCAGCCAATGTGCTGGTTAGCTATAAGTTGTAGGTAAAGGAAAGATTGTTTCAGTTAGGTTGCTTTTATATGACAAGTTGAGTATTTCTAATCTCCAATCATAGTGTAGAAATTAAATCCTGTGATATGCCTTACGGCCAAAGGTGATGTTGAAATTTGATCCTGTAGGACATTAGATTGCGTATAATCAAGAGCAGGTGGTTCACCTGTTAAAAGAATATCAGAAAATTATCCATTGCAAATACAAAGGCCAGCCAGAAGTTTGGTTATGCGCCCTCCAATTTTGGAGGAATGCGGATGTTGTACTTAAGCCTTTGCTTTGAGGTTTGAAGTACCCATTTCATGGTTCTCCATCAAGCCATATTTATCTTTAAACAAATGAAAAAAAATTGGAATAAGGAAAACTATTATGAATGACACTACTCTAGCCATAAGAGATACCATTGTTAATGTTTGAAGGTTCCTCAGGATTTGCATCTTCCACAGCATTTGATTAGATCTACGTTTAGTTAAAATTTTCAGCTATGTTTCACAATAAATAAAAAAGAGCAAATGCTTAGAATTATGTGAATCTCGAAAAGCAATGACAGTTAAATTTTGTCAGCAATGTAAAACAAAATAATTAGACTCCAACATGGTTCAGAGGTTCAATTCATTAGGTTAGAAGTTATGGTTGATAATAATCCTCTAATCTATAGAGGCAAAAAGACTGCAATTTATTTCTAAACCATTTACTGGTCTTGCCATGCCTAAGTAACGTGTAAGGGGTCGAGTAACTGTGGAGCTATATGGTATCATACCCTGGGGATTACGAAATGACGAAGAAGTATTGACTTCAAAAGCTGGTGAGGCACGCTTCCCTGAATGAATGAATCTATCAATGCGTGCATCCGGCTCCATCCACGGCAGCTAACCGGCACCCCATCCTTTGTATGATAATGAAATGCATCTATTACACAATCTCCGCGTATAGATCTCCAAGCGTATAGAGATGAAACTGTAGATGCCGAGTAAAAGGTGGACAGTACCTCAGACCTGGAAGGGAAGGTGAGTTGTGCTCCAAATGCACCAGTCGAACCAAAACCTTGCTCTGCTCCAGTCGAACCAAAAAATGGCATTTTCCCCCTCCTTCTCGCCTTTCCACGACTTGCTCTGCTCCAGTCGAACCAAAAATGGCATTTTCCCCCTCCTCTGCTCCAGTCGACCAAAAATCACATTTTCCCCCTCCTTCTTGCCTCCAGTCGAACCAAAAATGGCATTTTCCCCTCCTCCTCTGCTCCAGTTGACCAAAAATCGCGTTTTCCCCCTCCTTCTCGCCTCCAATCGACCAAAAATCACATTTCCCCCCTCCTCCTCTGCTCCAGTCGACTAAAAATCGATTTTCCCCCTCCTTCTCGCCTTTCCACGAGTTTCCTAACTCCGCCTGGCCATAAAAATTAAAAAAAAATACCTCAAAATATAAATATTTTATATAATAAATAAAAAACCCCCTCCCCTCTAGTTATAAAGGCAATATAATGTTTTTTGATTTTTTGATTTTTTTTACCCCAATATGAACGCACGTGATATAATATTGGTTTGTGAGGAATCTTTAAAAAGAAAACCAATGTTGTATGGATAAATTAAAATCTTTAAAGATATAAATATTTCCCCATTAAAATTGCAATATTTCAAAATTTAAATAAATAAAATAAAATATTTTTATACTTACTCCAGAGCTATGGTAAATAAATAAAAATATATATAAACTAGATGTATGGTAAATAAATAAAAAATTTCTTTTTATATTTACTCCGTAAACCTTTTTATATTTAAAAAAAAATAAAAAAGCTAGGTTTTATTTAGATAAAGCGTATGAGACAAATACCACAGAACAAATTAATATTGATACCATGGGCTAAATAGCATGGGCCAAATACCATATGTATTTATAAAAGAAGTATGGTAAATAAATAAATACAAAAATATATAAAGAGGTATGCTAAATAAATAAATATAAATAACATAGGTATAAAGAGGTATGGCAAATAAATAAATATAAAACGGGTATAAAGATGTAAGGTGAATAAATAAAAATATATCAAATATGATTATAAATAAAAATCTAATTATATAACAACCCCATGGGCCAAATACATAGTAAATAAAAGAGGTATGGTAAATAAATAAAAATATAAATAAACCAGAGGTATGGTAAGTAAATAAAACCTCGTTTCATATTTACTCCATAATCTGCTTTATATTTATGAACACTCAAAAAAATAGGTTTTATTTAGGTGAAGCCTATGGTCCAAATACCATGGGCTAAATCATTACTAATACCATGCAAAAATATTATTATTAACCCTAATATAATATTAAAATATTATTATAATTATTATTAAATCTAATACTCATATTAATATACTATAATATTAATATTATTAAATTTAATAATTTTCGATTAATACAATATTATATTTATTGTATTATAATATATATAAATGTATCATGATATATATTAACTCTAGATATATATGGGAGGGAAGAACAATGATATAGAGTGATAGAGGTGGAGATATAGGGGGATTGACAAGGGAGAGATGGAGATAAACTAAAGGAAAGGGGAGAGGAGGAATGAAGAGCAAGAGAGGGAGACACAAATATGGAGGAGGGAGAGAGAGAAGGAAAGGGGGAGGGAGATAGTAGGGAGAGGGAGAGAGGGGAAGGACGAGAGAGTATTGGAGGGAAAAGGGAGAGAGAGAGAGAGAGAGAGAGAGAGAGAGATCAAGGAAGAGAGAGGAAGGTAGGAGAGAAAGGGAGAGAGGAATGATGAGAGAGAAGACTTGAGAGAGAGGAGGAGAGAGGGATCGATAGAGAGATGGAGTTGGAGGGGGGGAGAGGTAGGAAATAAGAAATATAGAGAGTGAGAAGTGGAGAGAGAGAAGGAGTGACAAGGGAGAGACGAAGAGAGAGCGTGTATGTTTGGGGGTGAGATAAAGAGACAAATAAGGAGAGATGGAGATAAGGGGGAGAGAATTAGAGATAAGGAGAGAGGGAGGGATATAGTAACATATTTGGTGGGTGAAGAGAGAGAGAGATGGGAGAGAAAGGGAAAGAGCGGAAGGAAGAGAGAGGATGTGAGAGAGTAGAGAGAGGAAGGGAAAGAGATATGGACTTGGAGGGGGAGAGAGAGGGAGGTAAGAAGAAAGACATAGAGAGATAAAGGCTGAGAGAGAGAGAGGGAGGTAAGAAGAAAGACATAGAGAGATAAAGGCAGAGAGAGAGAGAGAGAGAGATAAGGAAGATGGAGAGAGAGGGAGAGAAGATAGAGGGTAGAAAGAGAGATATTAGTAGGGAGGAGGGAGAGAAGGGGAAGATAGAGATATAGATGGAAGGTGAAGAGAGGGAAGAAGAGAGAGATGGGGAGAGGTAGGGAGTGACAAAGAGATTGATAGATATGGAGTGCGAGAGCATGTGTGTTTAGGGGGGTGAGATAGAGAGACAAAAAAAAGAGATGGAGAGGGATATAGATATGGATGGAGAGTGGAGAGAGGGAAGAATATTTCTTGCATTAGATGGATTGATTTAAGTGGAGATGGTGATTTATAATCCTATTTGATTGTTTGCAATAGATTCATCGATCTTAGTGTAGATATTTTTTTCTAATGATATTTGATTACTTGTACTAGATGCATTGATTTCAATGTAGGTGGTGATTTCTAATACTATTTGATTGCTTACACTGGATGTGTTGATTTCAATGTAGATGTTGATTTATAATTATATTTGATTTCTTGCACTAGATGCATTGATTTCAATGTAGATAATTCCTAATCCTATGTGATCGTTTGCACTAAATGCATTGATTTCAGTGTAGAATTTATTTTCTAATCTTATTTGATTGCTTGCATTATATGCATTGATTTCAATGTAGATGTTGATTTCTCATTTGATGTAATTGGATATATGATGGTACATTAATTTTAAAGTGATTGGAGTAACAATATGCATTGATTTTAGTGTAAGCATAAAACGGTATTGACAATGCATATTGATATTTGTGTTATAGTAATTTAACCTATTAATATTGGAGAGCAAGAGATACAAGTATCATGTTTACTACAACAGCTCGAGCTAAAGATTTAAATTATTTATGATTTAAATTTTCTTTTTCATATAATCATATGAAAAGATGGCAAAACTAACAAGGGTGACAATAAGAATAGTAGAAGAGAATAGTTTGAGATTGATCACAATGAAGACTATTTGTAACATGAGTACATTCTTATTATTCACATTTTCTATCTTTCAACATTATTATTGTCACTTTGCATTCAAAAAAAATATTTCATCATTTTCATCATTAAAGTTATTAACAATATTTGTCATCTCAACAAAATGAGGTAACTAAGAAAATTTAAAATTAAAATGACCAAGTTAATCTCAGAAATATTTAGCATATTTAAAATGATTATATTAATATTTGATATATTTACATATTATTGATAAAACAAATCATATCTTCGATAGATTTTCCTTGGCAGCACACCACTGAAACCAACCTAGATCCATCTTACCTCTAGATCTATCAAGCACCGAGCGGGATCAAATCTCTCGAGGTGCAAACTTTTCCTCAAGTTTTGCACTCAAAAAAGAGGTTTGCACCTCAAGAGATTTGATCCCTCTCGGCGCTTGATAGATCCGGAGTTAAGATGGATCTAGTCTGGTTTATTTTAACCCCCCTAATCCCCTAATATATTCTCCTTCATATTTTATCTTCTCCCCATACCTTCTTAATTCGTTTTAAAATTCCTTTCATCAAATGTAATAACATAATAATTCTATCCATTTTTATTCTTGATTTAATTCCTCCTTGAGCACTCCTTTCCATATCAAATTAATATAAATAATTTCTTTTGTTAGTAAACCACCTCCCAATTTTCCTCTTTTTGATGATCCCTCTTTTTTAATGTTTTATAATTTCTTTACTTATTGTAAATTATTAATTTTATTAATCTAACATTAAAATTTTTAATTTCACTGATAATAATTTATTTTTTCCAAATTTCTTAGTCAAATTTTAGTAACCTAACATTCCTGGTGCTTCACTTGCATCGATATTAACCTAGTTGCACTCTTTTATAATTATATTGCTTCATTTGGTCCCTAAAGTTAGTCAAATTTTAGTAACCTAACATTCCTGGTGCTTCACTTGCATCGATACTAACCTAGTTGCACTCTTTTATAATTATAAAGCTTCATTTGGTCCCTAAAGATGGGTCGAGTGTCCACTGGAAAACGTTGGACAAATCAACCACATACACAAAAAAAAAAAGATGGGTCGAGTGTCCACTGGAAAACGTTGGACAAATCAACCACATACACAAAAAAAACATTTACCACTAAAAAAACCAAAAACATCAACCGCATGATGCATGAAAAAGGACCACTATGCTTATCAATCCTCAAGCAAAGCCATGGAAAATCATCACAAAACATACTATAAAAAAAAAAAATGTAATAATATCCCAAAGAAAAAAAAAATGTGAACCCTGTATATGTAGTCCCTAAACATCTATCCTAAACACAAAAAAAGTATAAGTAGGAATTGTGCAACTGTAGTCCCTCAACATCCCCACAAGTTGCAAGTTATCTCTGAAATGTGCTTTTACCACTCATATGCATATGAGGGGCAAAAATGACCATACTTGGTTGTTGGCTTCATGTTACCTATTATTACAAATCTGTGTAAGACGTACAGAAAAGGGCCAGATCCTCCTTGAAATTGAGGTTCCAGGAGGTTAAAAGCATATAGGTTTCGAGAAAGAAGCAATGTCTCCAATGTTGCTGATACGAATGCAGATATATTAGATTAGGGTCAAGTTCAAACCATGAACATCAACGCCATCTAATTTTGCTTAACCATATTAAACCTTATATTCATCTATGCATGGTCTCTGAAAAAGAATGTGAACATTGGCGACAAAATGCCTCTTTTAAAGAGGCTGGAGAGACCTAGACAAGAATTGTATCAGCATGCTTGAGCCCTTTGAAGTGACAACAAAACTTCTTGGAGGTTTGTAGGGTTCATTTTTGGATTATGGTAGTAGATATGTGTCAATAGTTTCTTCTTTTTTTTCAGAAGAAAAAAACGCTGTATATATTAAAAGATATATATTACGGTACATATTCATTCGTTACTTTCTCAGCTGTAATACTAGACAGCGAGAAAACCATATACCCAATAACATACAAATACCTAGAAAGATATTCGATGTGCATCACAAGCCAAATTATAGGTAGGTTTTACCTCTCCCCACAGATTCTTTCTAAACATCCCTGTATACATTAAAGAGACATACATAGATAAGATAGATGCATATAGAAAGAAAGCAATCAAAAAGGAGTTGTCCGAAAGTGTACTTCCATGATTCACATAGAGCAAGGTCGCTTGTGAATCCGGCTAGACAGGCTCGCTTGAAAAACTATTGACCCTCTTCAGAAATCCCGCTGTGTTCACTAACAAATTACGCGCTTTATAGTAATGTAGGAAAGAAAAAAATTTGAACAATTCCCCGATTTTTTTTCAAGGTAAACACGCTGTTTGATTAGTGGGGAGCTTCGAACCTCAAATCCACAGTATCATAGTAAATTTGACTTTAACATGGGCGTCATGGAATTGATCCAATGCATATCTGTGCAAAATTTTGAATCCAAACACATGGAGAAGTTCACTACCTTTTACGCCAAAAATATTGCTGTCTTCTTGTTCTGATTTTGCATGAATAATGAAGGGTGCTCTCCTTGGCCCGATTTATCAGTTGAAGAGGGGGTGCAGCCTTTCCTATTTACGAAAACTATTCTGATTGGAATTTAATGCTTCGAGGATGAAGGATAAAATGAAGATGGATAAACGTTGTGCCGGTTTTCATCTATTTCATCTTGTCCATTGCCCAAGGTATATAAGATCATGCTTAAGCAAATTCTAAGTGCTGATTTTGAAGATCAGATCACATATTTTGAGAATACGATAGGTAATGCACATTCCTTAATTGCAGATCTGTATATTGTTCTTGTTGATTTGAAGCCCTAATTTACAGATTCTAAAAAGGGCTAGTCAAAACCTTCCCACTCGTTGGAAATTGGCTGGCACAGAGAGTTGGAAATGGGTACAAAATTTAAAGTTATGATAAGAAGGACCGTTGCGTGGGTTTTGCTGGAAATCATAGATTACCTTACCCTCTGATTATTAATTTGAATAAGCAGGGTATCCAATTTCTGGCAGATGTAACAGAACCAGATGTTTCCTCAATTTGAAACCAAGGAAGTAGCAGACCCAGATCTTTCATCAATTTGGAACCAAAGATGGAAAATAGAAAATAGTCTGGAACTTTGGGGAGAGGAGACAAAAATTTGGAACCTCTTCGTGCAGAGACTGTAACAGAGTGCAATAAGGTTGAGCAGTTTAGAAAGATGAAACAATCTAAACCAGAATTAGTGTCTCGGTAGATACATTGCACATTTAAGATACAAGCTATATTCTTGGAAGAGGTATGAGAGGGCATGGATGGTGCTAGAAACCATTTAGAAACTAAAAGCTCCTTTAAAAACTAGATTTTTCTTTTGGTTATTCATTTCCAACAATGTTCTAACATGGGAAATATGTAAGAATTTTCTTTTGGTTACCAATTTATAGTAATGTCCTATCATGGGAAATATGGAAGAGTCAGAAAAGAGCATAGCAAGGGCTGGGAAGACTTGTACTCTGCAAAAGAAGCTAATAAAATCATAGAACACTTGTCGGTTCCCTATTCATTTACAAAAGAGGAATTGAAGGAAGCATTGCAATTTGAATCGACTAAAAGTAAAGACTCCTAGCAAAGTATCTCTACAGCAGTTTATATTTGGGGAAATGGTTTAGGGACAAAACAATCGAAGACCATGAGGCTCTCCCATGTGTAGAAATTCTAGGGCGTTCTGGCTTGCAAGGAATGAAATGGATTTTTAGAACAGAGACATCTTCCCATTCAAGTTATCCACCAAATTAGATTTGTATATGGAGAGGTGTTGAAACTAGGAGGGAAAATCCTCCAAGGATAACTGTAAGTCTAAATATAGGCACATCATATGCATGATATTTTGATGGAGGTTATCGAAGTGTGTGCCAAAAGAAGTTATTTTTAAAGCAACATTAGGAGAGGGTACAAATAACTGTGCAGCGTTGAATTCTCTGTGGTTGTTGATAAGATTAGCAACAGAAAAAAGAGTTTTACTTATTCATATTTTAGTAGATTCAAAGATAACCCTTGACTAGATAATGGTAAAGTAAACATTCAAAAGTCGACCCTTTCTCTAATTTTGGAAGGAATCAAGGAACGAAAAGAAAATTTCACGAGGATTTATTTTCCACACATTTATGGAGAGTTAAATGTTCGGGTTGATGAGCATTCTAAAATAAATTCTTGTCCGTTAGTACAGGAATTTTTACTACAAGGGAAGAAGTGGCAGGGTCCCAGCCACTATCACAGGCTTATATGAATAATAACCGATGATGAGATTAGCCATAGCAATTGGCCAAAAGGTGAGGGGGTGCTGATAAATCTGTACTGTTCGATTTTTATTTTATTTTTTAATTTATTGAGAAGATTGTGATCCAAGTCTATATTAGAAGAGCCTAAATGGCAATTATTTTATTTATTTATTTTTATAAGTAAAACTAGGTTTTTTAAAAGTGCTCTCACGCTTTTTAACCTACCAATTCAGTATATCTTTTATTAAAATATTATATTATGATTTAGTATGTTTTTAATTGTTTCAGTAGTCAACCAAAGTCTATGATAAATCTATCATAATTTAATGGTCAATTCAGATTGTTAGTGTGATTTCAAAACACAAGCACGTTGTAAATTCAATGGTCAACCATGTTCAGATCAACGATCAGTAAGTACCACCATTGTTAATGTGATTTCAAACACAAGCACATTGTAAATTCAGTGGTCAGCCATAAGTGATTACAGTTATTGTTGGTGTGATTTCAAATACAACCAAGTACAAGTACAGTCATTGTTGGTGCGATTTCAAATGCAGCCAATACATCCCTATGTTGTAGTCTAATAGGGATGTTGTAGTCTAATACATCTATATGTTGTAGTCTAATTGTTTTAAGTTTTGGAGGGTTTATAGGCATTTTTTTTTAAATATACCTGAAATTCAGTAAAAATTGTTGGAATCACAAATTATATGTGAAATCTAAAGAATCTGAATACTCCAAGGGTTTTTCAGTTTAATTTACTAAATTGATTTAAACATTGAAAAATAAACCAAAAATTATTTACCTAAATTCCAACTAAAAAATATAAAATAAATAAACATTCCCAAACATATTTCAGTGGTAAACAATAAATCTATAACAATATGATTTCAAACAAGCACATTATAAATTCAGTGATAAAGCATCAGTGATTACAACCATCATTGGCCTGATTTCAAATACAAACAATTTCAAATACAAGCATATTTCAGGTGTCAACCATAAATCTATCATAACTATCTGATTTCAAACAAGCACATTATAAATTCAGTGGTCAGTAATTGCAACCATCGTTGGTGTCATTTCTAATACAAGCATATTTTCGGACTAAATCACAAGTCTATTATAACCATAAATTTATTGTAAATCTATCTGAATTAATTTGTCATAATTCATTTGTTAATTCAGAAAAACGATGATAAACCTATTATAATTCATAATTCATTCGTTAAATCAGAAAAACGATGATAAACCTATTATAATTCATAATTCATTCGTTAAATCAGAAAAACGATGATAAACCTACTATAATTCATAACTCATTTGTTAATTCAAAAAAACGATGATAACCCTATTATAATTCAGCGTTCAACTCAAAAATATATTATAATTCAGTGTTCCATTCAAATCAACCATCAGTGATGGTTTCCATTCAAATCAGCCATCAGTGGGGTGTGATTTTAATACAAGTACATTATAAATTAATATAACAGGGGTGTGATTTCAATACAAACACATAAATTAATATCAAATTAAGCATATTATAAATTAGTATCAAATTAATAGGGAGCTTTTGCTATCATCAAATTAATAGGAACTTCTACATTCATTGCACAACCATAGCCTCATTGATTCACGGTCAACCAAATACGAACACATTAGAAGTTAATATCACCTTGTACAACCATCGATTCCCAGAAAAGGTCCATGACAGAAAGATAAAACCCCTAGGGGTTAGATATCAACAAAAAAAAAGTAAACAATCAAAACGTAAACTCCACACCAAATCACAGAGTTCCCCAACAGAGAGCCTTTCAGCCGTCCATTTGAAGATCACACTAGAAGCTTTGAAAGTTAAATACTTCATTGGAAAAGGTCATGAACCAAAAGAAAAAACTTCACACCAAATCACATAGTTCTAACAGAGAAAAGGTCACGAACCAAAAGAAAAAAATCCACACCAAATCACATAGTTCTAACAGAGAAAAGGTCATGAACCAAAAGAAAAAACTCCATACCAAATCACATAGTTCTAACAGAGAGCCTTTCAGCCGTCTATATGAAAATCACACAACAAGCTTTGACAGTTAGACACTTCATTAGGAAATATCACAGTAGGCTTCAGATGCAATATACTCATAAGAATGAAATATTGATAATAGGGTTTGAACCCGAACATGATCATTGTCCCTCGCACACAAAGAGCAGCTACAAGCAGCGGAGTTGGTAAATACACGGTCACTTCCCAATCCTGTCGAATGTACCTGCAAAGAAAGAATTGTTACATAACAGAAAATATCTGCGTTTAGAAATTAGGGATTGGTAGTACCTTACGCTACCTGTCATAACAGAAAATATCTACAATTATAAATTGGAGAGCATTAGAGAACCACATAATATAATTTGTTTGGGTTGGAGGCCGCGCGAACGCGAGCCTCCACCGCCAGATTTAATTTGGAGAGCATTAGAGAATCGCATAATTTAATTTGTTTGGGTTGGAGGCCGCGCGAACGCGAGCCTCCGCTGCCACAAATTATGACGTGCACTCTCCTCAGTGGGAGATGCTAGGTAAACCCCCCTCCCAAGTGCAATGGAGGTGGTCTTCCTAGGCCATCGACCTTCTTGATCATCGATTGACCCCGCCCAGGTAAGTATGTTTTATTATTGTACAATTTCTCCTTTTATACCCATGCTTCCCTAACTTACAATTCACCAGTTTGCATGTGGGATGCAACCAATATTGTTTCTTTCAACTATCTTAATATAAAATTAATGTACAATTATTATTTTTACTTTAATAATAAACAATTTATATACATGTAAAAACAAAAAAAAAATTGTATATACGTATAAAAACAAAATGCATTGTGGAGGTG